>OY740767.1:136059034-136465992 GCA_963513935.1 Aphrophora alni | reverse complement strand
AGAGAGAGAGAGAGAGAGTGAGAGAGAGAGTATAATCCTATTACAATAATGCGATGTTATGTTTCAGATATTTTACGGAATGTATCGGACTATGCTGAGAAATATGGCGATGTGTCAGGATATTGGATCGGTCCTTTATTTTATGTCTGTATTCACAAAGCGCGAGACATTGAGGTGAGTTTAAAAATATATTACACTTGGAATGAGATGTGTATACATCAGATTGAAAGATTTAGGCTATAATAATATCGATTATCAATATTCGATTAACAATATTCGTAATATCAGCAATTCTAATAGTACAAATCTCCAAGATTGTAAAATGGCGTGTAAAGTAAAGTATTACTGTAGTAGTGTACATCCAGACCGCTGGAGGAAGTGATAACTAAAATGGTTAAAAAACTGTGCACTAACTTTCTCAAGATTTCTTGTACAAAAACCAAGTAAAATTATTTGTAGTCAAAAAATGTCAGTATTATTCCCAAAATGTTTTGAATTCTGTTTCTTTTATAATTTAGGGGGTATTTAAAATATGAACGTTACCCAAACACTGCATAGTTGCCTGACGCAGAACGCACACTTTAAGCTCTTGAATTATCTTTTTATTTTTTTACGAATTTTTGTATGAACTTTAAATCACAATTGACCCTTTGAAAATCCGGATACTGTGTCTGTGTTATTTTATAAACAAACAATTTTCAATTTTGTATACAAAATATTATTTGTTCTCCAATACCCTCATTAAATATATTGTTAACACGGAATCATGTTACATGTATTAGTAAAGGAACCAAGTGCTTATACTATAAATTATTAACGTTTTAATATAATTAAATATAATTATGATATATTGTTCTATTTATATTTCAGATGGTCCTGGGTAATAACAACTTGTTGAGAAAATCAATTGCTAACGATTTGATGAAGATTGGTGTAGGCGACGGACTTATAACATCCAGTGGTAAGTTTATTCGTGAAATAACGTCTACCACAATTACCCTTCATTTGTCAAGTTAATTAATCTAATATTACTAGTGACGTGGAGGTGAAATATACTATGACTTCCAGATATTAATTGTGACTCCATTCTTGTTGTAACTATAGGAACTCTCGTCTAAAGAAATCCTTACATTCCCAACTCCTCTAGGAAGTCAAGGGCAGATATTTCCGTACCTTTTTTAAACCTTCCTAGAACTATAACCCTTATGCGTTCGTGTAAAATGTTTGACAGTAGTTTATCTCACACGTAACACATATGGCCAAACATATTGTTGATTATCATAATGTGTGAAACACAAAATAGCTGCCACCAAAGGTCAGTGATCACGGAAAAAGATTCTGAAATGATACAAAAAATATATATTTCGTTATAATTACGGTTAGTTTACAACACTTAAGTGAAGAAAATAATACATTAATTTGAGCATGAGTTTTTTGAATACATTTGCTGTAAGCAAAAATAAAATCAGACATGTTTCTGTAGGATTGTTATACCAATGCAGTATACAAAGGTAAAGGGATATTTTAAAATTGTTTTTATCTACCTAACAGTTTTCCAAAATTTTGAAATGATCAAAAATATTTTATAAAACTCATAATTACAATTTGTTTACAAAACATAAGTGAAGACAAATAACACAATAATTTGAGCATGAGGTTTTTGAATTCATTTAATATAAAAAAAAATAAACTCACCCTCGTTTCTATAAGGTTGTTTTACCAACCTAGTACGCAAAGGTAATTGGTAATGTTAATAATTGCAATAATTCTCTACATTCTGTTGTCTGACTTATCTTCGCGTTTCATGGTCGCGGACTGAAAAAGTAATTTTCCCCGTCCTGTCTGTTTGTTGTACGAAAATACGATAACAGCCAAGAAAATTAAGATACGACCAAAACAATATTCGATTTATATGACTACAGAGTGCGTCTTTCAATCCATATTGAAATGCAGATAAAAATTCAAGATCCCAAGTGAAGCTTTTAAGTATTTTTTTCTATTGGGTTAGGCCTACTCATCTTGTAGCACACTTACTTAAATCTACAAATTGTGGATGACAAATTGTGAAGTTAGTATCAAAATTGTTATTTCGAAGCCTGATTTTCCTCTTAAATTTATCATATTCGTACATTTAAGGCTACGAGATCCGGCAGAACCAAGTTACCGAACCGAGCGTATGCAAGTGGAAGTTCCTTCACATATGTACAGTTTTAGGCAGGCCAGGGCTGAGACATTGAGATGAGGTAAGGCTAACCGACATCAAAAAATTATTGATATAAATAATTATTTACAATGTTCAGAAACCCTGTGAAACAAATCTTTTAACGAACTCTTGATCTACCAACACAATGAAATTTCCAACAAGGCCCAACATTTAGTTTGGGCATTACATTTAGAAAATCTAATTGTAATCCATTGTATGTGACTGGATAATTACCATGGAGATCACCATACACTTGTTTCATTACACATTACCTAGAATTATTAAAAATAAAGGAAATATTAAATCATGCAAATTTAAATTAATAAATAATATGTCTACGATATTTTATTTACAATACTAACGTATTATAAAAATTATCACATTACAATATTGTTTTGTTTCAGGAGAAAAATATAAAAGGCATCGAAAGCTTATACAGCCCACCTTTCATTATCAAATTTTGGAAGACTACGTTGGAGTGTTTATTGAAAAATCTAAAATATTGAATGACTTATTGGAATCACAAGTGGATGAGGTTGATTTTAATTTAGGTCAATTTACCAACAACTTTGCTTATGACATTCTAAGTGGTAAGTTTTATACTAATTTAAATTGCACTTATTTATAAAAAAATGTGGATTGGTAGTATTAGTACTTAACACCTGTTCCTAGCGTCTCATCTTTAATGGGGTGCATTTATTACATTTCATTTACACAGTATACGATTAAGTTTGGTAAAAGTAAAATAATTCAACCTCCTTTTTTTGACGGTTCTTCAATTTTTATGACCTCATGAAAACGAAATGTGACGTTTTGCCATCCGTCAATTTCCGTTGTTCATAGACGATAGCTGACACAAAACTAAAAATAGGAATGTGACATTTTTTTAATGATATTTCTGCTCATTTAGAAATCCGTTAAATTCCAGAAAAATGGAGTTAAGAGTTTAAAACAACTGTCATTTTACTCGACCATTTTAAACTTATTGTATTGTGTAAAGACACTTTGATCTTAAAATACAATTTAAATTTCCCTTTAAGATCCCAAGAAACCAACTATTCGAAATTTGATATAGGCGAGCTCATATTGAAATTCAGAAACATAATTTGAAAATATCAAAATGCCAATTATTGTCAACAGCTTTTGTCATATATCATATGTTATAATATTTATTTGTATACTATCCCAAATACAAATCTGTATATTTTAATAAAATATTCGTATAGTTAGATCAAGCAGGACTGAATGTCTGACACAAGAGTAGCGATTGTGTACAGTTTATTAGCCTGCTAATGCCTATATACTGACACGAGTGAAGCGAATTTAAACATTTTAATTGTACAAAACGCTTTAGAGGATAGCCGACATCAAGTCTACCCAATTATGAAGTTCAGAAAACCTGTGTAACAATAGTTTCAATCAAACTTACCCTACACTAAATATACTGGATAAGACCAATTAATCTCCCAATACAATTAAGATTTCCTACAAGGTCCAAATACTTACTTTGGGCATTATATTTAGAGGATGTGCTTATATTGCATTGTATGATAGGGCTGGTTAAGTACCATGAAGGTCCCACTAACGTTTTGACAAATATGTTTAACAAGTTTTATTTCATTTAGATATTTTTGTTTCAGGAATGCCGTTGCACCGTCTGTTAGGTTTAGGATTTCTTAATCATAATTTCAGGTTCATAATAATAATCTAGACCGTCGGTTATAAGTGGGCTAAATGAAAATAGCAGTCGGTGGTTCAGTATTTCGAGCTACTTGTGTAACAAGACTTTATTAATATTTACAATTATATATTTCCAAAAATAACATAGTTCCGTTATTGCACATATGAGTGCAATAACATATCCATTATATGAATTGTACATATCCAGGTCAAAATTTAGAGAAGAGTTTCTTATTATGGCTCTGTATGGCTTCTACCTCTCGATATAATCTAATAACGCCAGGGTAGGAAAAGAACAAGTGTTGGTCAAGAGAGACCTGATAGGACAGGGGAAAGAGATGGATCTAACAAACAGTACATGCAAAAAGATGTATATCCAGCTAGAGTCCGTCGGGATTACTCACGATAGTCAATCACTGAGAGAAGTCTTCTATCCAGCATTTTCCTGTATCATTCTTGTGTCTATTTTCCTAATAAAATGTCTTAGCCAAATCTCAAACTAAATATACCGTTTGTGTATTTGGAATATTCCCGTTGCTCTTTTCACAACCGAAATTGGAGCTGTATAGACAATTAAAGAATAGACCCATAAATAATTAATCTTAAACAATAACACAAAATTAATAGAAAGTAAGTGAAATGCATATATCATGATTTTTTGGTTTGATTTTCAGAAACTCTCATGGCTACCAAATCTGATGAACAACTGTCAGGCCAAGAGGCTCCTTATGTAGCGTCTCTCAGTATGTGAGTATAATGATATCTATTTGATAAAAACGCACGGACTTTTTCACACACTCAGTCATAAAATCGAAATAATAACCATCGGAACTATTCGCAGTAAAAATATCTCGCTGTAATTGTCAATACAAAAACTATCTGTGAACCGTGTATCCCAGCTATGAATATATATAACCTAACATTTTTCCAATTTATATGACGGTGGTCAAAGTTCCATTTTGTATTTTGACAATTATTCCTAAAGCGTACGGTTTCTTATTTGATATTTTGCACACGGATTTGGGTCAATAATCTTCATATTTCCAATAAAGTGTGATCGAAATCAATAAAGTTTATTTTGAAAAATTACGGGTTTTATAGTTTTTTTAAAGTTAATTCACGAACCGCCAATTTTGGAGACACAGCTGCCAATATGTTTTATTTGGATCCTTAGAGATTACATGTAAACAAAATAAATTGTTTTCCTTTAATATATAAAATCCAATATTCCCTCCAACTGGAGGTTGTTGATTGTTTAAAAATACATAATCGTGCTACACGCTAATTACAAAACACGAACCTAGTCAGGCATCAGTACACATCAGTGGCTATGTTTTTAATGTATATTGTGGTGTTTTCGTGTTTTGTGATATACCAGTTGTCAAACAATTTCGGGTACGGTTAAGTAACTTTTAAACTTTAAAAGGAAAAACGTTAATATTTATATAAATGTTTTTTTAGTGTAAAAACACGATATTTATGTATTATAAGGTAAATCCAATATAAAAAATGGGGATTTTGGTGTGCAACTCGCAATAAAACTTTATCGATTAATAAATGTCATACCTCAACTTCAAGGTCTTGTTTAATAGAATATAACCACAAACTAGAACCATCTTACCGCAATAGAAAATGGGGGCAGGTCAAATATTTTAAAAAACCAATTTACTTAGAAAGAAAATAATGAGGAGACAAAATTATAATACTGAAAAAATTTGCTGTTATTTTATTAGGTTTGACCAGGGAGGTGAATTACTCTAACATTTTAATTTAACATTAGAGTCTATTTTTCATAGTTAAAACATTTAATTATGATACAAAATTTGAATATTTGAGACTGATAAACATTCTGAATTGATTTAAATTAACAAACACTATTTTGTGCTGTTAATTAAAACTCCATTAAATTATAAGTCGATGGATTAAATTATAATATAATTTCACAATTTTAAATCACCAAATAAAAACCACAATTTTAGATGGGATTGTATTTTACTTTATAATGCCAAAATATGGTGCTTTTACACCAAAAACAATTCAATAATTTGAGCTTAATACATTTAAAATGTATGAGTTATTTAATCCTACAGTGACTTTTTTGACACTAGGTATGTGTGTGCTCGCGTGCGTAGGTGGAGGGTGACTTCGCAATTGTGTGTTTTTAAAAAATCATGTTTTTTTATCGTTCATGAACTTGCAATTTTAGTGAACATTTTTATTAATGTAGTTATGTGTGATTTCTATTTATATGTTTTTTTTATGAATTATGGATTTTTAATGACGTAATGTGTTTGAAATAGCTGTTAGGAGGGTTGAAAAGTGATTAAAATTATTTACTTAAAGTATATAACATATTAATACTAACCAAGTACCTTCTTATGTTACATAAGTAATAGAACATTCGTTCGCATATTTATAAGTATAATATTTACATCATAACGACTTAATTTCGTGAAATGACATATTTAATAATAATTTTTTTCTTTTCAGATCCACTTCAATAATTACGTGTAGGTTTTTCAAACCATGGAATTATGTGGATTATATATTTTATAAAACACAGAGCGGAAGAGATTTACGCCACCATGTGGGGTTTTTGCATAAGAGTACCAAAGAGGTAAATTATAAATAAACTTGAATTATTAATGTTAATATTAGTAAAATCGTAATATTTTTGATTCTATTTTAAGCAATTTCCATACTACAATAAATGTTATTATTATGGTTTAATCGGACATTTGCCATCATTTGTGTCTGATTACTAAATTAATCACTAAACTAAAACTCATAAACAACGTTTCGATATTATAAATCAACTATGTTAACAAGTGATAAACCTAAAGCATATAAAATTAAAATAACACTAACTTTGCCAGATTGCTTTTTTATAACTAAACTATTGAGTTCCATCTGTGCTTAAATGTTTCTCCGTCTAAATACTGCTCGCCCAATTAAAAAAAATAGTAATTTATTTTTATGCAGATTAGGCGAACAAATATATTTTGATTTTTTTCAATGATCCATTATTGATTTTTATGTAAAAAAAAAAATAATAAAATTAAAAAAAAAAAATAAAAAAAATAAAAAAATAAAAATAAAAAAATATCGTGAAGATAAAATATCATGTATTTCCGTTTGAAAGTCTAATATGTTAAATAAATTGAAATTTCATTGAGAGAAGAATTTTTCAGACGGTTTATTGTTGAACACTTTCAAGCTATTTTAGTAACATTATATTACATTACTTGAGGTGTACCCTGTGCTTTGAGATACCTAAAAGAGGGAAGAGTTTGGATTAACCGAGGAGAGAAGAATAACTGGGGTATATTGTAGATGCAACTACCACTGCCACATACATCATCATCATATTTGCCCTTACTAAGCAAAATACTTCCATTTAAAATTATTGTAAACTTATGTTCTTTACCCAATCAACTGTAATAAAGTAGCCTACACTTAAAGAACATCGATATCTAAATTTTTAAAAAAATATATAGAAACATGATAATTTCCACTGGATTAGTGTTTATAACTTTAGATAATGCTCACTTTAAAAAATAATTAAAATGTATTTTAACCTCATTTACTCACCCATAGTTGGCAATACAAAGAGACCCTAGATGGATCTTAATATATATATATATATATATATATATATATATATATATATATATATATATATATATATATGTAGTCTTTGGTTTTTCCAACTATAATGATATAAAAGTTTTGAAAGCTAGTTGTTTTAATTTTATGACCTTTACTTCCTTTTATTTTGGTGGTGTATTCTATAAACTTAGTTAATATAAAAAAAATAAATCTATTAACAAATTACTACAGAAAACTAACAGACATTCCAGCACTAAATAATTCTAGGCTTCATTTAAAATAACTGGTCCTCTACTTCTTGCTTCTTGTTTCATACACCTTGAAAAAGGCGATGATGACCGAGATAAAAAAAAAATAAACCAACATATATAAATAAAAAATACGATTTATTTATCTTTCAACTTTTATGTATCCGTTAAAACATATGTTATTCTCCTTACCTTTATACAAGCTTTTACTATTCAACTTATTACACATAAAAGTAATCTTAAAATCTCTAAGGTTCTCTGATTAATAAAATTAATCTTTTTCTTTTATAAATGTGCTATAGGGAATGAACAGATATTCTAGGACTTTTTACCATGTGATCCTACACTTTATTTAAAACAATAGCTCCTTCGTTTTTGTTTCTTGTTTCATAAACTTAAACACATACGAAATTATTTCTTGAAATGTCTCAACAAATTGGACAATAAGTTATATCCCCCCCTCCCATCGCCAATTCAATTGACTCATTTCCCTGCGTATCTAGAGACCACAAGATAGACTATACAGTATTTCACATACTGCAGTACTATTTTTTTTGTTAAGACTATTGTTAATACCACCAATTTAATTGACTCAGTTTCCATTGGTATCCAGGACCACAGGTTTGACTATATTTCACATACTGTAGTACTCTTTTGTTGTTAACTTTATTGTCAATACCGCCATTTTTTTTTAAACTATAATGTGTTTCACAATTTTAAATATATTATGTAGTCATCAAATAATTTTAAAAAATCTTCCCCTCCCCAAAAAAAATACCTTAAATAGATAGACCTAATATTTCAGATTAAGTCGTCATCCTCAGTTACAATCAACAAACAAATTATATAAAAAAATAACTACTTAGATATTTTAAAAAGATCCCTGTAAGAAACTGTGATGTAATAAAGGAGCCAGTACAACCAATTAAAACTGGTGGATTACTTCTGTAAATGTTGTCATTGTTCTCTATGAAGTAACAGTTATAATCTCTGTGTATATGAAATTGATGATGACCACGTAGTTGTAGAATTACCGTCTTCTAAAATTATTTGTTGTTACGTGGATTGCAGATATTTTTTATTGATGAATTTCTGAATTAAAATACGACAAAATGTAAAATTATGAATTTATTTTAATTGTTTATTATGATTGTAGATTATCACTAATAGGTTGGAAAAAATAAAGGAAGAAGAAGCTGTGAAAATAAATGAGGACAAGGATGAGAATGGTAAATATATTCCTTATATTTCTTAAATTTTCAAGTTTTATAGTAGATTTTCATCTCTTTAAATATCACCTGACAAAAATTGTATTAATAATTAATAAATCAAATCGGAAGAAATAAAATATTACTAAGTTGTTGACCAGAATAGGATAATTTGAAAATTTAATTTTATAGGACAAAGTTTATAATGTCAAGTGTATGCACACAAAATGTACTTTCACTTGTAATTAATTGTTAGATGTAAGTATCAAAGAAAAGGGTGTTAGTTGAGCTCTTCATATAAATATTCATAAGACTAAAACCCTACTTTTTCAAAAAAATTGTTTTTAAAAAGTAACCCCTATGGAACCAAACAACACATATTGATTGCCATCCTCTAAAAAATATCGTTTATATAGTAATATTAAAAAATCATTTAAGTCTTAAATTAAGACTTTAGTCAAACTTCATTAACATTTGAATATCAGTAACAAAAACCTGTATTCCAAATTGTAATTAAAAAACTAAGATTCATGAATAGTGGCTTAAACCCGAAAATTACCTGTTGTTATTTAGATCAAACATAAGTTCTGTTTAAAATACACATAAACTAAGCTTGTAAAATATATTCTATAAAATAATAATCACAAATTGAATATGAGGAAGAACATCAGATCTTAGTTACTCCAGTAAAATTAAATGTTGAAAATATAATTTTATTATCACTGCCGATAGAAAGGTTGAAGATTCAAACTGAGTTACATATACACTCTTTGTTTGTATAGTGTACAACGTCTACAACGCAGGTGAATATAAACTGTATCCTGGTTGCAAGAAAAATCACACCAATGTGACATAATTTTAAACTTTGAAAAATAAAAAAACTGAAAATTTAAAAATGATTTTTAGTGTACAAAAACTATTTATTGTTATTATAAGTTAAATCTCCTCTAAAAACAAATATCTAAAAAATACAGTTTACTTTAAAATCTACTGTAAGGAAAATATCTAGAAAACAAAATTATTCACATCAATCTACTGTTTCTTCGTTAAACTTCGAACAGGGAATTTCTATCATTGATTACTAACATTGTACACATGAAAATTCAAAATATTTTGAGCACGGTCTGTTTAAAACAGTGTCTGTTATAAATTATGAGTAATGTTTTCTTTTTGGCCTATCTTACATTTTTTTATTAGAGTAAGATAGCTGATCTCTAGTTTGATCTTTTATTAAATAACACCATTAAAATGTTTTCTTACTTGATGGGACTTTACATTTGAGAAACTCGGATGCCCTGCAAAAACGCCCTTTTATGACAGGAATGTTTTACCTTGTAATAAAAAAAATTCTACCTTTACTACAAAAAAAAATTCTAAAAATCCAGCTTTCTACCTTTTCAAGTTTAAAAGTAGTAAGCAACCATACCGGAAATTTGCATACACTTTATATATTATTTATTAATGAACGAATATTTATAAATTAAATCCTGACAAAATGTTATAACCAATGATACCTTTTAGTTATAAATCCTCTCTTACAGTACTTATGAAACAATTATTCTAAATGTATTCTAAACACTGTTTTATTTTAGGTAGAAAGAAAAGAAAAAATTTCATAGACCACTTATTGCAAGTAGCACCCGAAAATAACCTAAGTGACAGAGATGTTCTTGATGAGGCCAATACAATTATGATGGCTGTAAGTACTTATAATTAACTATATTTATTCATGGCAGGCTGTCTTTTGATATAAACAAATAAGTAATGCTGTGCAGCGAATGTAGAATATAAATAATTTCACGACCAGGAATGAAATAAATTATGAGTAATATATAATAATAAATTATACATACTATTATAACATATTATATGGGACCGTAAACGATCTATTAATATAATATATGGTAACCCAAAGCTGAACTAGTACTTATCACTCCTGCGTCACCTGAGTTTTCCCAGCTTGTTTAAAAGAAAAATTTGAAGGTAAAATCAGCGAACTCTAGTTTAGGAGGCTAGAACTATGGCGACGGTTATTACTATGTTCTAACTACACTTAAACCAAACAGAAAAATCCTCCATCGGGCCTCGTTTCTTCACGGGATACCCCATGGAAAAAACTAATAGAATACAGGGTGTTAAGTCCCGAACCTTACTTGTTCATTTAGTTAGACACCTTAGTGGACAGAGGAGGAGGGGGCGTGAACCAATGGACTTAGTCGTATTATTTTACAAGATGATACCCTTTTCCAATGTATAACTTACATTTGCATCCAGAAATATTATTTTTCTAAATAATAACAATAATAATAAAAATCCCGTCGACTGTGGGACTAGAAACAATTTTATTATTCTTGTAGGTTAATCCATTCCGCAGCTGATAATAATAGCAATGACTACATAAATACTATAAGACGCGACATAGGATAGGGAAATATTCTAAGCTTTACGCGTGCTGTTCGTCACAAGTTTGACACACAGCTATCAGAAAGCGCTAGCAGCAGGTACTTGACTGTACGCATCCCACTTGGTTGAGACTGTACAACTGTTGACACAGCATAGTCAGTGTTGTCAGTTCGTGCGCTGAGATAAGCGATTCTCGAAGTTCCCTCGCATCTCTGGTCCCATATGTGGCATCAGTGCGCAACTGAAACATTGTTTGACCGTAGAGCCACCTAGCGCCAGTCACATCAACTTCAGATTCTCTAGCAAAGAGCGACAGATCCACACCCTAGCGGGTGTTGGTCAACTCAAGAATAAGCGTAGAATATTTAACAAGGCCATGTCGTGTCTTATAGTATTTATGTAGTCATTGATAATAGTAATGCCGTGGAATATGGGCACAATTGCGACGAATTATAGGATTTCAAAATTTCTTTGAAACACCAGTCTAGTGACCGAGTTACCTTACTCACACTATTCTCGGAAGTATCAATTGTAAGAGGAAACCAATGTCTAGTGCTTGAGAGAATAGCAATTTCCAGTTAGATGTCCCCAATTTTGCACTTAATAGAGCGACTTTTACTTGAAAACCTAAAGGTACGTTTTTTGGATTAAATTTACATGTTCAATTTTTACATAGTTTTATTTTTTTATATTTTGTCTGTAATTATAGATTAATCCCAAATTCCTCAACGCTCATTGCGACTAGAGCCCATTTGGAAGGAAGTTCAGAAAACCAAACGACGATAAAAGTCCTGTTATTCAAATGAATTAGTCCGTCATTTAGAATTTTTTAACATTGCACTAATAATTGTACATTATGGAGACGGATTTCTTGACATATTATATGTTAACCCTTGATTTGGTCGGAAAAGGCTGTGTGGGAGGGTTATTATCTTACTTTTTGTACTTTTTACGCGCAATAATTTTGCAATGTCTTACAGCACCACAGGAATGCAAGATATGTAAAATAATTATATACATCGTTAAAAGTATTGCTATAATACAATTGTTAATTCTAAATAACTTACGTAATCATTTTAACCAATTGAAATTATTAAATCATATAATTTAAAACTAAGAGACGGCAGGATAAAATGTGGTATAGATAAGGAACTCAGGAATTCAAGCCCACATAACCAAATTACAAAAATTGAAAAACAATAAATTATAAAAGAAGTTTAAATTAAATTAATTTAAAATTACATATTAGGTACAAATTTAAAAAATATAATTATTCTATTGAATGTGTATAAATAATAAAGGGTAGTATATACCATAAGTGTGTGTAATAAGTGGGGATTTAATAAAGTAAAGTGTTTTCCTATAAGTTCATTTCAAAAACTGTGATTTTAATATAATGTTCAAAGTGAAGTGTGTTTAAAGCCTCCCATATAGAAAAAAAACATAAAGGATATATTAATTACGTACAAAGACTAATAAATAATAACATATAAATGACAGATACAGTTTAAGGAATAATAATATTATTTCAAAATTTGCAAATATTTGTGTCTAAAAGCGATAGTTATTATATTCTCAAAATTAGGTACCGTGAAACCAAAGTGACCCAGTATTTTAGAATGGTTATGTGACTCTTTCTTTAAAAGGTGTTGTAATCTGATATAAAGTTTAAATTTACAAACAATATGACAATTTGAAAATAAACTTAATAACAGTGATATTAGCAACCATAAAATGTAATTTTGATAGGAATGTATGTATTTTCATTTTTTTTTTTTTTAAATTGAAAATACCTTATACACGGCTAAGCAAAAAAAATAAATTTTTTTTGCAAAGATTTTATATTTGGAAAGTCAAAAAGTGTAGATAAAGTTATGCATACTCCTCAAACGTCTTTAAATATCTTACTAAACCTTCAAAACTCTTTCAGTGCTATATAACTTTACAAAACAACATGATTACACTTGTTTCTTCTAAAATATTTTAAAGGAATCCTAAAAACATGCTTCTAAAAATACAACTCTGATACTCTTTTTTAAAACCATCAAAAATATAAAAGGTTAATATTCAAATTTCACTTGAAATGTACATTTTTATTATAATATAGATATGATTGGTCTTAATTTATAATAACGGTAATACACTAATAAAAAGCACAAGCCGGAAACCTGATTTAAACTTAAGTTAATAACTTTACAATCAATAAGATCAAGATCAAAATTAACTCAAAATCAAGATCATCTGTTGTACATACTTCAATTTCAAACAATATTCAGTTAACTAAAACCGCTGTGAACCAAACTAAACCAACTTATGCAGTTTTTATTTTATCCAAGGTCATTGAAGGTAAACCTTTGTATTTTAATATGCAGTGTTTGTTTCACAACCTTCTTTAGTTTTAATTATCTCTTTCTGAAATAATATAGGGAAAAGAGACTATTTATAAATCATCTACTAAATTGAAAAAAAAAAAAAAAGGTAAATAAAAAAACTAAAACATTTACCCATATTAGTTTCTTGTTTGTTTCAGGGTTTTGATACAACATCAGCAGCTATTGCCTTTCTGACGTTGATTTTAAGTAAAAGGTTCGATGTTCAGGTAGGATTGTATATTTTAAAATGACAAATAATTAAGTATTTATTTTTAAAGATTATAATTGAGTTAGTGCCTAAAATATCTAAGTTTGATAATATTTAGGTAAAGTCTAAAAAAAATAACAAATAATTAATTATGATTTACATAATATAAATTATATATAAATAACTTTTAATATGTTACTCACCGCCAGCAATCCTTTTTTTGAAGTTTTTCCTTCAGTACATATATATTACCACTACACGTGTTTCGGACTTTTTACGTCCATCGTCGGGTGGTCAAAACACAATTTAAAACATTTAAACACAAATTTGTAAAAACATATAACACAAACAACACACGCGCACAAATGAAGTCTAACATGTCTCTGGGCTGACATTGTACAATGTACTAGTGAGTTATCAGCTGATGACTACTTCCTAGTAAGCTGGCTTATTAGTTCATAAGTGGCTTCATTGGCCAGCTTACTAGGAAGCTGGCCAATGAATTCAATATACATTCCTAGCCAGCTTACTAGGAAGTAGACATCAGCTGATAACTCACTAGTACATTGCACAATGTCAGCCCAGAAACATGTTTGACTTCATTTGTGCGCGTGTGTTGTTTGTGTTATGTGTTGTGTTTTTACAAATTTGTGTTTAAATGTTTTAAATTGTGTTTTGACCACCCGACGATGGACGTAAAAAGTCCGAAACACGTGTAGTGGTAATATATATATGTACTGAAGGAAAAACTTCAAAAAAAAGGATTGCTGGCGGTAAGTAACATATTAAAAGTTATTTATAAGCTTATCCGGTGAGCTAGATTTCCAATTGTAATAATATATATAAATGTTGTTAAACTAATACTATTTAGCGTTATCGCTACTAGCTTAACTTGGTATGTGGAAGGTCCAGGTTTCAATCAGCATTCAAACTCAAAACGTCAAGGTGTTTAACCCAGCATCATCAGAAAAAGCGAAATATCCACTTCTGGTAGTGAATTCTGGTTGCTAATCCCAGAATTATGGAGAGTGTAACTCATGTATTACCCCATGGTAATAACATATATCAAGCACGGCCTCTAATACACCCTTTCAATTATTATTTTTGTTATGATAAGTTGCCTATCTATTCTTGGCATGAAAATATAAGATATACTTTATATCAAAATTTAATTACCATAAATTTTGTTTTAGGAAAAAATCTTAGAGGAAGTTAAAGAAGTATTTGGTACATTGGATGAAGAACCATTCACATATCAAGATCTGCAATGCTTGAAGTATTTGGATCGAGTTGTAAAGGAATCCTTAAGACTCTTACCTACAATACCTTACATAGCGAGACATATTTCTGAGGATACCCCTATACCGAGTAAGTAATTTAGATTTTACACCACAAATTGAGATTGAAAGATCATCAATATATGTTGGAGTTTTGAATAAATATATTTAAAAAGCATACATTTAACAAAACATAAAACAACAATAATACGAATAAACAGATTCAAGTTTTGGTTCTTATTTACTTGAGTTGTATTTGCGTCCTGTAGATATTCCATACGAAAATTTACCCTCGACATATGGAGTTATTGATGTCATTGTTTCTTGAATTCGTTTTCTGAAATATTCCATGTTTCAAAATTGTTATTGGTGACAAAGAAAACATTGTAGATTATTAAAACGAATGTTTTTATCTTTTGGGACATACACTTTTACCATTTTTATTATAACTCAGTTACAAATATGTTTGCCGCGAAAATATTAAACTCTTTTCATATTTTGTAACGTCAAGGCTTACCAATTTTTTTTTAAATTTAGGTGGCCTCAATTAAAAATACGTATATATATAATTCCAGTTTCTGTGTGTACACATATAAACATCACGCAAAAGTGACGAAATATATAATCAATATCTCACTAAAGTATTTAAAAAATTATTAGTATGATAATTTTCTGTATTACTAAACAAAAGGGCGATAGGTGATAAAATAAGTGTTATCAGTCTTACGCTTATAAGAACATTTTTTCTTCTTTTTTTTCCAATAGGATTTATAAGTGTGTCATAATAGCTTTGTGAAAAGTATAACAGTTTTAATAATTTTGTTTTGATTGCTAATGGAAGTACAGTGTAACAGGTCTTAATAATGTTTTCGTGATTACTTAATAAGTATAAGAGTCTTATAAGTTGTATTGTGATTGCTGATTGTAGTACAATAATTTTATTGTCGTTGTTTATTGAAGTACAATAATTGTATTTATAGGTTAATCGTAATTTTTTATTTAATTACAACAGTTTTTGTAATTTTGACGTGATTGAAGTATAATATTATTTATAATTTAGTCGTTACTTATTGAAGAACAAGTCTTTATCAATTTGTCGTGATTGGTTTTTAAAGTGCAATAATATTTATAAGTTCATTGTGATTGCTTATTAAAGTATAACAGTCTTTATAATTTAGTGGTTACTTATTGAAAAACAAGTCTTTAAATTGATCGTGATTGTTTTTTGAAGGACAATATCATTTATAAGTTCAAAGTGATTGCTTATTGAAGTATAACAGTTTTTTAAATCTTTTCGTTATTGGCTATTGAAGCGAAT
Source organism: Aphrophora alni (assembly GCA_963513935.1). NCBI lineage: Eukaryota > Metazoa > Arthropoda > Insecta > Hemiptera > Aphrophoridae > Aphrophora > Aphrophora alni. Next base: position 136,449,466 of record OY740767.1, on the reverse strand, counting down.
TGGTTTTTATAATTTTGTGGTGATTGCTTTTAGAGGTATATTAATATTTATAATTTTATCTTGACTTCTTATTGAAGTCATACTCTCTTTATAATTTCATCACGATTGGTTATTGAAGAGTAAAAGTTTTCATTATTCTATGTAATTGCTTATTGAAATATAGTTAATTGTTTATGATGGAATCAAAGAACTAATTTCCATTTATTAGATTTTATTTTCATAATCAAATCTATCTCAAATCTATAACGTTTTATTTGTATTTCGTAGGTGGTTACACACTACCAAACGGCTGCGGTGTCATAATTCCATTCATACGTCTACACAGAGATCCAGAAGAGTATCCTAATCCTCATGTTTTTGATCCAGACAACTTTCTGCCAGAAAAAGTTGCTAAAAGACACCCATACGCTTTCTGTCCATTTAGCGCTGGACCCAGGAATTGCATCGGTGAGAATAAAACCTTTGCAATTTTTATTAGATTTCAGCTTAATAATTTCTTCGTAATTATTTTGATGACTCCAATTATTCTATAATATATCTCTTATTGTTATTGTCTGTAATTTTATATATTTATTTATTTGTATTACTAAATATGTTATTTTTTGCGTTATCTGTACTTACTTGGCATTACGCGTATGCTAGTTACATGTAATTTACTTATCAGTTATACATCGTATCTCACGAAGAGGTCCCTTATTTGAAGAACTTACGTTAAACTCTACAAATTTTTAACTTTGCAGTTATGTTCAATAGATATGTAAAATACTTTTTAAATTTTCAAATTGTGTATGTTTAACCAAATCAAAACGGCAGAAAACAAATCCTTGTAAGTTTGTAGAGTTTCACCATTAACAATCACAATTTGAAAATAGCAACCTTTTTCATGGACACCCGGTATATAAAAATTAAATTAAAATAAATATTGCAGACTTTTGAGGATGCAGGTATTAAACTCATAGGCGTATTAGTGGTCACAAATTTGTTAGTTAAAATCTCATAACATTATTTTGGTCATAACAGGAGCATATTTTGTAATTTTTGTATTTTGTTCTTTATGCCTTACAGTAATTATACTTAAAGAACTCTAATTAATTGGAAACCCTATCAAAGTCTATAAAGTAGGATATTTTGATCTTCTCTTTGGTCATATTCAAAATCTATATAATACATTGCGTTTGCAAGTGCTCCTGTCCAGATGACTTCTGGTATTACTGGTATCCTTCTCTGTATTAAGGAAGATTTGAATTTTCATAGGGCTCTCTCCACATTGGGATCACAAGGAGAAAAAAAAAAGAAGAAAAGAAACTTGAATATTTTAAAGTGTTCAAAACGGTAGAAAATAAAATTTATAAAAGTAAGAATACAAGCATACAAGCATACCTTTAATCGGCAGTTTTTGAAGAGGAATATTTTTATTATACGTTACTAAAATGAGACATATCTGCTCGAAGACAATTGCAGACAATTTTACTAGAAGCTTGAAATTTTACGTGGGGCTTCCTGGCATCTAAATTGAGATGCGAATTTTTTTACAACTTAAATATTCCCAATCAATAGAACCATCTTTTAAGCATATGATGGTAGTGGTAATCAACTACTGCACCATGTAAATATTGAACTGTCAGTTACACTCAGGGGTTTAGTAAAGGTAGTACGAACGCGGCAACCTAGAATATGTTGTAAGTTGTCAAAGATTACCTTTTTTTTTTCATGTAATCTTTGATGAGATACCTCTCTTTTACTTTTCAATCAAATCTCATTTGACCAACATTTGTTTTCAAATATTTAACTTTTGGTATTGTGCCAATAATTTAAATCATAAATTTAATCATAAATTAAATTTCTAATCTTCTTATATAGTTAATTTAATTCGGAAGTCAAACATATATTGTTAACAACTAAATCAATACTAATATTTCATTTCCAGGTCAACGATATGCAACAATTCAACTCAAAACATTCATCGTTTGTCTCCTTCGTAGATTTTGGATAACACCTTCAGACTATAAACTGGAACTAGCTTCAAAAATAACAATGATCTCAAGAACTGGAATAAGGATTGGTCTGAAGAAAAGAACAGTTGAAAGACCAGTAATACCAGATATTCAAAACCTATCAAAAATTATCAAAACAAATGTGGAATTCCTCGATGTCCAATTCAAAGATAGTTATCTTTAGGTTGAGACTTTAATCATAGTAGAATTGTTCTTAGATTCACATAGTAAATAAATCAGTATGTTTTAAATACCAAAAAAGTGTACTTACTACCCACTCATTGTACCTACTACCGATTATTATGTAAATAATTGTTTTATGTTTCGTCATACGTTCAAAATGAAACTTTTAATTGTATACAGAGTGTTTGTACATAGGTTTGTGAATCCACAAGTCTTTGAGAACGGTTTAAAATTAAAACTACTTCCAGGGGCACTCTTGTATGACAGTCCCGAGGGACCCCTACTAAATGTAAACTTTACATAAACTTTATTTCATCTTCCCTATCAAGTTTCTCATGACGAAGTTTTATATTCTCCCTACACTGATGTTCTAGATTTAAGAGTCTATATTTCATGTTCTTTCCTTCATTTTTTACAAGGCAGTGATTACCGACAGGTTTTTCACCTTCAAACGACTAGAGAAACCATAATTTAATTTTAAAATTAGAAAAATATTTCTTTAAAGTAAAGCAAATTTTACTTTCACTACCATTGAATTTAGTAGGCGGCCACCTTGAAACTAATAGTTTATAGAAAATAAATCTTGTGACTTTTCCCACTCCCTGTGGATTGTAAAACCAATGACATCTCTTTTAATTCTCAAAATATCATTTATCGACATAGTTTGCTAAAACACTTCTTTCACTCATCAGTATAGTTTCCGCTACATGATATAATAATTGAAAATATGATGCAGCGCAATATTTAGGTAGAACCTCATTATCATATGATTATGAGGATGTAGTTTGATAGGTTGTGTAGGAGGAGAGTGGGAGCATGTAATACCTCATGATGTCATTGAAGTTACCAGAGAGTAGGCTACACCGTGAGATGGATCCACTAGAGTCTCTAATTTCTGAGCTTCAATCGCTGAACAATTTATAAGAGATCTATTTAGTACATAAAATCAGTGACAAAGTTAATATTTTTTTATAGGTTTTTATATACTTATTGTTGTTTTGAGTGTATTTCGTTGTTTCTAAATTTATTTTAATTTTAGTATATTTATGATTTATTAACAACACTTTATGATACATACTACTCATTTGAAACTTCTTAAATGCCATGAGTGTATCACGTAAAGCGTATAACCAGATATTATTTACTCATTTATTCCTTGAAATAAGTATACATTCTTGATAAATTTCTTTCAAGGTCATAATGTCATCAGTAAGAGAGTGTAATTTACCGCAACAATTTGTTTAATATCCTAGTTATTATAATAATAAAACGGTAATGTCAAGGGTTTTATTTTACTTTAAAGCATTGAACACTTCGACATAGAAACGAAAATAATAAAATCGCTAATGATAGCTTTACACTATAATATCCATTACTAAATTGTGCTACAAATTGTTTTAGCCGCTTTTTATAACTGATTTCTTAAAGAAGAAAAAGTATATTAAAAAACGGGTATGAGCAATGATTTTAAGATGAAAAATCGGTGAAATCAAAGTGTTAGATGTTGATAAAGGATTAAATTTAAAATGTTTATTTCAATATGGTCGGCAAAGGTAAAACGAGAAAACACTACAGTTTTCTATCAAACATATTCAGTTATGAAATTTATTTTACTTTTTATAAATAAGGAATAGGATTCCCACTTGATTTTTACCCTGGTATGTATAATAATTTTGTAAAATAACCCGTTTCGTTACAATACGCTATCCTCAAAAGATGTTATTGTTTTAGTCATATTATTACAATTTAACATAGAGTTTCACAAACATACAACCAACATACAACATAACATACATACAAAAACATAAACAAAAGCATTACATTAAGCAAACGAAGAAATTACAAAACAGAACCGGTAAACTATTTTATACCAATTTTTATTATTCAAATTTATTATTTTGTATTTTCTATATATTACGAGATATTCCAGTCTTATGGCTTGATTGTAGAATTGATCGAATAATTTTGATTTATTGTCAGTTAATATAGTAATTATTATAAAACGTGTTATTTTTAGTTAAAAAATATATTTTATTAAAACTTTGTAGCTTTTTTAATTTGTAGTATAGATTCATTTTTAGATCGCAAAGTATACTTATATAAAAAAATTGCGAGTATATACACTCATTAGAAAATACATTGAATTAGATAACATTCCATAAGAAATAAATATTTTTTCCTATTTCTACAAATATATTCCACTACAGAACTTTCTTTAAATTTAAAATGTTTCTACATAAATAAATATTGAGCTTGACTTGTGAGATAATATTAGATTGCATTAAACTCGGACACAATATCTCATAAAATTAACATTATGAGTTATGATTAGTTATTGTAGCTCATGTATAACTGAGGATGTCAACTTGGTAATTGAAACGCGTTTGATTAAGTAATCGCAATTTTTGACATTTTCAACTTTTTCGAGTTCAACTAATTTTTACTTTTTATGTTAGTCATATCTTTCTTACATGCCACTATACCAATCTCTCCAAAACAGTAAAACTCTTTTCCTTATTTATGTACACACTCCAGTTTCCGTCCCGAAAACACTGATCGTAGATTCTCCTTAACACCTGATATTCCCGTACTTGAATGATCATTTCATGCACTCACGAACACAATTTTGCATGCGACCACCAAATGAGAGAACTTTTCTTTTTTTTTTACACACACAATGAGTGTCGCTCACTGTACTGAATTCCATTTTTTTTTTAATCATAAACTTTAAAATATCGACACTTATGTATAAATGTTGGTCTATTGTGTAGATATGCGATTTTTTAAATCCGTACAACGTTCATTTCTACTTTTTTGAGTAGTGGAATATACAGTCATTACACAAACAGAGCCTTTTTTACCTTTTAATTGGTTTTTGAATATTAGTGTGTGTAAAGTTATTATAAGGAGTTAGACTTTTTGTATATCATATTACAAATATTGAAATACCAGTAGAGTATTGATCACTAGAATTTGCTCCACTGATGTTTGAATTCTTTAAATAGTTGTTGTAAACCAAATGTGTCTACTGGCTAGAGCGAGAGGTGTTTCACATTAACGTAAATATAATCACGCGTAATGTACAGTTGAAAAAAACATCACCAAGGGGAAATAATTGAAATTTTAAGCTTTATTAGTGACTTGTTTCTTACATTTTGATGATGATTTACCATTCTTTGAGATCAATGTGGTAGTAAATAATATGCATGCTGACGTTACAATATAAATCTTAGAATTTGGTTGCTTTGACAGAACAACGATACTTCACCCAACATTGTCAGACTACCATGGAAGGGTAAAGATACAACAATTGTTTATACTTTACTCTGATTAACAGGGAAGCACATATCATAGTTAAATTAAATTAAACAAAGAAAATAATATAATAAATTTATTAAATTCTTTGAATTACTTAAAAGTCACGACAATGTGTAACTCTTGTTATTTTAAAATTGAAGCACTCTAAGAAACTCGAAACTAGTTTAATGCATTTCGTATAAACAAGAAACATATAAAATAATTAAGAACTAATATTATCTAGCTCAACTGGGCTCTGCAGCAGAGTTTGTAATACCTGAGCCAGCTGTAAGAATATCGGTGTGTCTGGCCGAGGTAGTCATAAACAGGAATGTTCATGAAAAACACCAGTAAAGAAGGGAAACCATTAAGAGGTAAATCATTATTTAAGGTCAAAATAATAATTATTAATTATAAATTTGTAATTTTTTTGAGATCTTGTGTTCGAGTTTGGTTCTACATTACTTAAGGACGTTTCTTTAGGTAGTCCTGAAAGGACAATAATGATACGAGGTATTGGACAAGTCAGACACATTACGGGACACTGTGGTCTGAGAGCGCACTTGCACAGGATAGGAGTTCATCATAGAGAAACTGTAGACTATGAGGGAAAAGTGAGGAGACCGCAGACCACTTATTTTTCAATTGTGAGGCCCTGACCAATACGAGGCGATCGATTTTTGAATTCCAAATTCCTGGGGAACTATCATTGGAAGTGCTAGTTAATGGATTACTGAAAATAGTAAGGGGAACAAAACTGCTGAGCTAGAATGAGGAGGCTTTATATTAATTGCACAATACCCCATCGGTCGCGGTACCTTGGTTGGTTAAAACGTCCTTTTAAACTCCAAAATAAATCCATCAGTCAAAGTAAGAGTGATCTCTTTTATCACAAGTATAATAAGTGGAGTGTATGTTTCAATTTTGACTTCCTACTTTGGACTAATCACGTTTCATGGTATATGTCCGTCGTCGTTGTTGAGTATACGTAAACATAATAAGAGTCAGAGATTAAGATAGGAAGATAACATTTTGTACATAGGCGCCTCAATAGAGTTTTATTGAAATAGGGAAAAAAATTGAATATATCAAATGGTATATTTTAATCAGTTGTGCTGTATCTCGTATAGCATAACTGATTGAAATATACCATTTAATAACTAATTGAACTTAGCTAAATTAGATACTAATTTTCAGATTTTAATTCTGCATGTAGTGGTACTAACCACACCTCTCTACGATTAAAAAACATATTGTTGTGCATGTAATTTCGAACCTTGATCCTAGAAAACATGACATTTATATCCGGTGTGGTTGGTAGACCGACACGAGAGTAGCGAGCGGAGGTTTCTGCATATATGAACATTTTCGAGGCACTCAAAGGGGAAGCGAGTGGGTATTGGCAATATCTACGAAACCAGTTGGGCCTAGCTGATGTCAAGAATGTAGATATATACTCAATTACGAAGTTTAGATGATTTGTGTAACACCTGTTTTAAACAAAGTCACCTTATAGTATGAAACACCTTAACCCACTAATAGGCCTACAATTTAACATTTTCTATAAGGCCCGAGATACCAACATCTATGCTGTAGTTGTTCTTTAAAAAAAATAATATTTACATTTATTATTATTATTATTATTATTTTATTATTATGACAAGTTTATACTACAATATATAATACCATAGAATGTATACTCTATGTCTAGACGGAACACTGCATCCACGCCTTCTAACCATGCATTAGAAATGACGACATCCAACAATGGTGATTTAGTAACCGACATTTTAAAAACTGGAATTATTATTTATTTAACTAGTACATAAAACTTGTTGTAAAATATTTGTAGACGAGTTTGGACATAAATGCATAATAAACCAAAGTAGAGTTGTCATATGTTGTCGAAGCATGACTTAGCTCAGTCGTAAATTATTTATTACTAATTGATTAAGTTGGCAAAATTATTGAAATAACAAATACAAACAAGATAAATAAAATGTAAATATTACAATTATATACGTTCTACATAACAAGTATTCATACAAAAATAAGTTAGTGGTGGAACGTAAATTAATTGTTTTGTATGTTTCCCTGGAGATTTATTGTCTCATTAAAGGGTTAAGACAACACAAGTTGATAAATTACGCAAAGTACTTGGAATGTTATTGGATAAGTAATATACTTCAGCACAGGTAACACACAAGGCGTTTCCTTTACAAATATAGTTTGATATATTATCGAGTATTATATATCATTAAAAACTAGTTTTGATTCAGTAATCTCTATACAGAATGTTCCAATAGTCCGTTTACACCATACGAGCTACTCAATTATTTTAACTTCTCCCGTGTATATTATATAAGGTTATGAGTGAAAAAATGGATCTCGAGTTTTTTGAGGTTATATCCGTTTTTATGACATCTGACAAAAATTTATAAATTTAAATCTGTGGTATTTATAACTAATAAAAATTCACTCATGAAATAAAAAAAAAAACTTCTCAGATTTGTAATTAAAGAAAGGAATAAAAAATCATTTAGGTTTTATTTGTTGTCAAGTATGTATAAAAATAGTTTTGTTACTGAAAAAAAAATTCAAAATGTTTAGTGTCGTATTAAATAAAATAGTATTTAATATATGTACGTATGTTTTAGTATTAAAAGTTTTTAATTATGTTTCACCAAAATGCCAAGGTGTAGTCTTAAAATGAAAAAAAGTAACAAACAAATTATGATGAAAAAATGTATTAAATTGTTTTTTCATGATGGAAAACTTATAAAACACAAATGAAAAAGAAAAATCAATCACCAATTGACCAAAAATACAATTTTCCACAATAAACATTTTTGTTTTTTGTTCAAGGCGACGGTTATACCACTCTGTTGTTACACACGCACAAATCAGTCCAGTTGTTAAAACATTTGTATACACATAACAACTGAGGATGGTGACTTGATCAATGAAACTTCGTCTTCAACAAAATAAATATAGTAATTTTGTTACAATATTTTATTTTATTCAGTATATTTGTTTTTATTTTAAAAGAAAATCAGAAAACAATCGAGTTCTAAATAAACTGCTTACATAATAGAGTGTCGTGAACTTACTAAACTAGAATCCTCACTACTTTAATTTCATATTCAGGTAAACCTATTGATTATGTACAAAATCTAATGATGCGTAAGGATCGATAATAATGTCATTGACCACAAGCCAACCTAATTTTTCATAAACGTTGTATAGGGAACTCACATATATTAAACACATATCCAATGATTTACAATCCCAATAACAATTTCAGTATTCTTTTTTGATTTTTGAAGCAGTAGCTGCTCATAGACATTGAATATCTACAAAATGAAAATTACTTCTTGACTGAGATATCCGTATTGGTTACTGAAGTTGTAGACCTTGAAGTAGTCCTCAGTACGATTAGTCTTCAGTACGAAGACGTTTGTAGTTAATGTTACTAGTCAGTATCTCTCGCAGTGGTGGCGATTTCATGACTACTTCTGAGGTTAGTATTGTCACGCAAATTAGCATGAGCAACCTAGTGGGTTTAACATCGCTTAGTAGAGAATTTCTACATAATGTCTGATAGTTTATTTTTGGCTTCAAAGATTGGCAGATCATCTCTAACGCATCTCTATTTAGATTTTTTAAATACTTTTTCTTTGTAATGGTGCTGCACTCTCTCACGATACAGTGCTTCTTCTTTGTGTTTATGACATTTTTTAAAACAACCTTGGTATTATTCAGTAACTCAATAACTTCACATTGTAGCAATTTTTCTCATTTTTTCTAGATTTTATCTCAATAGATCCTTTCTCCCCGTACTTTTGTTTTTTTCTGAAAATCATTTTCATGGCGGTACATTTTCCTTTGCTTTCGATTAAAGTTAATTGAAAATCCGGAAGTGATTTTCTGTAAATACTCTTATTGTTAGAGTCATGTGACTATATTGAAATTGAGAGGGGAGGGAATATCAACTAAAATTTAAAAGAATATTGTAATACATAAGTTAATAAATATATATATTTCAATTTTAGAATTATCATTTCTTTCAAATTGGTTATGTAGTATTAAAACAATTCTTAACAATTAATCATAAGTGAATATAAAGACTAGTAACTCAAGAATGTTGCAACCATCTTGCAACTGAAATAAGGAATATTTTCTCAATTCCTAAAACCAAACAAAACTAGTTGTCTGTTTAGTGGTTGTCGGTTAAATCAATTATAAGAAATTACTGTTATATAACGGGTCGTGAATGGTGTAGTCTTTACCGGTAACACACGAGCCGGTATTTTTTTTTATTATTATTTGCGACTTATTCAATATTTGGGTACATTATGGAAAAAAAAATGTGATCGAAATCGCTATAGAATTTGTTTTGCCTTATGGCTGTTACTTACAAATTTAGGGCTATTAAAGAAATGAAAAAATCGTCCACGTTGTGGGAGCAATGAGCGTACATAAATCGGTTTAGTTTTAAATTTAAAACGGTCGTTAAATTAATTTAAATTAAAAATTATTGAAGTCCACTCGTTAGATATGTTGAGCACTGCAAGTACGACAGATTCCAGATAACAAAAGGACATAATTCCAAAAACCATAATTTTTATTCACAGAAAATGATAAATTTCCGAAAAATACACATTGGTTTTTGACACATTACGTAACTTTTCCTATGATATGTATATTTTGAAATCTAAAGTGAAATAGATACTTAACATTTGGAATATATATTTTTTATTGAAATATACCCTCCTTGTTTTAGTTTCTTTCATTATAAAATATATCGTATACCTTTCATGAATACTACTTAGAAAAAATAATAAGCCATAAAATATTATAGAGAAGAGAAAACGATGAAATATATTATTAATTTCTACCTTGGGGCTTAAGTTATTTATTATAAATGCATCAACAAAAACACGTTGTAATTGTAATGCATTCAAACTCACTGACCTTCATGAAGTTAACAATTTCAATTTCCTATACAATCAACTACAAATTGTTTTACCTTTATAAATAGTTTTTATTTTACAGTTTCAGGCAGCTAAGCAATGACAGCTTATACCTTCTTTATAAACCTTGGATATTCCAAAGGAGTGATTACATTAAACCTTGCCCTAGTGTTCATCGTGACATTGAGTCTATACGTGTACTTCAGATTGTATAAATACAGTGAAAGGTTCTTGGATATGGCTAAAAAAATACCCGGACCAAGAATGTATCCTATTATTGGTTGTGCTCACCTTTTTGGAACAAATCCAAAAGGTGCGTATATAAGTTTAGTGTACAATATTATTTATTATTACAAAAGAAAATTAGTAGATTAAACTGTTTTCAATCTTATCATTTTCTCTACTATAATATGAGAATAATTATAATAATAAAATAATTAAAACACAAAATTAATTAATTAAACTATTTTCAAATATAGTATTTTTTAAATCAAAATGTGAAAACAAACTGATTTATAAACGTAAAACTGATTACAAAACTATTAGAAAAACTAAATAAACTACAATAAAATTACTATAAAAAATTAGTAAACTACAAAAATTATTAATTGAATAAACTGTTTTCGACCTTATCATTTAAAAAAATCTAAATATGAAAAGAAACTGATTTAACAAACTGATAAAAAACATCTAAATTACTATTTGTTATAAATTATATGACATATAATTTATATAAATTACCCTTTCTATTTCAGCTAAGAATACAAAATAAAATTAATTACTTTTTCTTACCTTGCGCTATCAATATTTGATTATGCGTGTCAGTTTAACTCCACTTTAAAATGCTATTTAGGCTCTTTCTAGTCCCTAAAAGAAATTGTCAAGTAAAGAATGAGTAACCTGCCATCTTCTCTACCTCTATGTCCTGCATTTTCCTTATTTGTATTATTTTTACAGCAATGTGGTGACTGTATATGAACAAGGAAAAACCCCAAACCACAAAATAACACAACTACTCAAAGCTGTATAATGCGTTTATATTACCGTACGTACATTTCGAAGTAGTGTACCTCTGAAGATGATAGCAGAGCTATCGAAATGTACATAAGGTAATATAAACGCATTATACAGCTTTGAGTAGTTGTGTTATTTTGTGGTTTGGGGTTTTTCCTTGTTCATAAGGTGCTGTTATGTATGTTAATATTTATTTCAAATAATTTTGTGTTTCAGTTAAACTTTATTCAATATTGTTACATAAATCAACTTTAGATCCAACTTATTATTTTTTGCACATATTTTTTGATTTTATTTTTAACCTTCCACCGTTCATGTGTAATATTTCAAACAATCTTATATTAAAGAGGAATATTTTAAAGCAATTGGATAAATGTTAACAGTGATGGCGAATTACGGAATCCATTCAATAACAGCACGCTATCAATCATAGTAAGTAATTATTTATTTAAAATGGAGTTCATCCTAAACGCATCAGTAAAAGTTAAGACAATGTTTGGAATGGGAAAACTGTTAATTGTTTACATCCGGAAATTCTACCATTTTAACACTACCTATCTTAACTTCTGGTAACTCGTTTAGTTTAAATTTAATTTTTAAAAGTAACAATTAGTTAGGAAATACGTTTTGAATATAGAGTATATCCTAAACGGAACGGTAGATCTTACATAATGCTAGGACTAAAATTAGATTTGAAATTGCCAGAAGTAATATTTTAATTGCTTGACATTTTTAAACATCCTTATTTAGAGCCATACACTATCTATATGTTTATCCTTGAGGTAGTGCCTACTATTAAAATTATTATTCACATATATTGTGATAACTACTCAAATGGGATATCTGATAAATTAAAGGTAAAATTATATTAATAATCCTATTGATTAACTATCCGCGAAGGGCTCAGAGCTGCTAGCGGCTTTACAATCAGGTCATAATATTATGTGGACACTACATCGAGATTCCGTCGCTGTAATTCCAATATTTGAAACCAGAATTCGGTACAATCGTATTCCTTGACTTATTCGGGGTAAACACTGTAATTATTTGAGCCTACTTAAGAACTGAAGCCAGGATTGCTTACACTCCAACCTAGGTATTAACCACTAGAAAAACCAGTAGCGCAGATTCTTTTATCAATTTTGTAATGTTATAAATTTGTTACAACTTGTAACTTCTTGAGTTTGAGTTAGGTGGAAAAGAAGATAGGATAAACCTAACATCGCCTGATAAATACAAAAATCCATTATCTAACTATTTACATCATGTTGGATGTACTATTCTGATTAGCACATACTTTGATTCCAAAAATACACATTTGAACATTTCACTCACTCTACTTGTTATCGCTTCTGAAACTAGGACTTAGTATTTTCAAATAGTTACAATTAAGATAAAAATTAAAGAATATGGTTAGTAGTTTAAATAGAGATGTACTAACATTTATAATTCTATATTCAATAACCCGCAAATCGTAAACATTAGAGTCGGGTAATGAGGAGTCACCCCACTGTGATCCGATCGGCAAGATTAGCCTTCGAAAACAGATTTAGCTAATAATAATTTATCCAAAACCCTCGCGATTGTGGGTCAACATTGTAACTTTTTGAGGCAACGCAAAAATTGTAATGTTGCAATATTTTTAAAACAACTTGTAAAATCTTTTCTTATTCAGTGCATTTTTATGAAATATGACACATTTGCATAACTATGTGTCAGATGTATTATTTATTTTAAAGAAAGCGTGAAAGTATTTTGTTATATTAGAGTTATTGATTTTTTTAAAATTGTTTTGATCAACATTCTCTTTAGGTGAATTATATCGTTCTTAGAATATAATTAAGTGACTTATACACCTTTTTAGATCGTTAATTCTATATACAACATTTCTTAATTTTTATGTTTTCTTTATACTTTTTCAAAAGTTTATGAATTATACAAACAAAATAACAAAAATTTCCTACAGTTTTAGAAATAAATAAAACTGTCTCAACCGAGCTTCAAGTCACAAACGAGGATATGGTGTTACTGTAAAGCAAGACTCTATGAAAGGATTAAGTGATCTGTGGCGCGTGCGTTGTGTTCTTATAACGGTAATTATAGCCTTGGAAACCAGAATCCATTACCAAACGGGGTCCCATTATATCATGAGATGTTGGATTATTAACGTGTTTTTTAACTCCCAAAGAGATGAAACCCGAAACCGCCCTCACACCAAACTTGAACACAAGTCACTAGGTCAAACTCAAAGTACACATACATTGAAAAATCAAAGTTCAATTCAATAACATATGTTTAAAAAAATCTCATATCATCGTTTGTAGTGAATAATTATTTTGTTTATTGTATTACCCTATTACAATAATACCACATTCTTGCAGATCTTTTACAGAATGTATCGGCATGCGCTGAGAATTATGGCGATGTTTCAGGATATTGGATAGGGCCATTGTTTTATGTGTGTATTCAGAAAGCACGAGACCTTGAGGTGAGTACAAAAATATATTAACACTTCCAATAAGATGTGTATATTGACTTACTAATAGCTTAAATATATATGTAATAAATATAAATGTAAATATAAATATATATGTAATAAGGGTATATAAATATATATATATATATATATATATATATATATATATATATATATATATATATATATATATATATATAATAAACAGAGGTAAGGGAAACAGTGAAGGGTTTTTCCCTTTTTTTGTAGGTTACAACCACATATCAGCAATTCTAATCGGGTAAAGCCCTGAGATTGTAAAACCGTTTAGCAGTAAAAAAATATATTTCTTTGTTAGTGTCTAGATGAACGTGATTACAAAATATGTTAAAAAACATTGCACAACTTTCTCACGCAACCATCTACAAAAACAAAATACTAAACTATATTATTCTTGGTCAAAAATGTCAGAGGTTTACTTATAGGCAAAAATGATAATAAAAGATTTATGGAAATCGTTTTGAATACAAAAAGGTAAAGAAAACTATTTACATTTTGTTTCAATAATAACAGCATAATATCCTGAAATATAACGCACATTTTAACCTCTTAGATCAGTATGTCATTTGCCTACACATTCGTTATGGAGCTGTTAACCACATTTGACCCTTTGAAGCTACTTTCACACCAAATTTAAAAACTATAATTTTCTCAATTATTGATTTTGGTTATATCTTTCTAAGGAGAGATATTGGGTAGAAGGGTAGACTTTATCAACTTTGTGAAATGGTTATGATTAATATTTTATTATGAAATATGTTTAAAATTATTCTAATTGATTTATATATATATATATATATATATATATATATATATATATATATATATACAGTAGAGCCTACTCTTGCTTAATTTCTACCATAAACTCACTCTAAGCTAAAATATTATTTGAAGTGAATTATTAAATGCCTGTGATCAAGGTTTCACTTTAGTTTTATATCAATTATATATGAATGATGATATTCTTTTACTTGCGATTTTTCACACTAGTTTAGTTCACTATACATTAAATTTTAATTTAACTAAAGTTGATGGAGCCGATTTTAAGAAATTGCTATTTGTATAGCAATCCCGATTTTATGTTTTATTACTGATAATACATTAACCAAAATGTTTAAAGAGATGTCAAACTGGGATTTTTATAGACTACAAGTGAGCAATATTTAATAAAATCGTAGTTTAAGGTTTTTTTAGTTATCATCAAATTTTAAGTTTCAAATATATATATATATATACTAATTATGTATTGAAGCATCCCACAGATTTTAGTTGCTAAAAATCATGGAATCTTGAAATATTTTGTCATTAAATAGATATTTTTTCACAACGTGAGACAATTTTTAAGTCTCATAATCCATTAATACAGAAGAAACAAGGAATTCAGATTTATTTGGTTTATGAAAAATGTCTACAATTACAACGTGAGTCAAGTTTGTGACTGCATTACCAGTCTATGTTTTCAAAGGTCTAGGGAAGTAATTACCTTCCCAGATCGTTGTCCTTTAATTTATACGCCACTAATTTAACGTACAGCGTATAACATAAACATAGACTGGTAATGCAGTCACAAACTTGACTCAGGTTGTCATTGTACACAATCGACATAACCCCAAAAAGCCTAAATTCCTTGCGTCTAAAATTGTAAGTTACTTAAATATTAATGGATTTGAGACTTGTATATTGTTTTAATATAATTAAATATTATTATTATATATTGTTATATTTATATTTCAGATTGTCTTGGGTAATAGTAACTTGTTGAAAAAAGCTGCTGCTATTGATTTGATGAAATGCATTGTAGGCGATGGACTTATAACATCCTGTGGTGAGTTTTTTTTTATTATTTTTATTACTAAAATGAAGTTTACCACATTATCCTTCATTTCTTTTAAGTAAATTTATCTAGTAGTAGTACTAGTGATGTTAGAGTGAAATGCACTGGGACTTCTGGATATCTATTGTGCCTCCCTACTTGTTCTATTGTTTCGTAATGCCCAGCTAATTTAAAGAGGTATTTATGTCAAAAAGTTCTTGGTAACTTAATTGACTACAACACCTGGATACTTAAACTCGTTGACTGTTTTCTAAAGTGCAACGTTGATTACTAATGAGAAGAAATTACAGTTTCATAATCGTTATATAGTCAATTCCCATGACGTTAAACATTATTTTAGATCGGTAAGAAGTTAATTCTTTGGTTTATATACGTGGGTAACATTTTGTAGCAAAAAAAACACATATTGACGTTAGATAACCACTCAGTTTAATAAATTATTAACAGATATTATAATAATCAATTTACTAGATGCAAAGTTGTAGTTAATTTAAAACACATAACGGAAGATATTAATACATTATTTAAGCATAAATAGTTTGTATACATTTCCTGTAAGCAAAAATAACCACAACTATGTTGATGTTAAGTGGTTTTACCTACCCAGGATTCAAGGTATAGGTTATGTTTTGTAATGGCAATAATTCTCGACCCTCTGTTTTCTGACTGATTTTTATGTTTCATGGCTGTGGGAAACAGAAAAAGATAATATCGCCGTCCGTTAGTTGTCTGTCAAAACAATAGTGGCCACTAAAATTTAAATATGAACAAATAATTTGTTTTTGGAACTACAGTGTCTATAGAACCTTATTGAAATAAGGGAGGAGAATTACAAATGTCGAAATACCAACCATTTTAAACAGTTTTCTTATATATATATATATATATATATATTTTGTGTTATTCAAATTACAACACACTAATTTAGATGCTACTTTACAGATTTTAATTCTACATGTAATGGTACCAAACATACTACTCGGTGTTGCCAAGTTATTATAAAAAATGTTATTACGAACCCTGATCTTTACCAAAAATGTCATATTCATACAGTTACGAGATACGATGGGTCCAACTTACTGAACCTAGCGTATGGAAGTGGAGGCTAGTTCGACGCATTGTACGTTCTCGTTACCGGCTAGACCTGAGACGTTGACACGAATTGAGGGTGTGGAGACATTTTAAAATATAAAGCTTATCCGACGTCAAGAATGCAATAATATACAGAATTATTTACAAGGTTAAGAAAATCTGTGAAACAAATCTTTTAAGAAACACTTGATCTATCAACACTTTGACATTACATGCAAGGTCCAAGATAACAACTTTGGACATTACATTTCGAGGATCTGAATGTATTACATTTTGTGGGACTGGGCAAGTACCATGAAGTTACCCATAAATTTCTTTCATTAAAAATTACCTAGAATTATTCAAAACTAAAAGAGGTATATACTTTTCCAAATTGAAATTACCATTTAATAAATAATTGGTCTACCATATTTTATTTACTATACTAACGCATTATAAAATTATCACATTTAAATATTGTTTGTTTCAGGAGAAAAATATAAAAAGCATCGAAAGCTTCTACAGCCAACCTTTCATTATCAAATTTTGGAAGACTACGTTGGCGTGTTTATTGCAAAATCTAAAATATTTAATGACTTACTGGAATCACAAGTGGATAAGCCTGAGTTTGATATAGGTCCCCATACCAGCAACTTTACTTACGACACTCTAAATGGTAAGTTTTATACTATATTTTATTTACAGTTATTTACTTATTTTTCAAATATTATAGATGGATTGTGTTAGTATTTACCACTTGTTAGTTGCATGATCTTAGACTAAGTCTGATCTTTAATTTTGTGCATTTATTACATTTTATTTTTATAAACGACCTACTGTATAGGTAATCCAAAAAAATTCAACCTCCATTTTTTGACGGATCCTCAAGTTTCTTGATCTCAGAAAATCGAAAGTTCTTTTAGTTTTACCATCCGTCAATCGTCGTTGTAACCAATTTGTAAATACTATAGTGGTTGCAAAAGTCAATATAGATTGCCTGCAAATATAACAACCTGTTAATATTGAGAATATTTTAATTTACAATGACAAAATAGCGGCTACTTTAAATTGTTTTCGTTTGTCATATTAAATAATTGTGTACAAAGGATAAAGGATAATTATCACATTAATAAAATAATAAAGCTTTAAAAACATCGCGGGATTATCCTGCACGTTAGTGACAAATATATTGAAGAAATTTTGAATACGATATTTATCAAAGGCGCGATATTGTTAACAGTAAGTAATCATTATAGTAAATTATGTTGATATAAATAATAACTTCATTTCCCCCAAAGCAATATATAGAAAATAGAGTATTATTATTGGAAAAGAACCCAACAAAATCTGATAGTTTCTCACTTAAGCATCTCAAAATGGTGTCATTTTAATACTTTACGCCCAATATCACGAAAACCTTGAATTTTTCAAACTTCTTATTATGTTCAACATAATACTGAATAAAATGTTTGAGGTTAGCCGCGAAATTCAGTATTAATAATAATAATAATAAATATATATTTAGGATTTTTTGTGTCCCCTTCCTTCTTAAGTGTCACATTCCTGTTGTTGGCTCTAGTCGTGCTTTGAGATCGCCTATCGTAGGATGTTGTATGTGTTAGAAGCTCTTGTATGAGATCAACCACTTGACACAACGGGTTGTTTGTTGCCTCCAGGCAATTGGTGGTTTATGCATTAAATAGTAAAAACCTGGCGAAGGAAATGAGGGGGAAATTATAGGCCAATGGCATGGAGGATTCATAAATTTACTGTGAGTAAATGTTAGAAATATGCTCAAGTAGAAATCATAATAGGAATGAGTTCCTGGGTTCTTAATCCACGGACATTTAGGGTTATGGTTATTAAGAGTAGGTGCAATATACCTTTTGTGTATGGTACACGCTGTTTTTGTAATAATCCCCTTGCTCTTCGTGTAACCAAAATGGAGTTGTGTTAACAATAATTACTAACGTATCCAGAATCAATTTCCTAAGTTAAGTTAAATAATCATGAAACACTCTTTATTATGTTACCCCCCTTCTAGTCACGCACATTCTTAAAATTTATATTATTTTTAAGGGATGTTTTCCAGAGTAATTAATGAATAGACATGTAACTAATTAATTTTAATCAATAACGTAAATTTAATAAGAATTTAGTTGAAATTTATATATACTTTTTTCTTTTTTTTTTTTTTCTTCAGAAACTCTCATGGCTACCAAATCTGATGAACAACTGTCAGGCCAACTGGCTCCTTATGTATCGTCCCTCAATATGTGAGTGCAATATATATTTATAAAACAATACACAAGCTTTCTCACACACTCAGCCATAAAATCGAAATACTAACCATCAAAACTATTAGTAGTCAAAATATCTCTCGGTATTTGTCAATTAAAAAACTAGGAACGAACCGTGGATGCCAACATTGAATATATACTAAAATATTTAAATATAACCTATACTTGTGTCATAAACTCGTGCGTAAATCGTATTTAATAAAAATCTAGTTTTAATGACGGCAGTCAAAGTTCATTTTTGCTTTTTTGCCAGTTATTCTTGAAATGTACTTTTTTAATTACTACTTTACGCACGGGTTTGCGACATTAAGTTTAATATTTCATAGTTTAATCGAAATGTGTAAAGTTAATTTAAAAAATTTGCGTATTTTGTAACAGTTCCACGACTTGATGTGTTTTTACGCATAGTTTATTAACCGGTATTTTTGGAGAGACAGCTACATATATGTTTTATTTGGGTATTATTTTGTCGAATGTATTTCTTATGGCAACTATCCAAACATTTTGAATTGTTCTGAGGTACTGAGTCAAATAAAACTAAAATTCAAAATTCCATTTAAAATATATCTATTAAAATACCACATAAGTACACAAATTAAGTTTATCCATTAAACTGGAGGATGTTGATTGCTTCAAAAATACATAATAGCATTGCACACTAATAAAAAAAAACTAGAAAATAGTCGCACATCAGTGTCTTTATTGATATAGAAGGTGTCAAAAAATGTCCAGGTCCGTTAAGTAAATTTAAACTTCAGAAGAAACAACATTCAAATTTTTATAAATACTTTTTGGTAGAAAACACCATATTTTGGCATTATACGGTAAAATTCCCTCCAAAACGGTGTACGTGCGTGTATGTGGGTGTGTGTGCGCTCTTTATTATCTTTCATTAACTAAACTTGGAGTGAACATTTTAATTAATGTAGTTATGTGACATTTCTATGTTTATGTTTTTGTGAACTGTAAATTTTTAATGACCGAATAAGTTTTATACACATGTTAGGAGGGATAACAAAAGAAATAAAATGTGTTACTAGAAATACGTAACATAATAAAACTAACCAAGTACCTTCTTGTGTTACATAAGTTATAGAACATTCGTTTGTATTTTTAGACGTATAAGATTTACATCACAACACTTAATACATTGAAATTACACGTTTATTATTTTTTTTTTCACCTTTTTAGATCCTCTTCAATAATTGCTTGTAGGTTTTTCAAGCCATGGAGTTATGTGGATTATATATTTTATAAAACACCGAGCGGAAGAGATTTACGCCACCATTTGGATTTTTTGCACAACAGTACCAAAGAGGTAAATGATAAATAAACTTTAAAATAATATGAAATGTTATTAGTAGTAAAAACGTAATATAAATACATTGTATCTCACCCACTTTCAAGACTACATTAAATATTGTTATTAGTGTTTATTCCGACATTTCCCATCATTTCTATCTGATTACTAAACTAAAACTCATAAACAACGTTTCGAGAGTATAAATCAACTCCCGTTATAAACATAAAGCATACAAAAAATGTAAACACCAATATAACCAATTTATCAATTTTTTAAATGGATGTTTCTAAACTAATGAGTTTCCTCCGAACTTAATGTTTCCCCATATAAGTACTGCTCGCCCAGTTAATAAAACAGTATAATTAAGCGAAAAATATCTTTTGAAAGTTTATTTTTAAATTTTATATATGAAAGTTTTAATAAAAGATAGTAGGGATAAAAATACCATGTATTCCCATTTGAAAGTCTAATAATAGATTGAAATCTCGTTGACATAGAAGTAAGTTTTCAGACGGTTAACTGTATAATATTTTCATACAGCTAAATATAATATAACATTATATTACAGTGCATGAGGTAAATCCTGAGTATTGAGGTGAATAAAAGAGGAAGAGTTTGAACTAACTGAGGGGAGGAGAATGACTGGGAGGGAGGGGTACTTCTGAAGATGCCACTACCATTGCTTATATACATGAACATCGTATTTCTCTTTATTGGGCAAAATACTTCCAGTAAAATGACAATAATTAAACATTATTAAAGTATATTCATTACCCAATCAACCGTAAAAACTACACTTGACGAAACTTCAATTACCAAATTAATGAAAATATAATTTTACACAAATTATTTTATTTCTGCAACAAAAATACAAGACGTTTCAGAGAGTAAGTCATCTTCAGGCATTGATAATGATTTAATCGTTGGAACGTCGTCTTGTATTTATGTTGAAAAAATAAAATAAGTAGTGGAAAATTACGTATGTTTTCTTTCATTTGGTAATATTCATTATATAAGTGTATCTGTTTTGGCTCTCATTTCTACAAATTCAAAATATAATTGATTTCTGTTTGGTAATCCGTTGATAGTTTTACTTGAGGTAATATCCTTTTTCAATTATTAGCAATTATACTCTGTTGCCTTTCACCGAAATTGTTTTTAAATTTTAATAATGCTCAAGTTCATCCAATTTCATATATGTTAACCTCAGAGGCTCAACTATAGTGAGTTCTGGTTTGGAAATCCAGAGACACCAAGAAATGAGTCTTTTTTTCATATAGTTTTTAGATAGGTCCCTCTCCTTTATCTTTTCTATGTAGTCACTCTTTAACATCTTTAGTTTTTTCCAAGTATGGCGCTATTATAGTATTCGAGTTTAAATAGCTTTTATTTTATGATGTTTTCTTCCATATTTCGGTATGATGTATTCTGTAGATGTTGTTATTGTAAAACAAAATTCTTCCACCAAATACTTCAGAAAACTAACAGATATTCTACCGCCAAATGATCCCACATTTCATTTAAATATTTTGCTTATTTAGGTCATCTATTGCTTGCTTCTCCTTTCATAAATCTAAATCAGTTAAAGTTTATGATGACTGAGGGGTTTTTCTCCTTTTATTAAGATAACAAAAATAAATAAAATTAAAAATGTATCTTATCTCTCAATCGTTAAGTAGCCTTTACGTAGGTTATACTCCTTCCATTATTAGAATTATTTACTATCCACCTTTCTACACATAACAATCATAAATTCTATAAGCTACTGTGATTGTCAATATAAATCTTTAACTTTTTAAAATGCGACACAGAGAAGGAACTATTCTAGCAGCTTTTAGTTATATGATCCAACACGTTATTTTAAATAAAGTTTCGCTTATTTTTATATTGTTTCTTAAACCAAATACATCAGTTATATATCTTCAAATTGCCTCAGCAAACATTTTGAAATTAGTGTGTACAATAAAACATAGCAATAGGTTTAGTCAAAGCACAGCCATCAAAGTGAACTACAGACTGTTACCCCCCCCCCCCATTTAAATACGTTTCTAGAGAACATATATATTAGTTATATATATATATATATATATATATATATATATTAGTTACCTTTTTATGTTAGTCAGAGCAATTCTTTTTTTGTTGTAGAAACACTACAGCGCTGTTTCGCCGTTCACAGCCGGCTTCGTCAAGTTGACAGGTTAAACAATCACTCTTTCGGTGTCAATAATATTATCAATACCACAAATTCAATTGACTCAGATTACAATATATCTCACTTACTGTACTACTCTTTTCGTGTTAGCTCTATTGTAAATACAGCCAATTTAATTGACTCAGTTTCTGTATATATATATATATATATATATATATATATATATATAACCAATCACGGGATAAACTCACTTCTCGATTACTCTTTTGGTGTTAACTCTATTGTCAATACCCCCCCATTTTATTAAAAAATATATTTCATAATTTTAATAGTCATCAATAATTTCAAAAATCCATACTTCGCTATAACAAAATACCTTAACTATGTAAAATTTCAGTCGCCATCCTAAGCTGCAATAAACACACAAACTTGTATAAAAATTAACTAATAAG
Source organism: Aphrophora alni (assembly GCA_963513935.1). Taxonomy (NCBI): domain Eukaryota; kingdom Metazoa; phylum Arthropoda; class Insecta; order Hemiptera; family Aphrophoridae; genus Aphrophora; species Aphrophora alni. Next base: position 136,426,375 of record OY740767.1, on the reverse strand, counting down.
ATAGGTTTATAAGATTCTTATAAGAAACTGTGATGTATTAAACTGGGCTGTACAACATATTAAAACTAGCGGAGAATACCAATCTCAATTTTTTCACCATTCTCTATACATTTTTTATTGAACATTCAGTTTATAGCTAGAAGTTTGTGTGTAAATAAGTTTAATAATGACCGCGCTTGGATATTAAAGTATTTTCATGTTGGATTCTTTTAAAAAAATTTTATTGTTGATTTTTTCATAAATTTGCAAGTCTATATAGAGTGATGTGTAATGTTTTGTTTTTAATTTTTTTATATTTTGTAATTATGATTGTAGATTGTCAAAAATAGGGTGGAGAAAATAAAGGCAGAAGAAACTGTGATATTAAATGAGGACACGGATGAGAATGGTAAATATATTTATTAAATTTTTCAGTTTTGTAGTAGACTAATTTTCATCTGATTATATATTACCAGACAACAAATTAGGCTAAAAAAATAATTATTATTATTAAATCAAAACTGAAAAAATAAAAGGTTCCTAATTTCTTGACCAGAATGTGGTAAATTGACATTTTTATTTTAGAATATAAATTTTGTAAAGTCATGTGTAAACACACGAAATATAATTTTGTTTTTACTTTATATAACCTCTCTCTTACAGTAGTTATGAAATAAGAACTCAAAATTTATTCTAAACAATTTTATTTTTTTTAGGTAGAAAAAAGAGGAAGAACTTTATAGACCACCTATTGGAAGTAGCACCAGAAAATAACCTAAGTGACATAGATGTTCTTGATGAGGCCAATACAATAATGATGGCTGTACGTACTTATAATTAATTGTATTAATTCATTACAGGTAGTTATTTCTTATAGAAACAAAGTTTTTTTGAAGTAAACGGTACAACATATGTAGTTCGCTTAGCTTGGTGAGAGTCTACGTCTTGCCTGTTCATTTTGAGAGACACATTAAGGTTTGGCAGGGGGCCCGGGGAAGCTAAAACCCGTGAACATAGTCGTAACATTTTACAAGATAATACCATTTTCCACTATTGACTTCTCATAGCACCAAAAAAAAATAATTTAAACTCTTATCCGGTTGACTGTGGTACTTGAACCAATTCTTGTGGATTTTCCATATTCGCAGTTCCGAATTATAAGAGTTATACCGTGGAAGATGGGCACAATTACGAGGTATTATTAGATTCAAGGTTTCATACTAATACCATTAATCTCTGGTGTCTAATGACTTAGATGTCTTATTAAAACTACTCTCGGCAATAACTATTATAAGAGGGAACCAAGAAGGATGTCTAGCACTTGACACAACTGCAATTAGCAGTTGAATGGCCACAAACATATTATTAAATAAAACAACAACTTTACTTTTTTTTAAACCAACAATTATAAAAGGAAAATACTAAAATTTCACTCGAAATGTACCTTTTTATTATAATAAAAAATGAGTGGTTCTTATTTATATACCGGTAATACACTAATAAAAAGCACAAGAATAAAACCTCATTTCCACCTAAGTTATTATTTTACAATCAATAAAATTGTGGTTAAAAATTTCTGTAATTTTAGATTACACTCAAAATATACACCATCCGTTGAACAAAATTCAAATTTAAGTGATATTCAGGTTATCTGCTATGAAAAATAAAAAACTTACGATATTTTTATTTTAGTCAACGTTATTGTAGTTTAACCTTCTTAATGCCAAAAATTAAACGCCAAATGTACAAAAGTAGATTCTTTCAGTACCTATTTTATTTTATATTTATATTTTTCTTAATATAATGACAAACAGCGGGAAAATATATTGTTTAGATATCATAATTTTTGTATCATCTACTGAATTGAAATGTAAAATAATAAAAACTAAAACATCTACCCAAATAGTTTTTCTTTTTTTTGTTACAGGGTTTTGATACAGCATCGGCAGCTATTGGCTTTCTAATGTTGATTTTGAGTAAAAGGTTAGACGTTCAGGTATGATTTTATATTTTACAATATAAATGATTTGAGTATTTATTATAAAGATATTTGAGTTAGTGTGTAAAATACTCATGTTTGGTATTTATTTTCTAATATCTATTATAAATGAAAAAAGGAATTAGTATTTACTTAATTTCAATTAATAGTAAAACCATTATAAATTTGATGATAAACTCAAATACTTGTTACCGTTCTCCCTGACGGCCTAGTGGCTAGCGCTATAGCTTGCTATATATATATATATATATATATATATATATATATATATATATATATATATATATATATATATATATATATATATATATTATTGCTATGTGAAAGGTCAACGTTTCAATACCCATGGCCACTCACCCAACATCACCAGAAAAAGCGGAAGTTCCACTACTGGTAGCGAATACTAGTTTCTAATGTTGGAATTATGGTAAGTTTACATTACCCCATGGTAAAGCCATATAGCAAGCACGGGCCATTACATCGACTTTACGATTAGTATTGTTAATATATATAAGTTGCTTATCTATTCTTGAAATTATATTATATATATATATATATATATATATATATATTATATTTAAATTAAAATAATTCACATTTCTCTGATTTTTGTCCCAGGAAAAAATCTTAGAGGAAGTTAAAGAAGTATTTGGTACATTGGAAGACAAACCATTCACATATCAAGACCTTCAATGTTTGAAGTATTTGGATCGAGTTGTAAAGGAATCTTTAAGACTCTTCCCTACAGTACCTTACATAGCAAGATATATTTCTGAGGATATTCCATTACCGAGTAAGTAATTAGTATTTTACAACTTAAATTGTGAATAAAGTCCGTCCAAATATAGTGGAGTATTGAATAAATATGTTTACAAATGAATACAATACAAAAAAAAAACAATGACTAAAGCAACAATAGTATGAATGAACAGATGAAAATTTTGTTATTTACTTGACGTTTTTGCTCCCTATATGGGAATTCCACAATTGAGCTAAACAACTCGTGTTGTTGATGTCACTATTTTTTTGAATCGTTGTCTCAAATTTTTTAATGGTTGCAAATTATTATGGCTCCCTAATAAAACAATTCAGATTCATAAAACTGTTTTTATGCTTTTGCAAAATAACTTTTTATCGTTTTTCATACACTTGGTGAAATAAAAAAATTTAAAAAACATTATTTTGTTTGTCGTTAATAGGGAAATATTAAGCTTTTGTGAAGTCAACTCTTATCAAAATATTCGAATTTAAATGTATTACGTATCCTACATTTTATATAATACATTTCAAAACTTTCCTGTGTAGACATGTAAACACATAGTGAACCTAAACTGAAGTTATTATCTCACTAATATATTTCTATAAAGTTAATGTTATTAAAAAGATAAAATAAAGATAGTAAATAGAAGGGGACAATAAATGTTTCCGTTTCTATGCTTTCAAGATATTTTTGAATTATTTCTACTAATTAAACGAAGTGTTCAGAAATTTCTTCGTGCATCCAGTTGTATAAAACATCCACTATATTGCTTCAATGTCTAGGGTTCGTGAACAATTTAGATTCTTAAGTGCCGTCGTTACAATCAGACAGATTTAAACAGCTAAATATTCTGTACTTCGAAAATAAAACGTTGTACAGTAATCACAATTTGTCATTTTCACTTATTGAAGTATAATTGTCTTCACAATTGCTTATTGAGTAATAATATTATTTATACGTTCGTAATGATTGCTTATTTATGAAACATTCATCATAATTGATTTTTGAAGAATAACAGTTTTTATATTTTCTCTTGATGTTTATTAAAGTACAATGATCTTCATAATTTCATCGTCATTGCTTATTGAATTATAACTGTCTTTATATTTTTTTTTTCGTCATTGCTTTTTGTAGTATAAAAGTATTTGTAAATTATTTATGATTGTTTATTTAAATAATGGTTTTTTTTGACGTGATTGGTTATTTAAGTGTAACATTATTTCAAATTTAGTCGTGATTCCTTATTAAAATATACTGTTATTAATAATTTTGTCATAATTACTTATTGTAGTACAATATTCCTTATAATATCATAGTATTTATAAACTCGTCGTGAGAGCCTATTTAAGTATGACAGTTTTTGTAATTACATCCTTATTGTTTATTGAAGTATAAGAGCAATTATAATTTTGTTGTAATTGTTTATTAAAATATAACAATATCTATAATGTTGTCGTGATCGTTAATTGATGTATTTGTTGTTGTCATATTTTCGTTGTACTGTATTATAATAGTATTTATAAGTTCGTTACGAATACTTATTTAAGTATAACTGTTTTCATAATTTTGTTGTGGTAACTTATTAAAGAATAACATTCTTTATCATTTTTTTTATGATTGCTTATTTAAGTATAACAGTCTTTATAAATTTGTAATTATTGCTTATTTAAGTACAACAGTCTTTGACACTTTATCGTGAATGATTATGGAGGTATAACAGTCTATTTAATTTTGTCGAGATGGTTTTTCGAAGTACTTATAAGCTAGTCGTGATTGTTTATTTAAATATAACTGTTTTGTAATATTTTCGTGATTGCTTATTGAAGTATAACAATATTTATAATGATGTAGTAATTGCTTTTTTAAAGTGTCATAGTATTTATAATTTTGTCGTTATTGCTTATTAAATATAACAGTTTTTTATATTTTTTTCGCGATTGCTTACTGAAGTAGGGCAGGTTTATACTTTCGTTGTATTGCTTATTGAAGTGTATATTTTTATGATGGAATCATAAAACTAATATCCATTTATTAAATTTTATTTTAACTTATCAGTTCTATAATAGTTTATTTATATTTCATAGGTGGTTACACATTACCAAAGGGCTGCGGTATCATTATTCCATTCATACGTCCACATAGAGATCCAGAGAACTATCCTAATCCTCATGTCTTTGATCCAGATAATTTTTTGCCAGAAAATGTTGCTAAAAGACACCCGTACGCTTATTGCCCGTTTAGTGCTGGACCTAGGAATTGCATCGGTGAGAAAAGAACTTTTAATTAAAATTTGAACTACAACTTAGTTTAATAATTTCTTCATAATTATTTTGTTGTATGTTATAGTTATTGTCTCTTATTATTATTGTTTGTAATTTTGTATATTTATTTATTTCTATTACTAATTATGTTATTATGTGTCGTTGTGTGTACTTACATCGTATTATGTATAATTATGCTAGTTTCATGTAACATACTTATGAGTTTCCTTATATCCCATTAAGAGATTGCTTAGTTGATCTGACGGACCTAACTTAGGTAAAACTCTAGAATATTTGAATTTTTAGTTATGTTCCTTATACATGTAATAGATTTTTTATTAAGATTCTACTTTTTCATGTTTAACCAAAACAAAATGACATAATTCAAATCCTTGTAAATGTGTAGAGTTTCAACTATATCTAAAACAACAAATCAATAATAGCAACCTTTTCCTGAGACACAGGGTATATGAAAATAAATATTGTAGTCTTTTGCGGATTAAAGACTTTTTGAGTATTTGGGGAGTACACTCATAGATGTAAGAGTAGTCATACATTTGTAGTACAAAATCACTCACTTTAGTAATTTCAAGAAGATATTTTTATCAGTTATGTATTAGGTTCCTTATCCCTTTGTTATACTTAAAAGACTCTAATAAAACAAAAAAACACTATCAAACCTGTAGCGTAAAAAATTGCGATCTTCTATTTATAAATATTCTTAATCTATGCAATAAAATCACTGCTAAATCGCGTTCGCTATTGCTCCCGTCCAGATGACTAGGTATCCTTCTCTGTGACATTCTCCATGGGGCTCCTTAACACTAACTTTGAGTAATATGAAATAATTATTCAAACTTGATAATGTTAAAGCGTTCCAAACAGTGAAAAATAAAATGTATAAGTATAAGCTTATGATAATACATTTATTCGATTTTCTTGCATGCAATCTATAATATACATTCCTAAATAACGCGTAACCGGTCGTAGTCCTATCCAGACAATTTAGAAAATGTTTCGGTTACAGAAAAGCTTTATATTGTATATGTGGCTTCCTGGACCCTAATCTAACATGAAAAATATATATTATAACTTAAAAATTCGTAAACGTTACTGACCTGTAACCAATAATACAAGGTGTTAAGCTTATGGTAGTACTTGTAATCAGCTACTGCAGCAAGTTAATATTGACCTGTCAGTTGCCCTCAGCGGTTTATTATAGGCACTACGAACAAGGCATTTCTGAGGCAACTTACCGGGATTGCCAACTCTTTTTTGTAATTTTGTATACTTATACCTTTTTATGTGATCTCGCTTGACGAAGTCTTTCTCTCTTCCGAACTTGACGCTATTAGAGTATTCGAGGGATAGAAGTCTTTAAATTTATCTTCGTTTCTTCCTTTTTATAAACCTATGATAACTGAGAGTATTTTCACCTTACAACAACAAGGAAAAATTAACTGTCAGTCAGCTGTAATTACTGTGCTATCAATTTATCATATTATATTGAAAGGTTCTTTTTATTATATTTAAAAAAAAACTTAAATATAATTATAAATAAAACAAAATAATAATAATGAATGATATTTGTCCTCATGTTAAAACGTATCCTAAGAATGCTGTAGCTATAAATAAAATTGTAATTCCTAAAATTTACATACTCTCCAAATAGAACTTCATGGATATAGACTGTGTTAATTGTCGACTCTAATTCCCGACATTTGAACTTTATTTGGCCGCCTTTTCAAAGATCGTTTGAGGTTTTCGCAGAGGAGAGAATCAAACTACTCAATGTCTTAAAAAATACTATTGAATCATAGTTGAAACGACGGCAATTAACTCCGGTTAAACGTCGCACGGTATAAACCAAAAGTCTTATCGGTGATAACAAGAATTCTCTATTACTTATTACTTCGCTTGTCGCATAATGGTTTTAATATGCGTGTTTAGGTATTTATAGTTCCACAATTCCATAAAAAAACTTCATTGAAATTAATTAGGTTAATATACAAATGCGAGAAATAAAATGTGACTGTATATTCTATTCTGTAGCGGGACGGAATATGAGTCACCGACACTCCTCATCCAAAGACCAATTAATTGTCCAGTTAAAATACTACAACTTCGCAAGCCTACCTATCTCTTTTGTACCTATGGCCACAATCTCTCGAAGCTCTTCCACATTCATTATTTCATAACTTCCTCTGCTGTCTCCATCCCAGAAGGTTAACAAATGTTTTGTAGTTTTCTCCAGTCCATATAAATACCATAGTGAGACAGACCTTTTTCAGCGGACGAAATCCGATTATAATACTTAATATCACCGTTATGTCCTTTTTCCTCAGATGAGCAATTACTTCCATATATTATCAGATGTATTAAAAAATATCTTACCTATTAGCTTCTTCCTCACCAATTCTCTGATCATAGTCATATTTGTTTGTCTTAAAACCACTAATGCGGACTTAAGACTTACGAAAGGAGTAGATGATCCCTTCCAAGCTACCTCGTCCGCCCTTTCATTCTACAAAGTCCAGGCGTCCAGATTAGATTCACATATTTGTCCTGAGTTTACTGATTAGCTTGTCTCGGGATTCATTTTCCCTTAGGGATGTCGTTTTCCCTTAGTTTTCATCACTCTTTAAGGAAATCCTAAACATACTCTTACCCGAGTAGATCACTTTATACAAACTACACACTGTAATATTCGATAAGGTGTTACTTGAAATACTGATGCTTACTTACCTAACGTGTATGATCTGTTGAACTCTAATTCCTCCACAAACACTTCTGAAACTTACTGTTTGTTTCTTATAAGTGTGTTATTTTGTATGTTTATTTTAATTGCTGTCTAACAACGTATTGTTTGTAAAATCATTGTATGCAATTTATTTCGTCTCTTATTGGAAATTCATTCATTATTCAACTTTTGAATCATTAATTTAATTGAGCCAATAATTTAACTAATAAGACACAAATTAAATTTCTATTCTATTACTAGTTAATATTAATTCGTAAGACTAACATATATTTAAAAAAATAAATCAATAATATTACTAATTCTTTTATTTCCAGGTCAACGATATGCAACAGTTCAACTCAAAACCTTCATTGTGTGTCTCCTTCGTAGATTTTGGCTAACACCTATAGACTATAAACTGGAATTAGCTTCAAAAATAACATTGATCTCAAGAAATGGAATAAGACTTGGTCTGAAGAAAAGAACAGTTGAAAGACCAGTAATACCAGATATTGAAAACTTATCAAAAACCTTTAAAACCAATGTGGAATTCCTAAGCGTACAATTCAAAGATAGTTACATATAGGTGGCAACTTAATCATAGTACAATTGTTTTTAACTCCACATATTAATTATAGTTGTATGTAAATACAATATAAGTAAATTTACCGCCCAATCACAGAATGTATTACCGTTGATATGACAGTTTCATACGTCCAACATGATTGTGTTAATGATATACAGAGTGTTCATAAGTCTAGAACTCTCGAATTCTTAGAGAACGGTTGAAAATTAAAACCACTCCCAGTGGTTCTGTCATAATGAGTACGGGCATGACAATCCCGAGGTACCCCAGCTACCCAGCTAGAGCCACACTTTGTTTTTACTTAGTCTTGATTTAAACTTTCCTAAAATTTCTCTCGAGGCTATATTGCATGTTCTTTTCTTATTTTTGTAAGGCTATGATGACCGACAGGTAGTTCAACTTTAAACAAGGGAAAACAATAACTATTTTTATTTAAAATTTGAAAAATATAAAACCACAGCTGATTTTACTTTGTGCACCTTTGAATTTTAGGCTCCTACCTTGAAATTAACCTTCTTGAAACTAATATAAAAGTAATAAATAAAAAGTTAATATCGCGACTTTTTTCACTGCCTTTGGTGTCGAAAAACTAAGGAATGCCATCTTTTTCATTCCTTCCTCAAATTATATTATTGTTAAATCGTGCCAAGATTGACATAAAAGAGTTTCAAAAATATAAACACAAACATTCCATTAACCAAATCAAGTTATCTACAAAACCAAACCTGCAATCTACCTTACACCAATTTTTATTATTCAAATTTATCATTTTCTATTTTCAATATAATACAAGAATTCCCTGTCCTATTGCTTGATTTTAGAATTACTAGAATATTTTGTATTATTGTCAGTTAATATAGTAATTATAAAACGAGTTATTTTTACTTTAAACGGTTATTTATTTAAAATATTTCAACATTTTAAATTTGTAGTATAAATTCATGTTTTGAATAAAGTGAGAGTGTATACATTCATTCACAGAAAATACTTCAATGAGATAATAACATTCCATAAGAAAAAAAAAGTTTTTCCTATTTCTATAAATTTATTCCACCATAAAATTTTGTATAAACTTACAATGTTTCCAAAACTCACCATTTTGTATTCTGATTGAGTTTATCACACCATTATTATCTTGTAGACCTTGTAGAGTGCCACACAGATATACATAACTATTCTTTCTCTCTGTACAACACTGCACAGACAAAAGACAGACGCAGAACTACTCTTTTGGGCTATACAAATCTGAACATACATCATATAGACATATTGATCTAAAATTTAGAGTTGTATAGTAACGCTGCACAAACGTACAAAACTTCAAACACTACCTACACGCTTTTGGACAGTACAAAACTTCACAGACAACAGATAGACAAACAGATTTGTGCATTTGGGTTATACAACGCTGCACAGACGTACAAAATTACATGTTTGTACTGTACAACACTTCAAAGGCATAATATGGACATACAGAATGCTTTTCATTCTTTTGAGTTGTACAACGCTGCTCAGACATACAGAAACACTCTTTAGGCTGTACGGACAACAAACAAACAGACAGTCCTTTTCTATTGGGCTGTACAACACTGCACAGATAGCAGACAGACATACAAAACTACTCTTTAGGGTTGTACAACGCTCCACAGACCTATGACATACTGTTTTGGGTTTACAACGCTGTTCAAACATACTCTTTTGGGCAGTGCAACACTGCACAGTAAACAGATATACAGGGCTTTTCTATTAGGCTGTAACACAGCTAAGTCAGCAGACAGAAATACAGAACTATTCTTCAGGGTTGTACAACGCTCCATAGGCAACAGACAACAGACAGACATACAGAAATACTCTTTTATGTTCAGGTGACCTCCCAATCTTGGGCAGAACTCAGAATCAGTGAGAATATAAGAAAGATCGAACATATTGACCAAAAATATATAAAGAAAACCTAGTTAAAAGAATTATGGTCATATCTGTCAAAGTAATAGCCTACTTACGTTGGTCTTTTACTATGGGGTAATGACTTATTAATGTACAGACAAAAGTAATACAAATAAAAACTGGTTGGGCTCTACTGACTCACTGTAAGTCATTATTTAGACAACTAGGTGTCATGACTATAATTAATTAAAATGTTTCTCTTTATGTCATGTAATCTTTGTTTTAGATGTTCCCTTAATTTTGTAATGACAATTGAATTTGTACTTGACTACCACAAGTATAAGATGTGGCTACACCCATCAATTTATATTTGACGTGTAATTCAATACAAATATTAGGTAAAATTTGTGTTGATTTATTGTTTTGTATTGTGTATTATAGTGTTTGTTGTGTGTTAATGTCATCTAATGATGCTACTAGTACCGAAACATCTGTTATGACAGAATGAAATAAACATAAAAACTAAGACAGTAAGACGTAAGTAGAAACATTATAATTTGTTATTATGCAAGTCGTAAAGCAAAATGGAACTTATTACGACTATAAATAATCTGAAAAACTTATTTTTTATTTTTTGGTTTCCATCTATATCGTACTTAATACAGAACACTTGTATATGACAAGAAATTATTTTAATCTGGATATTCCATATTGTGAGCAAACCAAATCATTAAAATACCACAGCAAAATGGGTGCTAAGCTTTTAAATCAGTTACCTACATCTATAAGTGCTAGATTTAATTAGTTTATTTAAGAAAAATATAAATTACCGGTCGTTAGATAATCCATTTTATTCCTTGCAGGAATATTTCAATTATAATTTGTGGGTTAGATGTTTTAACCCTTGTTTAATTTAAGACTAAGCTAATTGTAAGTTTTTTTACACATAATAGCTAATAAAATCAATCAATAAAGATAGTTTAAAAAAAATTCTCAAATGTTCATTAAAATATTTATTTGAATGCCATTTTTTTAAATAAATAATTTTGTCACCTACAAATAAAATCAAATGTTGAAATTTATATCCATGTATATTTACGGAGTTGTACACCAGCCGCTCAAACTGCACTTATTTATGTAACCTCTCCTACCTGAGAAGTATTTCTAACAACAATGGAGTTAATGTGAAGGTAGATGGTAAATATTATTCTTATCTATCTTAATATAATGCCATTATTGTCCACTCTTTTCGTTACTATGATACAAAACAATTTTCTTCCTGATATACTTTTTTAACTTGAGAATTTTAAAATGATGTATTAAAGTAGTTATATGACTCATTTGGATCTTTTAATTGACAATATAAGTAGGGTGGTCTATTTATTTTTTTATAATCATTCTTCGTCATAGATAACACACAAATCAAAAAAAAGATTTTCCGTTTAAATACCTTTGCATTTTCCACTTCACTGTAATGATAGAATGAATACAAACTGTAATAATTTAATAAATATTGAATTAAACGTGATATTAATATATCATAGATAAACTTAAAAACAGATTACACGTTTTAAATATACTAATATAATTAAAAACGTAAGCGTGATTGGAAGTAATGACTCAATTATTGACGGGACCTTATCTTTTCCCCCAACAGAGTAGAGGTTTTTCCTAGACAATATGGGTGTGGCAGTTTTGACAATGCGTGTTGTCGCATCAAGAAATATTTACAGCAACATTCTAAACATGTTTCCACAACATTAATTAATCACTTAATCAATTTATCCTACACTTAGTGTACTATGAAAGTATTGAACTGATAAGATTAGTAGTGATAAGGTATCTTATTGATAGCGAATTTTGTTAAGAATTCTATTAACTCGAGCGACGGGAAATCAATTTACTGACCACTCATAACTCTACTAAAACTTGCGCCACAGAATTATTATTATTATTATTTCGTACGTTCAAATTTACAATGATTACATTATTAAATTGGTAGACTTTTAATGTAATTTGTTAACATGTAAAAATAATTTCTGTATTATCTCGCTTCTATAAAACAAAATAAAGAAAGAAACTATGCAGCGGCCACGCCAGTATAAAGTTCATATGACGTTTAACGAAGAGTTAACCTCTGATAGATTTTATATTGTTTTGTGTTTTCGTGTGTGTTCAGTGTCGTTATGTGTTTTATTTAAGTGTTAAGTCTACACCTGACGAAGCCGGCTGTGAACGGCTAAGAAAGGTAACTAATACACATATATATATATATATATATATATATATATATATATATATATATATATATACATCAGCAATTCGTAAAAAGCGAATAAACTTTATAGTTTTACATAAGATTATAACGAATATAATATAAAAACACGATTGTCAAATGTTTGCAGACATTAATCTAAAATCCAAACAAATTTCGTTTTTACAAACATATTACAGCGTAATCCAATAGTATTACAATTTTTTTTTAATATTTTTATATTAAAACAATTTTTGCTTTATTTGTGACTTAAGCTGCAAAGCGTGAATCATAAGCAATAAAAGTGGGTTTAAATAACACATGTCAAAACTAGTTTATAGAACATTTGGATACAATTCCAAAACCATAATTGAATTTACATTTGATTGCAAATTAACACGCTGGTTAAGAGAGTTAATTTTTCATTTCACCAAAATTTTAACAAAATCGGTAAGATAAATAACAGAAATTACGTGTTTTGTATAGCTCCATAGCCGATTATTTGTTTTTACTCACAAAGCAGGTCTTTAAAATCACTCGTCTATGCGGTTTTCTTTTGAGGAAACATAATATATATTAAAACAAAGATATTTTACAACGTTTAACTGATTTGTACATTCATCTTATGTACCCATAATACTGCTAACATGAAATTTGAGGACGTAAGTATCACTGCAATGAACAGAATAGACGACAAATTCGTCTAGATCCATTTAGGCAAATTTTATTTTAACTATTAAAAAAAAAAAAAAAATTAAACCAAAATTATAATTATAATAATATACTGGTTTGTTTTGTAGGCCTACATACATTTTCTTTGAACGGCAAAAATATTATTTTTATTTAAACATTAATAAATATTAAGCCTTTAGTAACTGGGAGCCAAACATTTAACTAGCTGCATCACCAGTATAACTTTTAACAATTTTATATTTTTTTAAAAACTCTTTAAAATTATTTATTCCTACTTAAATAATACATTATAGATTCTTTCAAAACGTTATAAAAATTTGATATTTTTTATGCCAGTGAGTTCCTGAAAAAGTGTGTTATCGTTCAAATGAAAACGGGTCCTTATATGACCAATAATTCGCTCATAATAAATTTGATCAACTTGTTTGTATGGGAAAGAAAAATACCGACGACTCAACCAAAACCGACATCATTCTAAAACACACTGGTGTATCTTGAAGATATTATTACAACACAACTGTATGAGATCACTTTCAATTGACAAACAACAGCTAAAGCTTCAAACATTGCTTATCTTAATCACATGACATTTCCTCGTGATTGTAACACCATAAACAGTGTCAGTTAATCAATCACCAAGCAATAAATTATAGTGAATAGACGAAGAAGGCAGCATAAAACTATCGCTTTAGAGATTTGCATTTTATATTCAAATAACCTCATTCTATCCACCGTTTATAGAATAGTTAACCGTGACATTTTGTCCTTATTATCATTCTCAATGCATGTAAAAGTGGTAATGCCTCCGGAGCCAACATTTTATTAACGCCACAAGTCTGTACATTATGCCTACTCTAATGTTATAATAGAGAAAGTAGACTGACCGTGTCCTACTTGATAGAAACTATTTAATCTTAGATACATCAGTAGGTCTACTAGCCGTGCGAAATTTATTGACTGGATGGACAATATAAATGCAGAAAGTTTGTCTCATACGTTATAGCATACTACCTACACGTACCCACACGATACTCCAACTATACTGCCCCCCCCTCCAGTGGTAACTTGTTATTTCAGAATCAAATTATTATAACAAAATAAACATCTCTGACAACAATAACAAAACTACACACACACACACACACACACACACACACACAAAACTATTTTTGCAAACTAAATTTATTGTATTGAGAAGTAAAAAACATTGGTAGAACATTGACGCGGTATCAAAGGTTAGGATCATTGCTTAGATCGTGTATTTTTCACTAAAAATAATACTATCTTGGTGAAAAATGTTTAAAGCGATAATAGTGACGGAAATAGTTTTTCGTCTCAAAACTCCTCCCTCAACCCCCTTGAAAAATGGTAAAACTGTATAAACGTTAAAATCAATAAAATTTTATCAATTTATTTTAACTATAATGAACAGTACACAACCTCTCACACACCCATTCCGAATTCAAATACTAACTAAACAAATTTATTTGTCAACAAAAATGTCATTTCAGTAGTTATTAGTAAAAAAGTGAACATTAATCATTTACTCCGCACACCATTTTGTTTATTATTTCAAACAATATTTTAAAACTTGCTTCAACGTTATTCAACAGTGAATAATTAATTACAGGCTATCACGGATGTATTATTAACTTCTATAGATCACGAAATAAGTACATTTAATGTAATAAATAAAGACAGTTTATCTTTGTCAACACACAGATAACCGAACATACCTAATATATTAAAAGCAATAACTCTAGCACAATATATCTACCGCCGTTGAAAGCATTTTATTTAACTAAATTCTCTTTTTAAATTATATTACAATGAGATATCTGACTTGTGCATCACTTAAGCCTAATCAAAAAATGTAGTCATTTTCACTCTGAAAAATGCTCTTCGTTTTCAAATGTATCTACGACAGAAATTTAGTTAATTTCTGTTTTGAAATCACGGCCTTTTAACCGATTTTCTGTCCCAACTAAAACATGTTTCATAGATTTTCATTAAAGATAAGAGTGGATATTGAATTTAAAACGACTTAGAAAAGTCTAATGTAAAGTCCTATTTTTAATATATCTTGAAATTTCGATAATATTGTAATTGTTTTTTGTTTCACATCAAATATAAATAATATGAAAGTTATGTGATTAGTCAAAAAACCGTTTTAAAGCAAGCAAGGTGTTGGCCGGTTTGAAGTCCAAAATAGGTTTTTCTGTTTGGCATCATTCGTTTGTGTAGTGGACCGATTGTAATCAAATTTGGATCATATTTCTGACATATCTCAGAACTTTGTTATTCAATAACTCAAAATTTGAAGTTACCATAAGATATAAACACAAAATACTGATTTTCTCTAAATCAACTCTAACGATTTCGATTTTTTTTTTCTAAAATGAAGCCTTTAAGTACTTAAACACAAGTTATTGAATATCTCGTAATATATATATATATATATATATATATATATATATATATATATATATATATATATTTCATCGGTATATCCAAAAGAAAACGGGAATGATTTGTAATATAAGACGAAATTAGTCAAAATTGTTTACCCTATTTATGTATTCAAATTTTGATTATAAATAAATAATGTGTATAGATCAGCGTGCATATTGAAAAAAAAACGGTACAGGATTAGCTAAAAAGGTCAAATGAAAATCCTTCATTGTAATTACAATTTCAATCTAATACGATTTAAGAACAAACAAATGGGATTTATTGCCTAAGAATAAGTTCCCTTTGAATAAAGAAATATTTTGTTTAATTTTTATGAATAGTTGTAAGTTGTAACAACTTATCTTCCATAAGACTTATTTTTTAAATGTAAATATTTTAGATATATGTCTGATGACGATAATTACATTCTGTTTTGTGTATGAACGTGTCACGTATTTCATTAGTTTGCACAGTTTATTGAATATTAGATTTTACAATTTGTAAAGTCTATTCAACACGTGTAATATATTTGGAAGTTATAATATTATGCAATGAATCAAACTGTTAGAGTTTACATCACATAAACAACTGTTGCCTGTGATATAAAATGGGAATTAAGACACGTTTTATATCAAGATACTATTTATAAAAAAATTGCATTCTCAACTGAAACTGATCCAATATTAATACAATTCATTGCAAAGTATAATATTTATATTTATACAATTTTGGGCAATATAAGTTCCGTACAAAACCTATATCGGGATAATTATTTAAAACTGGAGACCGACACTAATTCATAGATCTGGAAAGAAAATATATAAAGCTGGGAAATAATATAATAAAATATTTAATGAATAATCATTTCTCTAGTAAAATCAATATTTAGGAGAAATAGATTCTGAGTTATTGACAAATTAAACTTGAATATTTAATCAAGATTTTGTACGTTATGAAATCAAAATAATTCTTTCTGTCTTTATATTTGTATCGAAATTATTTACACAACCTTCGTAGTTGTGATCAAATTTGGATGGAATGTTTGATAAGATATTGCGTTCGTTGGCAAAACGTGATTGTATTAAAAGTAAACTTTAAAATCAATATTCATTTATAGAAGTGTGTTTGAAATTTCGAACTTCTTAAATACGAGAAATATACTTTTAATACTGTCTCTAATACTAGGAGAAGAAATTATTTTGATTTATGATTATAAATTGAAACTGGCACCTTAATTACACTTTTTATTAAAAGTTGTTTATTTTTTAAATTTAAATTAACAGTTTTTAAGTGTCAATTTCAGTCAAATGGACTAATAATAGAGAATCTGCACAACATATATTTAGGTCACTAACTTTTAATACGTATCACAAATCCTTCATCGAAATATACTTAAATATTCGGGAGAATTTTAAAATTATCAATTAAATTGTATAATTATTGGTGGTTATAGAAAACTGAAAAAGATATTTGTAAATATGTCATCGTATTCGAGAGCTTATAATTCATAATACAATTAATTGAATGTTTCCCGTCCTATACATTGCATATTTCATTATTATATAATTTTGTTTGCATGTGGTTCTGTTATTACTTTCTTTTACTTTATCAATTTTTTTTTGTCTCTACTGCTTGTATTATTATTCAATATTAGATTCTTGTTTGAAATATTTATTAGTTTTCTTTAGTACTTCCATATAGTTTTTGCGTACTTAATTATCACTTTATGTTATTTTTTTCTGGAACATAATAAATAATAACATATTTATTATAAATACATCACTATCCATGTCAGGTAAAATTTAACTTTATTAATTTACTAGTAAAATTAACCAGTAATTGCAATTGTAGATAAAATAGAAATACTAATTAAAGGGACCATAATATTTACAACAACATAATATATATAACAAATGATTTCATTAATAGTTCTCACAGTTTCACTGTGTATTGAAGTGAAACCAGTGAGGCTGCTTTAATAATATTGAAGAAAAACTTTGCAAATTGGCCTCATTTCAAGACAACTTGCGTACATCAGCCTTGTGTTTTGCTATATACTGAGGCGAGAACATTACGAGCTTATTAAACATAACGAGAAGGTTCACACGAAAGATTGATTTTAAAATGGAATTTGTAACATAAAATCCATTTAAATTGGAAATCAAAAGTTTGGCTCCATATTAACAGACATTTTATGTTATAAAAGGATTTAGCTTGTTACATATAAATAGAAATTATTATGATTCAAGAGAAATCTAACGCAAACTATGAACGAAATGTGTAACTAAGAAAATTGGGATTAAATATACAAAACTAGCAATAAAACTGTACCAAATGTGGAACTACCCACTGCTAGTAAATGTTATTAGTAAAAGATTCATCTGGTTATTTATGTTTCCTATGTGTTATTTTGTTTTAAAATATTACTAGTATTATTGTATTACATGAGAACAAAAGTAAGTTCCCTAGTAGAGTACAATGAATTATTGCATATAATATAAAATTAAGTTTTAATATATGGCTTTAATTTTTTAAATCTGTACGGAGAGAATCAATTGGATTTTTTTCTTATGAAATAATTAAATTTACTTAATTCGAAGTTCTAGTTCAAAAAAATCAATTTAAATCTCGAGAATTAATTGTTAAAGTGCTATGTCATAAATTATGAAATGTTTGGAATACTTCAATTTATTTTAATTTTTCAGTAAATTTAAACGAAACTTTGAAAAAAAGTAAGAACATTGCACAAACTTTCCAACAAACTTTCTCATCAGTAGTTTAGTTACTATTAGTAATAGACAAGTGGTCTTACATTATATCGATGGTTTTAAACAAAAGTATATATTTCAAAATGTATAACCTTGCTTCAGATATGTGAAAAACTCATCATAAGCATATAAAATAACATCTCCAGAGCTAGTTTTCGGTTTAAAAAAACAAAAACAACAAAACCTTAAATAATGTAATTTTATTTTATTGCAATTTTCACAATAGTTTGGGTAATTTATATTCATACTTCACAAAAACGTAAACAAAATTGATATTTCTGATTTTCATATATTAGTTCTTTTATAACAATTCCATTAGTGATTTTTAATAATAATTTTTATTATTTTTTTAATTAATAATCATCAACCAAAAATGTTTTTTAGAGGTAGCGAACAATAAGTTTTGATTGGGTACTTAGGGGATTCATTTATGCATTTTTTTTTTTCAAAATTGTTAGATTTTGGTCAAATTTTAATTTTCTTTCTTTTGGCAGGATGCCCAAAATATGTATTACAGGAAAAAAATTTACGAGATATATCCATATACCAAATGTGTTTAAAATTAAAATACACTTTTGGTTGTAGAACTCTGCAAGAGCGTCAGGTAACGCATTCGATAGACATCAATTTAAACACTCAGAAAACCTTTAAATGATTAAATCCAAAAGTAAATGGCCATATATCGTTTTATACATAGCTTAAATCTCTAATACGTAAATATGAGAAATTAAAAACACTATACATTGTAATATCTAGTTTTTCTCTTATAACTTTGTTATACAATACCCCAATATTATTGTAATAGTTTTATATTAAACACATCACTTAACTCTGATATTTTTTAGCAGTTAAAGCTCACATTGAAATGCATGTACCACTTGTGGAAGAACATATAACAAGCGGTGGAAATAATAGAAACATTAGAAACGAGTTTCCACTAGATAATTACATTTCTAAGCTATTATCACAGAAGTTATATGTACCGTATAACAAGCCTGGATTATTTATCCACTTGTTATCCGGCCATGACCTACCTCGTCATTTTTCAAAACGTATGTTATTATTTGTCTTCAAATTTTCTCAAGGACGTGGTTTATATAATTGTGGAGTTGAACAATTGCAAGAAGAATATACAATACAAATATTGATGTAACTTGGTATGTTGTAAGATATGTATAATAATATGCAAAATATTATGCTTCCTTTCTCATAAAACAGTTCCCGAAATTTTTTCCTATGCATTCCTTATCGGAGATAGGTTGGTATAATTTCTTCGTACATTTATTTATATATTTAATAATATTTATATACTTAATGACGGTTGTCAAGGTTCCTAAACTGTGGTTTTAACTTTAGCTTAAGTCATTTCATAAAAATTTGAATGAAATGAGTAGAGTAGATTTTGAGAAATGTCGTTTTTTGTCACATTCTATGGCTGACTTTTAATTTACCTACATATAAGCACTGTGTATTGCGAACTCATACTGAACCTTCTCGCAACCGGCTGTTTCTAATCTTTGCCGGAGTACTCGCCGATCGCTTGGCAGAAGAAAGATTATGGAGTTGTGGGTAATAACTTGAAGAGGTGGTTAAGAATCCTGCAGCGGTGGAAGACACTGATGATTTGAACGTTGGTTTGCTGAACCGAGAGCAGATGAATCAGGTGGCTGCTCGGTTACCTGACAAAGATAACGAACAGGAAGCTTGGCGAGGTGAGTTACTACCTTACACAGCTCCTCACTAGGCAAACCTGTTTTTACCTAACCTAACCTTTATAGAATTGATAAAATATAAAACCCAGCCTGCAACTATGGTTACCCATCGAAAAAAGATGGAAACCATTTATTATTTGATGTTAGAAAATGGTTGCTGGAGAAACGTAAACTTAAAGGAGTGATAGGTGTTATCGCTTTAGAGAACATCGTGAAGACAATACTTGTCAGAGACGTTTGCAGGAAACGTGTAGGGTTTTACGTCGTGGCTGTTCTCAAAAACAATAAGACAGAGCAGGAACACATCCTAAGTAAAGACATGACGAAATTGTAGGATCCCGGCTGGTATATAAACATAAGCAACGCCCAGAATTAACGAGAGAAAATATCCTGGGGTGGATGATGCCCGAGGACAAGTTTATGGTTTAGTGGGTAAACTTCATAGAATCACATGTATTCATGATAATGCCTAAATAAAAACTTGTCCCTTTTCTTCAGGGGGGACACCTTTCTAATAGTTAACTATAACACCTTATTATAATTTTTTTAACAAAAACATTTCAATGTTTTATAAAAATAGTAAGTAATCACATACATATTTTCAATTTCTTTTTTGAGTATAATTTATTGTGGAATGTTAAATTAACATTACCTTTTTGTATGATGAGCTTTAATATGTGCAATAAATATACAGATTGACCTGTTAGAAAATTATAAAATTTTTACTAATATCATTGTTCATACTTTTTTCCGTTTCGAAATCGAGGTTCTTTTTATTTTCCGTATTAATTAAAGAAGGTTTAAGAGTTAAAAAGAAATTGATTAAATAAAAGTTATACTCTTTTACTGAGGACGAAAGATAGAAATTCGCGCAAACGAACTTTCTTCAAACTTTGTTTATCGACAAAAAGATTTAAAGAATTGTACAAGTGGAAGTGTTTTAAAACATTTCGTTTTGCAAATGAGTAAAGTTTTTTTTATTGCAATTGAAAACAGCAAGAATGTTTTGAGGTACCTGAAGAAAAACAAAGATTCATAGAGAAGACTTCCCTCTCAGAAATCTCCTGAAACAAATGTCTAACACAACTCGTAACTTTTAGAAGTATGCAAACAAATTATTAAAAAGTATTCAATTATACAGAAGTTTTGGTTCTCATTGGATAAAATGTTTTTAAGGAATATATTTCCTTTAAAAAATGTCTAATTCTAAAACCATCAGTTGCATTTATATATACTTTATTTTTTTTTTTAAATAACAATGAAAACTCATGTTCCATCTATCCGCTGACACAAATATGATGAAAATAACATAACTAGAAACGTATTATTATTTTTATCACTGTAATTATTACCCTAACGCCACAATCCACAATGTCAGTTTCTTTAAATAGTCAATTAAAATTTAAAAAATTTATTCAATATTTAGAATTATACAAAACATAACATTTAATTCCTATACTATAATTTAACATGGCATTTAATTCCAAAACCATAATCACACATAACATTTAATTCCAATACCATTTTGTAACACAACATTTCATTCCAATACTATAATATAACGATACATGACTGTAAATAAGTTAAAAATTTTATAAACTTTGGTAAATGTAATTAAAACAATTAAAAAATATGATATTTGGAAGAAAAAAATCTTTCCCTCAGCTACATTAACGGGCCCACAAATAGATTACGCATTAGTCCACCATATCGTTAAAAGAATTAGGAATATATTGACAAATTTCATTTTTTTCTGACCAGCCCCTCCCCCTTCATTCTAAAGTTGTGGTCATTTATATAGAAAATTACTTCCACACTGAATAAAACTTCAGTTAAGGTAACTTACATCATTGATACAGAATGCAGCAAATTCTCATTTAGGACAATTTGATTACTTAAGTATGAATAATTTAAGGTGTGTTTTGTAAGCATGCAATCACAAAAACTTTCTAAATAATTGTTAGGAATGACATGTTTAAATCTGAGTCGTGAACAAATATACAGTAATCTGATGGAAGTACAAGAAAATATCAGTTCTTGGAATATCCATACCTGCCAGTCGTCGATAGGAAGTGATAGATATAGTGTTCCTATCCCGTGTTCCTATCAATGATCATTCATGGATTTCAGATGGAACAAGGGAATCCGCCAGAATGCTCATTTTGTCCAATTTAGTCCAGGTGTATTTTCAATTAAGCACATCCTCAGTGAATGTGTTGTTTTAAGAGGTGTGTGTCGAACATGTCCCTTATCTAATTCCATTCAAGCGATGTTGAGGGATGAAGCATAGATCCTTGATCGATTATTGTTTTTTTTGCATCGTTGGTATTATTTGATAAAATTTAAAATAAATTTTTTGATTCAATTATTACAGAGTCCCTATTCATCTGTGTAATATTTTGTTTTGTTGTTTAATTAAATTATTTACTTTTTTTAAATTTGATCTCGGATAACTCGTTTCTGGGCTCTTTTACCACCCTGTAATGTATGTAAATTAATTAATTGTTTTAATTACGTTTACCTTAGTTTATAATTGTTAACTTGTTGCAGGGCAATTTTACAGTCATATAACGTTTTATTTTGTTGTTCATTGTTGTTTATTAATTAGTTTTATGGTTCTCGTTGATTTTCAAAATTTTAAGATATAGTTTTTTTTTTGAGTGACATTTGTAAGCTTTAAGATGAAGTATCTTCTAGTTCAATTATTTGAAGGTGATCATGACCGAAATGGTGTTTCGCCTTTAATGGCCAAGAAAGAAAAAAAAAGTGGATCGAACGATATAGTGCTATGAAAACATGACTATCTCTAATGTCCCACGCTATCATACAATTTTGGTGGTCAGCCTAGGTATTACTTGAAATCTACATTTCCAGTTTCTAAATTATTGACAAAAAGGCCTTGTCTTTAGGCTAATCTTTTTAGTTAGTACGCCGAAAATTACATTTCACTGTTCACTAGTTTTAATTCAGCAAACTGTAAAACACATTGAGCAATCTATGCAATACTACTGTTGTATGCAATACTACTGTTAGATGATGAGTATCCCACTATTTATAGACAGTTGAATTTAAATCAAGAAATTTTGTTGATGATTGCTCATTCCATTTACAATTGAAATGAGAAGGATATTGTTCGATGATCCTATATAAGAAATTATAAAACGATTGAATTATAAATGAATTAAATTTGATGTTTTTATTATATTCGTTTCTTACAAACTGAGAGTCTTTAATCTAATTTAAACCAAAAATTTTGTTTAACTTTAATACTTTGCATTCTTTGTAAAGTTAGAAGTTGTGTTAGACCGTGGTTAGACTTCTGAGAAGTACGTCCAAACATTCTTCCTGATTTTAATCGCAATACAAAAAAAAATCATAAACACTTTCTCTTTGTACAGTTCTTCAAACCTTTGTATTATTAAAGATTCAGTGTTTTTCCCCTCGTCTTTAGTATGCGAATGAGACTTTTATTTCATAACTTTCTTTTTAACTTTTCAACCTACTTTAATTAAAATAGAATATGAAAAGACTACAAAACGTGAAAGCACCTGTATGTTTATATACTATTAAAATGTATACCGACAATAAATGAATAGTTATTAAGTTTGTTAAAAGTGTGTTATTATTTTTTTCATGTACTGAATAAGTTGGTAAACGCTAAACACGTAGACCACTATTTTCTGACTGGTCTTCACGTGTCATGTCTTTAGAAACCGAAATATTTTCTACATAAAGTCCGTTCGTCATCTTTGTCTTTTGTACGTAAGCACGATATCGATCACAAATATTAAGATAGTAATATGAAATTTGATAAAGGAGAATATAGTGTGCTCATATAAATTTAAAAACTGTATTTGAAAATGTCAAATAGGAAGCTATTTTTAACACTCTTTTCTTTCTAATTTTTTACATATGTACAGTTTAAGACCCACCTAACCCGAGATTCTGACACGAACGAACGAGTGGAGAGTTTTTGAATACATACGTATGAACCCTGGTATCGTCCTCTCAGAACTTAAGGACGTTGTGATGTACAAATTTGTGTTGTTATAAAAACTTGTAACAACTATTTTAACTAGGTTAAACCCCTTGATCTATCAGTACATTTTAATATACTGTGTACTGAAAATCCCAACATATCAAGATTTTGATATTACATTGTTCTGTTAATATTACACTGTACAATATTAACACTGTACAATATTATGATTCAAATATTATTACGAGCAAACCGCAAAACACACCCAATTTACTCCTAAAATGTAGCTTTTATATGAATGCTAAAATTTGTGTTTAATCTTTAACTGAAGTAATTCTCCTTCAGAGGGTTATTTATGTTGAGTGTTAGCTGGAAAATCCTAAAAGTCATTAGCTAGTAGTACACCTTTTTTCACGTAGTCTTAGGTTAAAGCCCTCTCTTTCATCTTTTCCTATCAGGTTCTCTTGCGAGGCTGATTTTAAGGAGTATTTTTGAGAACTAGGAATCTTTTATCTTATGTTCTAGTCTTTTTTTTTTTAAATAATGTTATGTTAACAAAGAGGTTTTTTGCCTTTAAACAACAAGAAAAATGGAGGAATGAATAATATTAATCGTAACTGAAAATTTTGTCTGAGTATTCAAGAATACTCTGATTCTAACTCATGCAACAATCTCACTTCAACAAAGGAAAATCTTCAGTTGTTTTATGTGAAGGATAATTTATGAATTTCTATGAGTTTACATTTGATAAGCTATTTGTTTCATAAGCTAGTCGTTTAATAAGCTATTTGTTTACATTTGCTTTAATGTACGCTTATTGCATGGGGATGTATATCTTGTGGTAAATTTACATTATGTTATATTTGGAAGGCAAAGTAATTTATATTCTTTGTAAATGTAATATCGTTACTATTTATTTTAATACTTTTTTTACAATTACGTAAAAAAAAGTTATGTGATGGGTTAAACAATTCATTGAGTTATTTACAGGCTTGTTGGTTTTGGTAACCTCAAAGATTGTTTTGGAATTATTATGTCTGTCTGTCTTTCGTCCATCTAGTATTCTACACAGTCTAAGACCGTGGAATAATTTAGTTAAATTTGGTATGAATAATGTTTGCCATACTTTAGTAGATTTCTCAATTTTTTGAATAATCCAGTTTTCGGGATTGCTACCAAAAAAAAAGTACAATTTTATAATAAAATCAGCTTTTACGATTTAAATAAATCCTCAAAGGTAACATTTAACCACCCAGACAAGACATATTGGTTGCCGCCTCTCCACAAAATGTTTGATGGATGATTATTTAATAATTGTGATTGGTTGTTTATACACAGAATTGCTATAAGTATATAGTGATTTACTGTGTATTGTAAATAGTAAACAGTGTATCATCATCATAACGATGTTACACTCAATTCATATATTTGACCTAGCTCGGCATTGTTGCAAATATGAAAGGAAAGGGAAACTCGGTTCTGTCGACGTGGGATAACGTTTTTGATTAGTAGGTAAAGAAATTCACGTTATGAATTCTTATTTAAACAATTTTTGATTTTTACTAAACAATTTTGTGTATCGTTCTATTTTTATTTGATGAGTAATGTACTAAAAATGTTTCACAAAATTTACTCACGCACTCAAACACAAACCAAATACTTGACAGCGGTGAAGCTTCAATTTGGAATTTACAGTTTACTCAGATTGCTTTCTGTCTTGTTTCATCATATTGGGATGAGTTACATAAAATAAAAAGAAAAACAGTAATTTATATTTAGAAATATTCTACTTTTATAAGGATAAATCCTGAATTATAATTTTTGTAGATATAGAGACAAAGACGTTTATGTTGTTTTCCTCACTGATCACTTTTATCAAATATTAAACAAAATTGATTTATAGATTGATTAAAGTGGTGCATATAATATTTCCTTATGTATACAAAAAAAATGTATTTTTATAGTTCGGATAGCACGTCATTTAGTCAAATAATTACACCCAAATCCGAAAAAAAAAATCTAAAACTAGTTATATAATAAAATTGAAATTGTTGAATATATACTTGTGTACTGTTACTAACTAAAAGATTGTATATCTTGGTTCTATGGATTACCTTAACAGTTAATTCCATTGCTACAACACCTTTAAATCCACAAATTATAATAAAATCATAATAAAAATCATTAATTCATCAAAGTAGCAATACGGATTAATACTCTTTAGATCTTTAATTATGAAATTGTGCTTCGTATTATTTCTGTTATATATTTTTTAAATCGCAATATTGCATTATTAACAGAGTTACAGTAATTAAACACCCACGTTCTCAGGTACCACTAAATGTCATGTTATAGCTAGTTTCAATCAATATGATGTGTTTCCTATTGGTTTTTGACGTTTTAAAACCCTGCACGTTTTCAATATTAAAGTGTTAAACTGCCGGATAAATTGCTGTCAGTTTAATTTTAGAATTTCGACAAAAAGCAATGACCTTATTATTACGGTTGCATAAAGTTTAAAACTTTCCACAAAGTTCCTCAAGGTATAAAATAATACGGAATATAAAAACTTTTTATAGTAGATAATTTGACAAAATAATAATATCAAAGAGACTCTTTTTTTTTGAAAATTCCGGAAGATCAACTTTGTAATAGTTATTCCGTGAAATAAATTAATCTTGAGTGTGAAAGAATCAGAATAATTATCTGTTCTTTTTTATAATGAGAAAAGTTTCATGCATAATTTAAGTTTTTAAGTGAGGGTCTTTTTACATTTAGCTTACATTCAAGATATGTATTCTCCTTCGAAACATCTTTTATAATGATATATAATAAGAGTTAAGTGATATTTTTCACAACTTCGTTAACGAAATAGAATAAAGTAAGCAATCAAACGGCAAGCCTACTTAATTCATTAGTCACTTAGGTTACCATTGACTATAAATTTATTATAGTTATCATTATTAGTTATTCTATTATCAATTATTATATTTTAAAAAATATTTTTTATTTTCATAATCCACTGCGTAATTCAAATTGAGAGGTGGGAAACTGTAGCAGTAAGAGAAAATTCAAAACAACATCCCTTGAGTCAATGATTATTGCTATTTTTAATTTCATTCAATTTTACAAATTATATAACTGTGTAGAGTAAAAATCTCTAGAAGAAATTCCTAGTCAGAGTGTGAGGAAGAGAAGGAATCGGGATATAAAATAGAGAGAATAAACAAACGAAAATATAAATATAAACAAAAAAATAAATAAAACAAACGAAACAATAAAAATAACTAATTAACTGAAATATGTAAATAAAAATTTAAATAATGGATATTAATACAAATGTTGATTTCACAACTATTTTAAACTAAACTAATAAATAAATTTATAATTTAAATTGATGTGTAATTATATACTTACATTTTTCCTTATTGTTATTTCCTTATTTTTCTAAGACGATAAACCTCTTGGGCTTCACTGCCTTTAAATAAAAAAAAAATAGAGAACGTAAAAAGGGTGAAATAAAGACCTACTACCAATGAATACTCTGATAGCGTCAGAATCAGAAAAGAAGAAGAGTTGGTTAAGAGAGAACCAGAGGGATATAAAACAACTTACTAACATTCATAAATCTCTCACTCTCACTTACCCCCCCTTCTCTCTCTCTCTCTCTCTCTCTCTCTCTCTCTCTCTCTCTCTCTCTCTCTCTCTCTCTCTCTCTCTCTCTCTCTCTCTCTCTCTCTCTCTCTCTCTCTCTCTCTCTCTCTCTCTCTCTCTCTCTCACATATATATAATACTTCATTTGCACACTCCTAACATCAGTCAACGTCTATTCAATTATTAATGCAACATACAAGATTTTTCAAAATTGGCACGACTGTCGATGGACTTAAGGAAATCTGGCAACTAGTAACATAAACGTCACGATGAAATAAAAAGCAAGAGAGGAATGTTGAGGATCTCAAGAAGTATCAAACAATAAAAACATTTACGATTATTTAGAATTACAGTATTTAAATAAACTTAAAACCGCTATACAGCCAGCAATAAACATTAATGTGAAGCACAATGTCCAATTAAAAGATGTTCTAGTTATATAAAGTTAGTTAAAGTGGACTTGTCATGTGCATATAAATTACCTAATGCATACTGAAATTCTCACTTACGTGAACATAAAAAAATATTGATTGCTTCTGAAGTGCATTGTATTAATAGAAAACGTATAATATGAACAAATACAAACTGAATTCAAATATGAATATGTCTGACTCTTTATTGGAGCAAAAATGTATTCATGTCGATTCAATAAAGGAAAGTTTTCAGTAGTGTTGTTTGAAGGATAATTTATGAGTTTGTTATAAGGAAGAATATTGTGCAAATATCTTTGTTCGTAAAAGTTTTCTAACTTTAGTCGTTTCCTCCGCAATATACTTATTTAGCTTTAACATTTGTTACCTAGGAGAGATGTATATCTCACTTATGATAATTTATGTTGAAAAGTTATGTATGAAAAGAAAATGAAATTATAACCATTGGAATTTTAATACCATTACATTATACAAGTTTTATGTACAAATATATTTTAGTAATTTTTAAACATTTTTAAGCAGTCTTACAAGGTACGTTTTCTAAGGCATTATTATTTGTAATATATATATATGTGTAAATGTAAATGAAAATTGTCTTCTTAGTTATTTCTCCTTAAATAGATGGCGTCGCTTTAGACTAATACAGAAATATGGAAAATATCAGAAGTGTATAAAAATATATTTAAGTGATTTTTTAACATTTTTAAGCAGTCTTACAGGGTACGTTTTCTAAAGCATTATTATGTGTAATATATATATTATTGACTTACTGAAAATATACGTTGAAGTAATGAGTGATTTTTTTAGAAGCATCTTGAATATTGTCAGGGAACACATGACTTATGATTTGATTACGTTTAACAATCGGTGTAGATACGTAAAAACAAATTGGAAATATTGACTTAAAGGTATACCAATATGAAGATGAAAGGGAGAAAAAGTAATCAAAATTATACGTTTCCAAAACGTTTTAGTACTTAAAAAGTAATTTTCAAAGTATTTTATAATTTATATATTATTAATAAATAATTGCAAAATTTTCTCACTGAACCTTCCCCAAAATAATTAAATAGAAATAAAACCTAATCGTCACAAAAACTTTCAGTTCTAATACTTCTCGATCAAAAAGTGAATATGTTCCATGCCGTCTTGAATTTTTTTTTTTAATATTGTTATTAAATAGAGCCTAACGTGTCATAAATAAGTCACCTGCGTAAATTCTGATTGATTTAAAACTTAACTTTTAATGACAGCCGTTAAGGTTAATTTTTTTTATATATATTATATATTTACCTACTTGCAAATATGTCAAAATTTGGCCTCCTAAATGTTCACATTAGAATATTTATTCGTACTACAGAGTCTAAATCGATTTTAAGAAACTTCAGTTTTTACAGGCTTTTTATTAGTTTGCTTTCACGTCTCTCTGTCTCTCTGTCATCAAATTTGTGAAGCTCTATTTTAGACAATTCTTGTTGATAGATATTTTCGAAACATTCTATAGATGTTGATCTCGGATGACAATACAATAATTCATTTTAATATGCACAAGTTTGTGGTGCGAAAAACGCATACGCAGAAGTCAAAGCTGCGCAGTAGGTACGTATGTGCAGTATACGTATGCAGCAGGTAGTGCGAATTACACATCCGCAGTATGTGGGTAGTACAAATGTGCAGTAAGTTTCTATCCCTATCCCTAATTAATCTGATAGACATAAAGTAAGAACATTGAACACAAACTAATTTTTAGTGGAATTCTTTCATAACTGTAATCTAACTTGTTAAGAAACTAAACGTTTATGATAGTGACGTGATTATCTTTCAAATTGACTAACTTACTCCAACATATTTTTATAGGATTGTATCCAAAACTAATGTGTTCATCTTATAACAATCAGCGAAAAAATATACAAATTCATGAGTTTAATTCAACTCTTGATCAGAAAAATACAGTTTCACATTAATGTTAGAATTTGTTTGCAAGAAAAATCATCAAACAATATACAGTGATATCAATACGCAAAGGACTAGATATTGATAAATGGAAATAGAAACAAACAATCAGTACTTTTTATTATAAAGCAAAATTAAGCAAAATAATAGAGACCGAAATCAATATAGGTCACCAAAAGGAATCAATTATAACTATATATTTTGTGTTGTTATGATTATAATTACATATTTAAGCTAAGGTTAAAAATTATGTTTTATTTTATAAAAGGCACTAAGTGCATTACACACCCATCATAAAATTAAATAATAAAAAATAAATAGTCTGCATACCATCTCCACAAAAATGTCTCTTCACCCAAATAAAAGTGTGCTTCATTACAACTTTCTAAGATATTTCATATTTTCAATATATATTTAAGTGGAGCTTAAGCCACAAACTCATAAAATGCATTGTTATTAATAAACCATTCAAGATTTGTTTTCCTTTTCTAAATTTTTTTTGTAAACGGTAATTTATTTTACTTGCGATTTAGTACACTGAATCACGACATTCATTTCCACATTTTACAAAATTTTAACGAAATCAGATTGTCCAATTTTAAGAAAAGATATCTTTTCAGCTTCATGAACGCTGTTTTATTTTTTTTCTAAAGATTATATACAAACCGTTCATGTTGGGCAGATGACAACCACTATGTCTTGAATAATAGATTAAGTGAATTAAATAATTTTAAATTTAATCGATTAATTTATTAGAGTACATATTACTCGCAGTCTTATCTTCTATTGATGTGTTTCAGATAAACTATATTTTGAATAAAGTCAACAAAACAAATAAATCATATATATTATAATCTAATAATTAAATTAGTTTTAAAATTTATATAATAAATTTATTTATTCTACTAATAAATAGGTGAAAATCACCAAAAATACATTTTAAAGATGTAATTAAAAAATCAATTACATATTATTAAATTTTATGCAATAGATATTAGCTAGCTAAGCATTAAATAAAAATATGTTTATAAATTAATAGTGTTATTGAAAAATAGTATACATTGATACTTATAAACTTTTGTTAAAAAGGATTGTTATCATAAATTATCAAATTTATTAATACAATTTTACATTTTTTGAAAGTATCGATAACAACGTTTGCAAAACATAAATATAGCCGTGCATAAAGATAACCTTTAATGTATTTTATAGGTCTATAATCAACAGGAGTATACCCTTTCATTTCCAGTTTTTAAAGTTTAAAAGAACATTATGAAATAAAAGTTACACTCGTTTACAACGACGAAAGATGGAAACTCAACTAAACAAAGTTTTTCGAACTTTGATCATCGACACAAAGGCTTGAAGAATTGTTAAAAGTGAAAATGCTTTTAGAAATTTTGTTTTGCAAATGAGAAAAGTTTGTTTTTATTAAGATTGAAAGTAACAAGAATGTTTGGAAGTAGCTGAACATAAAGAAAGGTACAATAAGTTGTCTTCGCCCTTGAAGGAATGACTAAACAATTTCGTAACACAACTTCTAAGTTTTATAAGTATTCTAAGTATTAAAGCTATTGAAAGTTGTGACTTACTGCGGATAAATTATCTAAAGACTTCAATGTTGTAAAATGGATTTTTTTCACTTTCAGTAAATGCAATTTAATTTAAATTTTTGGTTGAACAATATTGGCAGCTTTTGAAAAATGTATATATTTTTTTTCATTATTACTAAATTAGGTTTATTTACCAGAATTAGTGAGAATAGTGACTTTGTGCGGCTTATATTTTTAATACTATAATATGTAAATTGATTGTAGTAATTAAATTAATTGCATTACGTAGCAAAACATTTAATTCCTAAAATTTTGTTTTAAATCAAAATCGAATTTTTGAATTTAATTTTGTTCTTTACTAAATTTATTTATGTAAATTGTATAACAACTTAAGTTTCTGTGTGTTTAATTTGATTTCTTTGTTGATATTATACAATTACAAACTCACGGAAAAACTAATTATAAACATTTACAAATAATTATAAAACTTACGAACTAAAACGGGTATATAATATAATTTTATAATATTATTATTAACAATAATTGATATATATATATATATATATATATATATATATATATATATATATATATATATTAATTTAGGTTAATCTTTGGTGTTGTAGATAATTATCTATAAATTGTGTTTCTGGCTTTTGTCAATAACTCGGTTACCTTTCGATCTACATAAGATATAACTGTTTTATTTTAAGTAAAGAGAGAAAAATCTTTAGTCTATTATAGATATTTGGTAATCGTGGTTCTCAAGACATTTCACATTAGAAAATTCTAACTTCCGCCATTTAAAAAATATACCAAATAAAATATTGATTTTCTTCTTTACTGACGAAAGGTTATATAAATAATGCGTATACATAATCTTCACCCAATATCCTGACAAATTATAAAGATATGATTTATTTTTCTAAAAACACCGAATGGCCGACAGACGTAAAATAACGTGTATTTGACCTACCTTTATAGAGATTAAAAAAAAATAAAAAATACCTTTAAAACTGGCTCCCGAAATAATGTTAGGCAATATTTAATCACTATGTATGTAAACTGTGTGTTTTTAATGAAATAGTTTTCCTAATTGTTGTGTCTCTAAACAAAATTAATTTCATTTTTTTAATATCCTCTCATTTGTGAGCAAGGAAACGGTCAAAGTATTAAATCAACTGTATATGTTAGAATAGCACTTAACGATATATTAAATAACAGAGCGGGCTAGGACACCGATTATGTCAGATCAAAGATACTACTTGTGGAATGAGCTGGATCACTAAGGTAGCTGGACCCGTGGACCGTATGGAATGATTGAATGATAGACTAGAAAACTGTTGAGAGAGTACTATGAAGATAGCGGAATGTCCAGTCATCAGGTTGAACAAAGCGACCTTGAAGTGATTGGTCACAGTTCCATGAACCTACAGCTCAACATGGGTAAAGCGGGAGACCTGTCTTGCGATAGATACAGGGAGATTGAGATGTCAAGTCTTGTTTGCCGTTAACGTCAGGGGATATTTTGTATGCATGAAGGTCACAAAGTGGTTTATCTGCACTGCTTGTACGAGCCGAAATGTAAATAAAAAAATACATTCAGTCACAAACTGTTACTGCCTTATTTAACATTGCAAAAAAGAAAGAGCCTAAATTATTATTATTTTTTATATTTCAAAAACATGTTGATTATCAATTAGTCAATGAAAAATTATTAAGGAGTCTTTTATTTGAATTATATTTAATATTATAAATACTTACTTAATATTTTACAAGAATAGACTTTTTTTTTATTTCAACATAAAAATTTAGATTTGCTCTATGTATTGCAACATATTTAAAAAAAGTAAACATAGGATAAAATATAAATTACACAGGATTATGTTTCCAGATAGTAAAGATTGACTTAAACTGCAATTAGTGTTAAAAATTTGTAAGAATAAAATGTCTTTTGTTATTTTAAGTCATAGATGTCTCTTCCCTCCCTCCTGGATACAGATATCATTGAAATAAATTCGCTGTTACGTACAACGGCTTCTTTTTATGAGACATAAAAAGCAAATATTACTGCAAGAACAAATCACCTCTCTTATATTATTACGAAATTCACAACAATATATGATTTTCCTTAGAGTGAAAGAAATGTAGAAGAATATTTATAAATTATCTTACAAACGTTTTACAGAGTTGAAAAAAAATACAATAACATAAATGTTATTATTTATAATTCAAATATTAGAAATTGTATGTTCACAATTTTTATTTAATACACACATTTCGCAATAAATTGTCTATCTATATTTATTGGTAATAATACTACTATGAATTCTAGTTCCGATACTTTTAAATAACTGCAGATGTCGTCTTAGTCAAAACCTCTTCTAGTTGAAATTCAAGCTTTATTTAAAATTTGAATATTTATTAATTTAGTTTTACATTTGAAACCTATTAAAAAAGTACATAGAGATGAGTGTAGATGAAAAAGCTCATGAATCAGTACTTACTATAATTCACTATTTGTGCTGATAAAGCAGTGACTCCGTCTTGTATGAAGTCTTAATTCATTATTGTTTGATTATCATTTTTATCAAATTTAATAAAAAAGGAATATCAATAAAATAGCTCATCTCGGTCACAC
Organism: Aphrophora alni; assembly: GCA_963513935.1. Taxonomy (NCBI): domain Eukaryota; kingdom Metazoa; phylum Arthropoda; class Insecta; order Hemiptera; family Aphrophoridae; genus Aphrophora; species Aphrophora alni. The sequence continues at coordinate 136,392,077 of OY740767.1, read as the reverse complement.
TTATAGCGAGTACGAGTGTATCAAACTCGAGGGATCTTAGCTGGATCTATAATTTTGTTCACATAATCTTGAGTGACTATTCTCTCTATTACCTTTCGTGTTATAGCCTATCTCTCTTGACCAACTCTTGTTCTTTTCCGACCATGACGCTATTAGAATGTTTGATGGATAGGGGTCTTTTTTTATGTTGTTCTCTTCTTCTTTTATCAGACGATGATTTAGACCTTTAACTAACAAAAAAAGAAGATAAACATTAAAATAGCTTAGTAATTAGTTAACAATTAATACTACAAAACTGATCGAGGAAGGAAAATGGAGCCTTATTGTATATAAGAATAAAAATAAATGCCTAGCAGTATGTGAAATTTCTCAAGATTTGTTACCGGAATGGTTAAAGATTAAAATTATATAAGGATTAAAATTACGAATGGTAATAAACTAGATAAATACATTAGAGCAGAAATCAGTTCAGTAAAAGTGACTATTGAATGATTTTTATTCAGATAATTAATTTAAAAATAGCCTAAAACCACTTTTATAACATATAGCTTAGGCGTTTGTGTGGTACCAGTGATGGATATCCCAGACGCTCTGCAAGATAACATAAAAAAAAATAGAAATAATGTTATCGAAAATAGGGTGAATATACAACATTTAGTTATTAATTTTGTTTATAAAAAAAGAATAATATTTTATGGGTACGCAAACAGGATGACTGAAGATAGATTGCCATGAAAAAATCATTGAAATGGATAGAAAGATAAGGAATAAAATGACGGAAGTCCAGCGTAACTTGTACGTAGGGTTTCAGACTTTTATTGAATGAGAGAGAAATGGAATTTGGAAATTTGTGGATTGGAAGTCAAAAATGAAGAGCAAGAAATAGAATTATATGGAATTTGTAACAAAAAATGTGTAAACATTTAACCGGACATATAAACATAATATATATTTTATAATTTTGGACAAATGTGGGCTAAGGTATTTAAATAAAATTAAATATAGTAATAACTATACAAATACATTATAAATTCCAATAACATTCTAAAAACCTTTTAAAAGAATCCTTGCTAAAACATTTCAACGTATTTCATGGCTTTTACTTTTTTGTTAATATATAGAATTCTTGTATCATTAAGAAAGTGCCACAGCTTCGAAACAGAGAGTTACATTTAGGTAAATTAAAATCCAAACTAAGTTCACAAAAGCTATCTTTAAAAATAGAACAATTCTGAGCTATTGGTAATGTTTTGACATATCCTTATAGAAAAAAGATTGTGAGATTCTTATCATCTACATTAATGGAAAAGATGTATTATCTTAAATCGTTTAGTAATAAAAGTATTCAACTTACGTGAAACATGATGGAAGAAACATAAAATCGTTGTGAGTTATTTAGTTCCTCTATTAAGATCACACAATCAGGAGTAAGAATTGTGAGTGAGTGTGTATGTGTCTAGTATTATATATCTCTTTATTCTTTCAACGTAAATAATATTAAAATTATTTTGCAAATCTTCAATGATAGTTCGCCTTCTTTAATTTGGATATAAAAATACTCGTAATTAATAAGTCTCTTGTCTGTTATTGTATTGAGTTGGTCTTCTAAATTCTGAATAAAAATTGTTTACCTACGTTCAGTATTATATTAAAATTTACTAGTTAATATCGCCAGACCAGATTACACAGAAGAACATAATTTAAATCGTAACTAACCAAAGCTAAACAGATTTAGTTTAAGGTATATGGAATATTGATTATTTAAATTTGTATATTAACTAAGTAAAGTGAGCTTCAACCTCGAATCTGGTCAAAACTGACGAATAGTGAATATCCTCTCTGATGTTGAGAACGGCTGTGAATAAGAAGAAATCCGAAAATCTATTTATCTGGTATGACTAAAATTTGATTCCAATATTGAAGTTCTGTCTTGATGATATGACAAACCCTCAAAGACTTGGTGAGGGAAACTCCAAAACCAGAGACAGGCAAGGCTTCTGCATTGTGGTGAGGACAACTAGGTCTATGAAGGAATCGTAGAACTTCTTAAAACCCATAGAAAGAAGTTTTTCCTATCCAGTAAAAATAGAGTTAATACGACAGTTTCTGACAGGAATGGATAAATTCCATGTGATGTATGCAAATACTGTAATAGTTAAATGGTATCTATAAACTACTACAGATCTCTCCAACTTCTACATGTTCCCCTCCATATCCACCCTCTAACTCCCATGTTGGTCAATTTGATTGCTTGCACTCTAGCTAGTTTGTTTTATAGTATTTACATACATCTAATACAATTGACACAAAATATTATTTTGTGGTTATAACGCTGTATATATAATGTACAATATTTCGCAATATTTGTGACATTTTAAATTAGTTAGACAGTGCACTGATATTAAACAAATTTTCAATAATGAAATTTAGTTCTAAATTTAAAGATATACAATCAGTACATGAGGTCACAATCAATGGTTCAATGCAGCCTATTATTAAAATTTTAAGATCCTCAAGAGTTGTAAGACGGTAACTCCGATAAAAAACCAAAGGCAGACCAGACTCCTGAGATGCAGTGAACCTATCCTGTAGAAATTTTTAAGTACGTTTTAAATTAAAACTCAATGTAATGGTAGAATTTAAACAGACTTTTAATACCTAAATGTACTTCTGGATTTAAAGATGTGCAATCAATGTACACACGCTACCGATGGGGCTAACTAAGACCTATGTAGAGTTGTTCAAAAGATATAAAGAGAGAGAGAGTTAGCAATTTGATGAGGCTGCTGTCGAATTTGGTTTCATTGAGATTTTCGTATAAGTATACTAAATAATATCATTGACCTCAACGAGTTTTATTTTGCGTCAACGAACTTTTTATCTGTTGTGCTAATATGAAGTAATTGATGCATAACTATAGAACTTATCAGTTCTCACACACTTCAACACAAATCGAAAAATCTGATTGAATTCAGTGTTCCTTTTGGATATTTCTAGTTTAGTAGCTAAATATACTATCAATTATATGCTTCCACAAAGTAACACCATTTGATATTTGGATTTTCCTATATTGAGATAATTCATTTTCTAACAGTTCATATCTTTGTTCATTTTCAGTACAGAAACAGTATTGATTATTAGTATTATTATGTTTTTATTATTGTAGCTACCAATTTGTAGTTTATTCTTGGTTAAATATGATAGAAAAATATACCCTAAATATATAGACCTGGAAAAACTAATAAACATAAGGTGTCTTACGATAATTATAAAATCACTAAACTTGTTCATTATAGGCTGCATTGAAATTGACTGACGTCCATTGTTTTTCACTAAATTTAAATACAAAAGATAAGTTTTACCTCCTTCTAGCGTTTACTCTCAAAAACCTCTCCACAGTCTTATGGTTCATAGCTGTTCTAACAATAGAGACGGAGATCTCGTCTTTGTACAAAATAATAAAAACGAGGTCAGCCTATTCAAAACCTCGGAGAATCGTAGAGTATTTGTTTACGAAAAATTGGAAAACATTAATTTAATTAAAAACATAGTAAAACCACTGAACTCCCTTATGAAATATTGACCAATTATTTTCGTACGTTTCGTATACATATTCATAGTATTTTTCTGAGAAACATTTTGTTTTTGTTAATCTTAAAATTTTGTAAAATGTTCAAAGAGTGTAAAATATGAATATTATTTGTTGAATGTTTACAGAATTCAACAATGTTGCATACATACATTTACCACGCTGTAAATATGTGTTTATTGCATCGCGCAAAGACTTACAGATAACAGTGAATATTGAATTAATAGTCTCCAACATTATACCGTTTACCGTTATACCGTTTTAATGGTATAACTAAAACGACTTTTAATCATTACCCATTGAATTCCCGAGTGTTAAGTCAAATAATAAATCTGCACTTCCGACCATATTTTATTGCCGTCATATATAATAATTACCATTACTGTATACAAAGGTAAGAAACATGACGCACCTAAATCTGATCGCAAGATATATTGTCACACTTCTTTTTTAGGTTTATAATTACTTTGTATAATAATGTAGTATATTTATTTTGATATATTTTTGAAATGTATTATCTAGATTGCTCTGAAAGTTTCATTTCAGTGTGCATTGTTTTAAATAGATTTTCTCAGTGAATATAATTTAAAAGAACAATAATTACTATATCCAAATTTAAAACAAACTTCTGTTTAAAATGTCCAATTAGTACTACCGCATGTATTAAATTATTTCTTGAAATACTAGAGCATAAAAGTTGTATTACGTTTAAAAAAGTAAGAACATGGAATAAATTTAATAATAAAAATTAGTTTTTATACCATATAATCCTGTCGCAAGTGAGTATTAAAATATTTAATGCAGTACAGTAACTAAAAGTATAGTCAAATATGATAATGAAGAATAGCCACTAAAATTAGAACGAAAAATGCAACATAACTTCTGAACTTTTGGAAACTAGAAAGATTCTGCGTAACCTAACCTAACTTAACACTTTGTTTAAATTTTAATCTATTTCGTAGCCCTTAAATGGAAATAGTAAACACTCAAATGAAAATAAGAATCTGCTATCACGCCAAAATTCCAATTTATATACTTGATTTTGTTCTAAATTGATTACATTTATTCTTATGCAACTGAATAAATATATAATAAAAAAGTATAAAAAAAACACTACAAAACTTTAAAAAATGGAATATGTCAAAATTTATAGTGTTATCGGAAATACACATTACACCATTGGAAGTTCTTTCTTTTGGAGTCAGCTTTAAAAAATAAAAGTATATTATGTAAAAATGGTTTTTCAGTCCTAAACAAGGAGAACCAATATTGAATATTTATTACATCTAAATATTTCAAATACATTTTTATTTTATAAGCACGTATCTACATAAAAAATTAGAATAAATAACAGTTCGTTAATTATGGGCGAATATAAATATCATTACATTAGAGTGTTAACGTTTACAAGTACTTAAAACTGACTGTTAGCGCCAAACAACTAATATAAACTACACAATACTTGTACTTCATTAAAGGTGAACTAAATAGCAACACTAACGTTTGGTCTAGACGGACTTATGAGGTTAACGACATACTTTAAAGTTTGAGTATGTGATTAGTGTAATGTAACAATGTGTTGGAGTGTTAGAAACAAAATATTCTGTAGAAATTAAATAAGTCCTATAATTATTAATTTTGATATTGAAATAATTTAATAAAATGTATTTTATTGTTTGGCTCAACTAATTACTGATATGTTTAAAAGTAGAAATAATTTTTTAATTTAATTATTAAAACATGTTTTTAGCTACTACTTTTCGAGGTAAAACACAAATATTACTAAAAATATCTCACCTTTTTCTTTTTTTTCGAATAGATTAACAATGTAAAACAAATTACATAAACTAACATTTTGGTATATTTGTATCTTAATATAATAATGACTATGTTAACTATAAAATAATATTATATATATTAAATAATTTTATATAATAATATTGTTAGAAAATTCAATTGAAATGAAGTGAATTAAGATCTCCATTTTGTAGGAATATAGATTAGGAAGGTGATTTTATGTCAATACGTTTATTATCTTAAAAGTTAAAAGATTTTTGTCTGAGTGAGTGTATGTACGTGTGAAGTTTCCTTATCTTATTAAAACGTAGAATATACCAAACAATCAAATATTACTGTAATCGTTTGTTTATATTATTATTATTTTACAACTTACGTTTTATGTAAAATTTTCAATTTATGGTTTACTTTTTTCCTTGTTTCATTTTATTGTTAAAATGTTTAGTATCTTGTAATTGTTGCAATATCTAGTACTACTTTTAATACTAGTTTTTTTTAACTACTTTTAATTATTTTGTAAGATTACGTTAGTTTCTATTTTTGATAGCAACAAAAATTTTTAACAGAATTTTTTTCTGTTATTCGAGCAACATTTAGGGCTTTCAGAGTTTTATAAATAAATAAAATATAATAAAAATAATGTGAAGTATGGTATATAAAATAAATCAATTATATTCAGTAGAATTTTTATCCGAAGAATCAAAAATTTCTGTTAAACTTTGATACTTTGTATAATTTGGAGTTATGTTAGAAAAGTGTTTACACAACCTTTCGAGAGCTATGACATTACAATGTATCTTCGTTTCACTCCAGGTACCGCTATATTATTGTTGCTTTCAATCGCAATAGAAAACTAAACTTTTCTCATTTGCAAAACAAATGTCTGAAAGCATTTTCACTTTCAACAAATGTTTAAACCTTTGTGCCGATGAACAAAGTTTGAAAACTTAGTTTACGTGAAGAATTTCATTCTGTCACTCTTAGTACAGGAGTGTAACTTTTATTCCATCACGTTTTATAACTATTAAACTTACATTTTTTTAAACTTTAAATAAAAAGGCCTTCTTTTGACGATTTCACAATTAAAATAATTATATGCTTGAAATATATAAAAGTTTATAGCAGGTCGATCTTTATACATTTGGATATATAAGCTAAGTAAGAAATTAGATAAAAATTTTGGGTATATATTAGAAACTCGTAATAAATCACAACTTATAATATATAAAGGCGTATAATAATACTAATCAAGGTTTATACGTTGTAATGTATACTATTTTGAAAATTACATTAGAAAATTATCAAAATACTGTTTAAAAAATATTTTATGAGATGAGAAGGAGTTTTATATTATATTTTAAGTCAACATTTCTACTCATATTTTCGATTCTTTGTAAATTATTTTTAATGGAGTTCAATTAACATACGTAAAATATTGAGAATTATGTAGAATATTTTTAAAAAATTCTACAAATCTTGAGAGATAAGTTTACTAATTAACAAAATTAATCACATAACTGTACAACTTAATGTAACAAATCAAAATATTTGTAATATGTCTTTATTACATACAACGTATAAAACACTTAACTCAGTTGATTGATATGATATGCCGAGTTGTCGATAACTGATCTGCAAGTTTAATAACTTAAGGTGAATTTCCGAGATACCGTCAGTGAAACGTTATTGTCGTCATCGTCATCTTCGTTGAAGTCACCAACGTTGTAGATGTCGTCATCAGAATAAGGACCAAGGAATTTAAGATATTAACATGAAATATGAGAGAAAAAGATTACAGTTCCTCATAATAAACCTATAGAATTTTAAAAAAATTAAATTTTTAATTTCAAATTGGTATGTATTTTAAACAGGTTTATTTCGTATAAAAAACTAAATGAAATAAATATTTCCACATTCTACATGTCATTGTACCAACGCCACATCACTAAAATGACAAATAGTGAAGTTATTTTCAACAAATTATATTTTCTGACCTCCCAATAAAAACGTATAGTTACTATATCCAGAGGGGCTGAGTAATCGACTCCAGTGAACTAGTGGAGATTAATATATAGGCCTAACCGACATCAAGAGAGTAGTGGTATATAATATTACAAAGTTCAAGAAATCTATGTAGAGACAATTTTAACCAAACTCACTCTACTAAGTAAGACTTTTTGAAGTATTGACATTTCAAAATTTCCTTCAAGGCTCAAGAAACCAACAATTGAAACATTACATTTATAGGATCTGTCTGTATCATATTGTGTGTTGGGGCCTAGTTAAGTAACGTGAAGTAACTTGAAGAAGATGTAGATGATAACATTTCCAGTTCGTAATAATTATGGAGAAACAAATAGATATTTATTTTGCTTACATTTTCAGCTTTTATTTTAAATTTTCAATCTGAACTATTTAGAATTATCAGTTTAGTATGCAGACTTTTAGAGCAAAGTGAAAGGCTTACAACAATAATAATTAGAGCGACAATTTTATCACCAAAGTAGTCACAAAGATGAAATATCTCTTATATCATTCACCTGTTTGCGACCATTTTTAAAATATTACAAATTAAAAGGGTACCTAATTGGTCAAATTGAATACCGCAAAAGTGTCCTTCAAGATGAAATCAGGAAATGTATTCTGCATTATAAATATTCCTAAGATATTTCAAGCCATCTGAATTCCTGATTGTATATTCTGTAAGATCTTTAAAATCCTTCCAATCGCATCTCAAAATATAATATTTTTTATAAGAGAAAAATTGAAACCAGCTTTTAAATGAAAATGATTTTTAATTATTATTTTTTAATTATTTAATGAAGATATTAAAATAGTAACCATTACAAAAATCGCTATGAAACAATGTAAACACAACGCTTAAAAATCGTAAACACTTTTAAGCTAACTTGGTATTTAAACAGTCAAATCAAGCAATGTATTTCAAGCAGATCTTCTAAATTTAATACCCAAAAGTTTTTTCCCTGGGCTGTGTATATTATTTTAAATTATAAGTAGGTTTAGAGGTAAGTTTAAGAGATAATCAAGAGGTAATGGGTAAGTTACCCATTAGTGTACGTTTTTACAGATATTTTAGAACCAGAGACATAGCATAATAATTGTGTATTTCTGCTCTTTTGACCTGACAATAATAACACGTGTTGTAGAGGTGTACATATTTAAAAGTCTTTATTCGCTTCGCTCGTGTAAATATATCGTCCATATTGAATGTCCAAATGAGAAGGAGCCTCCACTCTCTACGCTTACATCGGTGACTCTACTCTGCTGAATTTTGTAACTATACGAATACCACAAATTATTTGGAAGAGTTGGTAATTAAATTTAGTCATCGTAGGTAACGTTTGGTATCATTAAATGCAGAATTAATATCTAATTGTTTTAACTTTATTTAGTGTATTATAAGTTGAATAACAGACTATATATGAAAACTGTATAAAATGACTGCCATTTTGATGGTTTTTAATTAAATTTTTACAAATATTAATAGATTATATTAAACCACTACAAACTTTCATATATTTATTTTTGTGGCCGTTGTAGCACTTACGTACAAACGACAACAACGTTGGAAAGGCGGAATGACGAAAATACTTTTTGGATTTCTAAAGGCATGGAACTTGAAGACCAGTCAACAATTAAGGCCGAAATTATCAACGATTATGAAACATACCCTAGACTTTGTAAATTTTTTAAGCAACAAGAAAACAAAACCAAACAAAAACAAATTTTGACATGAATTTTCTACATAAGGTAGCATTGAGATCTAAGTGGTCACTTTTCTGAAGAAGAGCGGCTCCAAAGTCATTAATTGCACACAAACATTCTTCCACCCATGGCGTTGTTTTGAATTAAGTAATGGTCGATATAAGATAATTAGAAAAAATCGATATAAGATGGTTTTAAGTCCAAAAAAGTATAGTTTTAGAATATTATTTTAGAGCAACCTATGTTCATTGCACACGTATGAAGCCCAAACGTGTGGCCTAATAACAATAAAATTTGGTAAGTGGGCATAAATTGGCCACATCTCTAGTTTTTTATGTTTTTTTTTTTTTCGGATTATAATTTGATCAAATTCGAATGAAAATCTTTTATTTTCAAATTTTGGTTTATTATAGCCCTAGAGGCCCAAACAAAACCCTATTGTCAGGCATTTTTTTAAATGCCAGTGAATATCGATAAAAAAGGAAAGACATAACGGTTATGAAATATCTGAAACAAAAGAGGAAATTGTTCAAAATCGTTTTCCGTAACATTAGGGTGATAAAGTTAAAAGGCCCAAACTCATAAATAAATCTTATAGTAATTCAAGAATTATTAGCAAAAATGAACCTTGATATCCATCATTAAAAAGCGATTTTAATCAATTACGATTCAGTTAAAGGAGGCGTTTAATTATGGATGAAGAAACAATGCTTTTTATGTTCATATTTTTGTCTCTAATTATGATATGCAATATTATCTACGCTCGTCAGCTTTTGTTTGAAACAAGTTTTTATTTCCATTACGTCTGCATTTAAAGTTACACGTTGTAGAAATAATTAAACTATTAATATTGTTTGTGTTTTAAATACACAAATCAATTCCAAATTAATTGTTATTGTTAACATATTGACCGTTATTTTACATATTAGAATAAATACTTCTGGAAATTTTATTACAGTAATTAATATATTATATAGTAATTAATATAGTGTATTGAACATACACTAACACACCACCACTATTAAGCTGTTTTACTTTTGCAACATGTTATCAGCTGATGTCTAAAAATAAACAAACTTTACCATGCTGCTAGTATCTTCTTTCCCAGGATTCGTAGAGTTGACCCCTTTAGTCCCTGTATATGATATTTTCCAATGCTTGTTTGAAGGGTTTATAGCACGTTTATTCTACAAAATAAACGTGCATACCAATTTGCACCAACATAATGATCTCAACTTATTTTAGAAAGGAATGGAGTTAACCCATTTAATCCCTGTGCCCTTCCTATATGTAAAATATACCGATAATTTAAAAACAATTGTTTCGAATTATAATATACGGTAACAATTTAGTTAAAACAATTTATTCTCTTAGAAGAACTTAGAAAAGGAAATGTTATGAATGAGTCAAAACATAGTTGTCGATTTGAAGACCCTCAATTCAAAAAGAAGTTTATAGAATGATGTTTATCTGTCTGTCTGGGATCTGTCGTGTGTGCAGTGCTCTATAGCACAACAGAGTGGACCAATATTTTCATAATTTCGTTAACTCTAAATTTGGAAAAACTACAATTTTCTCAAAACCTGCTCAAATAATTTTGATCAGGTCTAGTCTCTAAGGACTAGAATGTAACCTACTGGTCGTGATTGCTCCAAAAATGGTGTTATCTATATAAAAAATAAATAAATAAACTGAGATGCTGTTTTACTAGTTAATGTGCCGACTGAAAGTAAAATAAAATAAAATTAGGAAATGAGGTCAATGAATTTTGATCGCTTTTATAAACAAAATCTGACTTACGAAAAATTATTTTGTAAATGTATTGTTAGTACAATACTTTTACACAGTTTTGTTTTAATTTGATATTTGAACATTATTTTCTTTTACTAATCAGTGAAATGGATCTCGTAACTAATCGCTGGAATTTATTAATCCCATACATTATTTCTACAAGATACATTGTTTGTAATTCATTGCACTAGGGAATTTATTTTAGTTCTCATATAATATAATAATAGAAGCAATATGTACCATATATTATCACAAGGGAAACATAAACCTATGTATTTCTGACCAGATAAAACTTTACTGCTCATATCTAGTTCACATTTAATGACGTAATAGAACCAGTTTTCGTTTTTTTGTTTTTGTAATCTGTTACAGTTTCAATAACTTATTGTATTCTAAATTTTATCTGCTTTTCAATCAATCCTTTATATTTAATTTTAATTTTTAGCTCTGTAACATTTGACATTAAAATGATATATGTTTTCATGTAAAAACTAAGTTTAAAAACAATGCTTATTAGCATTCTTTGTTGTAAACTATAGCCTATAATTTGTTATTGTTCTTTGAGAAAGAATACGTTAAAACATTCAATCAGCAATCAATGATACAGACGTAGTTTACGACTACCATTTATATTTTTAAACTTCCTTAGTAACATAAATTATAACATTTTAAAATAATGTTTTTATAAATTTTTTAAAATATGAACACCTATGGTAATCATCATTTTACCGTGAGATAAATAGAATTTCCCTTTACTGTATATACAAAACAGATAAGCTACATATTTTATAGACTATAAATACCAATTGTAATAAATACAATTTTGATAAATAAAAATTCTTTTACTTCTGTTTTTGTATATGTTTTGAGGCTCTTTTAAAAAGTAGAAAGAAACAAGTAATCAGTTTTAACTTTACTAGTAAATTTTAGAATGTTGTTTGTCTACAAAAATCCGATTTATTCTACTTCTAAATAAGCAAATGTTGGAGAAAATAAAACTTTACAATTTTTAAAAAAATAATAAATTTTCGATATATTAAGATATTAAATAGAATTTCTAACAAAGTGGTCTAGATTTTGTTGCTTTGGTTGCGATTGTTAATTGGTTTATTTCTAAAATAAAAACAATGTATAAGTGCTTCAAAAAATAAATGTAATTTTTACACTAACGGTAACTGTAATTTTCAGTTTAATAGCTTAATATCAATGTCTAATATTTAACAAACTAATTTGGACCAATTACATAATAGCAGTTAAAATTATTACTTGAACGAATATGGACCAAGTAGTAGATTTACCAGGTGGCTCGGAGGTTAGAGAGTTGGCAATGGTTCTAGATTTTTTTACTTGATAATTTATTTATTTCAAGCATAGACAAATTTATAAAAGTAATAACAAACATTTTTGTTAATGTATGGAAGATATTCAATTTTTTAAACCTTTGTTAAAATAAGTTTTAAAATTATATCTTTTAATAGTGGAGCGTTTGTACAATCTAAATTAACACTATAATGTATCTATTTCCTTTTTTACAAAAGCAGGAGTAAAAATGTAGAAAGATAGTCTATTTATATTTATTATCTGTTATTTATATTTTCATATTTTTTGTGAAATAATATATATATATATATATATATATATATATATATATATATATATATATACAAATTTGATATATAAGGTCAAAGGTTTTTCAAAGGCCAAAAACAGATACCTAATTCGTTTTCGAGTCTGTAAGTCACTTGGTCAAAATTCTCTAACACTATTTATCAAAAAGGTAAATAATTAACATTACTACTTTAAACTTCAAAATCATAAAGTGTGTTATTCTTTTTTAATAAATGTTTGTTTTTTTAACTAACGTGTTGACAAAACCCATATATAAATACAATCTCATTTATTACCTAAAATGTAATTCTTTCGTGATCAGTGAAAGTTAATAATACATCCGTGACTTTCAACAATTAATCCTTCATTGTTGGAATTGGGGAGAGGGGGGTTTATTAGTGTGACAAATACTTTATTTATAGACTGTAGACAATATCAGATGAGTGATTTGGGTCACAAACCCTATAAATTACTAACGTTGATTAACCATTGCGGCGCTTTAAAAAAAGCAGTTTATTCACGAACATTGTGGCACTGCTAGTAGAACAATTAGAGATCCTTTTTATTGAGAACTTGAAATCCTTCTTGGTTATTTGTGTCCATATTGTAGTACCCTATAATAATTTATTGAGACAATACTTAATAGACTAAAGTAATAATTAACCAGAAATAAATAAACTATTGTTAATTGTATAAATCATATAATTTCTATAAAAGTATGTATGGTTTTTTTACAAATGCTCAGAGAGAGAGAGAGAGAGAGAGAGAGAGAGAGAGAGAGAGAGAGAGAGAGAGAGAGAGAGAGAGAGAGAGAGAGAGAGAGAGAGAGAGAGAGAGAGAGAGAGAGAGAGAGAGAGAGAGAGAGAGAGAGAGAGAGAGAGAGAGAGAGAGAGAGAGAGAGAGAGAGAGAGAGAGAGAGAGAGAGAGAGAGAGAGAGAGAGAGAGAGAGAGAGAGAGAGAGAGAGAGAGAGAGAGAGAGAGAGAGAGAGAGAGAGAGAGAGAGAGAGAGAGAGAGAATATTTAGGTTGAAATCAAATCAAACTCTTGAATGAAATGAACTATTTGGCACAAAATTAAACTTTACACACACACAAGCGTTAAAAATATTTTAGAATTAAAAACAAGACATCCTACTTTAATACTTGGAGTTAAATTACTTTTCCAAAAGATAGAATTATTTAAAATATGATAATGAATGAAATAACTGATCGTAAGATAAAAAGTGTAACAGTTATTTATACTTTACACTTTATTCCAATAGGATTTGAATTTTATTGTACTGTACATTTTCCTTTTTGAGACTTCTGTAAAGAGTTTCAGAATAAATTGTAAATTATTAGAACTACTTCCGAAAAAAAGAGAAAAAAGCTATGGAATGTACTCAAAATACGTAGTTATAAATCAGAAATATATATTTAGAAACTATATTACAAAACCGTTCATTATGTCAAAGATGTTTTAATTATAACTTTAATAAATCCAATAAAATTTAAGTAATTACAAAATCGTTATATTATTCATATTAAGGTATATACGTATGATATATTAATTCTTTGCAGAGATGTTAAAATATTAAAGTTATTAAAGTTGTCAATACATTCAGCATCAGATTCTCTGCAAAGTTCATGGAGCTATAGTGTCCAATGTAACTTTAACGTAATTTAAATGTTTAAAAATAAATAAATATGGTTTTGAGTGTGATTGTGAGTACATAGTTTTGGGTACTGGTATATTTTTTAGTATGATTATATGTAACGTATGTTTGTATTTACGTATGATAAAAGGGTAAATAATATATTGGTCACTCAGTAACTGTCTATGCAGGACCAATACATTTACTGATAATACATAAGATTGCATATTTTCAAGAAATATACTAAGTTAAAACAACTTTTATTTAATCTACTAAAACCGTATAAAAAGATTTAGAAATTAAAAACTGTACGAAAATAATTTCCTTCTAATTTTAAAAGACACAAACACAAGTAAAGCGTCAAAATATTTTATATAATCTTCCATAAAAAATAAATAAAAAAAGAAAGAAATGGTATATAACGCCCTTTGAAATGTATTGACTTTTTTATAACACATATGTAGGTCTAAGATTCTATCAACTTTTTTTTATGGGACTTAAAATAGAAACTTCTTTTTCGTATAAAAAACATGGCACCTAAATGTAACGTGTTTATTTATATCAGCATAAAAAAAAGAAAAGATTTTTAGTGTTTTTGTGGTGTACACGTGAAATTTATTCGTCTTTTTGCACCCATATGATGTCATCGAAGTACCTGAGGCAAAATTAATAGGAGATATTTTATTAACAGAATTGCAGATATTTATTCACATAATAATAAACTTAGATACATAAATTTAAATAACCGTTCAAAGTTAGAAAGGATTTCAAGACATATTATTCAGTAAATGACACAAGTTTGTAATTGTTGATTATTAGTCAAATAAAGTACCAAAAGCGATATAATTCATATGAATTGGAAATATCGTAAAGAATTCAAATAGTTTGAGGTATGTATTAAAACCAGAATTTATTAAATACGTTTAAAAATGTTAAATGTGTTCTAAACATAAACAAAATATATTTGCGTCTAAGAAAGGTAATATTTTAAATTCTTAAAGTTGAAACATTTTTATTTCTAAATAAGGAAATACATTTTGATAAGTTTTAATACTAATAAATGTTAAAAAATATCACAAAATAACTCAAATCTCAAACAAATACTTCAGGTAATATATTTTTCAGTTTAGAAAATCATGAACATGTTATAAATTTCGTTAAGAGTAGGAATCTTTCTTACAGTAATATTTTATTTTTATAATCCATAAATTGAACCCATAGTACATAACGATAAAACATATTTCAATGATGTCTGTATCCAGGAGCAGGAGTGAAGAGGATATCTCTGACTCAAAATAACAAAACTATTTTATTCATTCAAATACCTAAGTGTAATTCTCAAGTAATGCCCTACAGCTGTAATTAACTGTTTTAAACTTTTGTTAATGATTCTTCGAAGTTAATGTAATTTTCATTTGTAACATTACAATTTTACCCTTCATAAAAAGTTACTATAGACTATTTTCTTAATGTCAACAAATAACGAAAACGTAGCTCGTTAAGTAACATTTAGTGCATATTAGGTTATATGTATGTTTATAAAATATATATTTCTTACGACATATTAAAAAACAAAATGGACCAACACTGTAAAAATATATAATTGTTCAATTTTATTTAAAACTAAATTTATTTTAGGAAGACAAAATTTTAGGTCCCTTCCTTATTTTTGTTTTTGTAAAATCGATTCTATATTGCGGATTATTAGTTGCATATTCTCTTTATTTTATATACACTCATAGTTACAGTTAAAGTTTGATTGGTGTAGCTCGTGTATCACTGAAGAGGACGACCTTATCGTTGAAACGCATCTGATACTTAGGCGTATTTTTTGTGAGAATTGTGTTCTGTGTTTTTGTTATACTGTATAATTTTCCTCATAAGTCAAGCTCAATATTTAATATAAAACACAACCATTAAAAATTATGTAAATATTCCAATCCCAATACAAACACATTCATTTTAAAAGTAGCTCCTCACGAGTGTAACTTTAAAGGTAAACGTATTTCTGCCCCACAACGTCGCAACGAAAGTGACATACTTAGTTTTGTTCATGGTAATGTAACTTTACACATTCATCGAATCTTTTTTTTTTTTTTTTTTTTTTTTTTTTTTTTAATTCGATATATCGCCAGACACTCTGTGATAAACCATATTTCAATTCTTTTCTCAAAAGTTCTCACTGATATAGCGAAGTAATCAGATAAAAGCAATATGTTACCATTAATAATAATTATAAAAATAAATATTAATAACGTAAACTAAAAAAAAAAAAAATAATAATAAAAATAGGACCTAAAGTAATGCATTTGACTACTTCGTATTCAAAATATATAGGTAGAGAAATAAATGTTCATGTCTATCAATGAAAATAATTTACTAAATTAGTTCATTATGGAACCTGGATATGTATCCAAATTCAACATAAGCACGTGTCTTCCCACCCCCACCCCAGTTCCAGCTCTCCTTTCATCTTTTGAACAATGCTCTACGTCATCAAATACATGAGTCGAGTAATGGCATCCTTAGACTGAAGGATTTGAGATGTAATCTTTTAAAGTCGAATTGAAAGTAATAATTTCAAATAATATTGTAACAGAATATTGAATAATATTCTAATTAGTTTTTGTTTGAGATAATTTACAACTATAAAATCATTATAATCTTTCCCAATAATTAATATATCTATTACAGTTGTACATCTGATTAACACATTGGAAATATTGTAAACAATTAATCTTCAACTGTATATTAAGAAATGAAGGTATGACCAAAAATTCCTTGATGCTATCTGGTTGAAATATTGCCCTTGTCTGTTGGGGTTCAATAACAATCTCGCGCCCGTGTGTGAGTGCGTGTGTTTGTAAGTATATAATCACTTGTTCTTAAAACATATCGTATAATATGTTTGTAGTATGTTTGATTCACATGGAAGATATCAACTGTGTTTCATAATGAGAGAGAGGACGAGACGATACTTATATTTTGTACGACTATCGCATGAGATTAAAACTATTTTAGAAAGCCTTCATACTTAAACTTACAGTAACATTTCGAAAAATTTAGTTGTTAGAATATTGAAAGGGAGCGTATTTTTACTTCTTCGTTTTCCCTCTCTCTGTACTTTTATTTGTAATCTAAATTTTAATAATAATTCAACCAAGAATAAACAAAACATTTTAGGCATAAGAGAGCTAGTTATATTGTTATAGCAGTATAATGCTAGTGTGAATAATTTTTTCTTACGGAAAAATTAGATTTTTATAACTCATAAACTGGAAATCATTGTTTCAATGGCGTCTGTATCTAATAAGAAAATAATGTTTTATCACTAGCTGTAACAAGAACAAAGATATTAGTGACTTAATTGATAATTCCAATATCAAATTTATAATTATATACGGTGTTTTGTAATTTGTCTCATAACTACAAAGAAGAGTTTTTATTGGATTATTTTTAAATCGTTTGAAAACAAATATTTCTAAAAAACTTACTTTGCATATGGCTGATTTGTCTTGGTACTTATGTTCTCCTTTACTACCAATATTATGACGTTTTTATATATGAAAAAATTACAAAATATAATAAACGTTTTTAATATTCACAATACTTTAGAATATATCTGTCTATCGTCTGTCTGTTTATCTTTTGGTATACAACCTTAAAAAGTGGAAAATTTTATTAATTTTGATATGTGGATATATTTTGGAACTTATTATAATTTTTCTCCCCAATGTTTTTAATTGTAAAAAAAATATATTTATACTCTGGGTATATTTATATTTAATTTATGGGAACCTGTCATATTACAAGATTCCGATTCCCTCAAGTAATGTTTAATGTACCGAAATACCCATTCAAAACTTATTGGTTTATGAGTTATCAATTTATGAGTAAATATAGATCATCGAGGACATATAAAAGACGTAATATCTCAAGGTTGCTATACCAATTTGATGGATTTTTTCGTTTAAAGGGAAGGGTTGTCATCACATTCCCACTTCATTTATATTTGGATGAATAACAAAAATAGCAAAGACGTGCTTCTTTCACACCTATATATAGCATCCAACTTCGAAAGAATCACATCTTTGCTATCTCACTCTCCTCCACACGTTTATACTCCAGTGAGTGTAACATCTTTAGACTGTGAGTGTAAAAACATTAGACTCTCTCTTTCAATTTTTAAATTTAAAATACACTATTTACACCTCGGACTATGAGTGACTAAAACTAAATTGTTGATTAAAGTAAATATACAACTTAAATAATCTTATTTTTTCTCGATATATTTGAGGACTTTATTTATTACATTCTTCCCCTCATTGACTCACATTAGTGAATACATTGTTGGTGATCCCAAGGAACTTGCTGGATCTACACCTTTTGTCATGTAATCTTGGGTTAGATCACTCTAGTTCAAATTTCCTATCAGATCTCTCATGACCAACTCTTCTTCTCTTCAGACACAAACGCTGTAAGAGTATTTGAAAAGAGATTTTATTTTTTATGTTCTTTTCTACCTTTTTACCAAGTTAACAAAATATAGGATAAGTTTGATAGCCGACAACCACTTTAATCTGTGGTATTTTTAATAATCTTTACATTTGATGGCCTCAGAACTGAAAAGTGATTTAATATGTCACCGCCCGTCATTGTTTCGTTGTCGTTTGTACGTAAGAAACGGCCACAAAGATATGGATATGCTATAGCTACCATACCGATTTCAATTAGGTATTGGGACTATAGAATGTTCATGAAAAATCGTTAAATTTTCTTAATATCTGATTGAAAACGTCAAAATGGTAGACGTTTAAACAGTTTTTTTTTTTTTTTTTTTTTTTTTTCAAATCTCACGTGTTATTTTTAACTCACAACACACTGCTTATTACGGGCAAATTGAACGATTGTTGTCATTCAGTTCAAAATGAATCTCGAGTAAGAACCAATTATTTTTTTGTTACTGGAAACTTATTTTGCAAAAAGATCTTGTGATAAGTTCGTTGAATTCTTTATGATTAGGTTGCCTACTCAAAGACGATTTAAACAGCGTAACATTTAGTCGAATATTTGAGAGAAACTGGTAATGTCAATGATAGGACTTCTGTTTCACGCGTGATTGGTAGGGCAGTTCAAAATGTTTTAATATTTTCCTAAAACGTACCGTCAATGGTTATCTAAGCAAACAAGTCAAAGAGAAAGAAAACATCTAAAGCTACGTCAGTACAAAGTTTAAAAAATTCAAAAGTTGAGACTACTCTCCAACAAGCGCGTTACTTACTGGCGTTGGTTTCGGCAATTTAAACACAACAATATTCAGAACAAATTAACAAAATCTTTTTAGCCATAAACTTGGTATAATTTAAATGGATATGTTAACAGTCAAAGCAGTGAACAGTCACGTGTTAACAGTCAACAGAAAATCTTATCTAAAATGAATTTTAGAAGGAACCAAATTATTCAAAATATATAAATTGGATGTACAAATGACGTAAAACCAATCTTATTTCCAGTTTAGGCTATTTTTTTGGTTCTCAAAATGCCTAAGTACTCCATTTTGAGTTAATCTAGAGCATTCAAAAGCATTCATGTACACAAATGAACAATCCATCATTATCAAATAATTTGTAATAAAATAATTATGTGCTACATATATTTTTTCTTCTTTGATAGTTTTAATGTTATTCATTTTAACATCCTTTTTAATAAAGAATAAATTTAAATGAAAATTTATCTTAAGTGTCATTTACATAACTATATCAATGTAAGTCCTATATGAATAAATCCTTCTCACAATAAAGTTAGATTCTTTTATTACCCATAAAGTCGTATAACAAATCTCATATACATCTACATCTGAATACAAAAGAAGGTTTTGAGGTTATCTAACAACAATAACATAGACCTTATGCTAATTTTATAACTAAATTCGGAATTACTTCATTATAAAATTTATCTTCAAACAATTATGTATTCTTTATAATTTTAAATTGTGTCAATACTTAAAATTAAGTTGCTGTATTAAATGTTATAAACTTTTCTTTTTTTTTTATTTTAACGAGAGGAATAATAATTTTTACATTTCCTACTTTCAATGAGTAAAATCAAATGATCTGAACTCTTTAAATTATGAAGAAAAATATTAAATAATTAAGTATATATTTTTATATGTTTATGAATAAGTAGGGGGCGAAACTGAGAAACAGTTACCAATTGGTTTTACCTTAGCGTTTTTTATTTAACTTTCACGAGTAATATAGATAACTTTATGAGATAGATAAAGTTGTTCTTGTTCCTTGTTTTCCTTATTGTAGTGTTAAATTTACTAAAATGTGGAAAAGTAAAAAAAAAACAATATTGTCACTCCTAGAAGTTAGCCCTTAATCTGTTTTATACTCGTTCCAAGTTTCTTTAAACTTAATTAAAAGTATTCAGACGAAAGACACTACATTTATATTTATTCACAATAATTAATATATCACAAGTGTTATTGAAATCATCTATAAGGAACAAAATATGGTAAACATAAAAGTGTAGCCCTTTAGATTAAGATGATAAAATGCATTTTCTACTAGTTTTTTTCCTTAAAACACTTTTTATAAATATTTATAAAAGGAATGAATTAATTTTTAATCTCTTATCAATTTCGTAGGAATGAATATATAAAAGAAGGGAAACCCTTTTGGAGTAATATTTGCTTTTTATAAACCATAAACTGAAGCCATTGTACATAACGACAGGTATATTTCAATAATGTCTGTATCCAGGAAGAGGAAGAGGAAGACAGTTATCTATGGTTTAAAATAAGAGAAAGAATGTGTTCTTTCAGATACTTAAGGAATGCCCTACAGGTAATGTCAGTTGTAAATTGATGTTTAAGAGAGTTTGTTAATTAAACTTGGCCAGTTAGTGAAACTCTCTAAAACAAAATTAAAATTTTCGCCTCGAAACATAATTCCGTGAATATATTCACATCACCCTTCATACAAAAGAAATAATTTTACTATAATTATGTTACTTTTATTCAAGTTTTAGTAAATATAACGAGAAAAATTTATATTAGTAATAGAAAAATAACATAGACTATGTAGTACAATTAACACGTACATATAAAATTTACAATAGTAGAAACTAATTTGTTGTATGACCAGTTTTTAGTAACCGATTTTTACTTATTGACTTCAACCAATATTTATAAAATTTTAGATGAAACAATTTCTGGTGTTTTTTATTTACAATTATTTCAGAGAAAGGAATAGTTAAAGATTATTTTTAAATTTGTACTGTAGTTGTAACTTAAAATTACTTATACATAAAAAATACATTATAAGTAATGATGACTGTAAGTCTATTCGCTTTTAAACAAGAAGAAAAACCTAAATTAGATAATATATAGGTACTTTTATGTACAAAATATTTTTATATGGGAATGATGACCAAGAGGGTTTCGTTTTTACATATGATGGAAAAAAACAAAATAAAAATACTCGTATATTGTAAAATAAGTTTAACACAGAGGCACTATGACAGTTTGTTATACATTGACATACGAAAGGAAAAATAGTTTATATTTTCTTCTGTCTTTTGTATAACACAAAATCGACTAACTTTTTAAGTTGGTGCTGATTAAATTTCTTACATGGAGATAATACGGCTTATCTCACGGTTGTTATTATTTTTGTTTCTCGTTTTTTATTCCTTTAATATTTAAAATATTATGATGTCTCATTTCGTCTTTCTCAAAATCAAATTTGATTCATTTTTTAGAAAACGTAGCCTGCAGGGAAAATAAATTAACTTCTTGTTCTTCAATCTAACAACATTAAAGTTCAAGTATTTTCAGTGAAAATATGGAACATATAAAAATCAGTAAATAGTAATTAGAGTATTTTTATGACTAGGCCCAAAGTGAACAAGTGTAAAAAGAAATTACAAATGCAAAATTATCAAATCTCTGTAGGGCTATCGTTTTGTTTACATGTGTGTAAGAATTATTCATAAAATATTTATGCACTATTTAGTTATTTTCACATAAACAAGAGAATAGATAAGTATAAAGGTATCAAAATATATGTAGTTGAGAACTGATATAATGAATTTGTTTACCTAGTAGCCAACATATAGCATTGTAACCACATCTCCCTTCCCCACCAATCCATTTCTTTTTTTTAAACAATACTCAGCTTCATCAAATAAAGGTAACGTCTTTAGACTATATAATATAAAATTCTCTTTATCCAATGTGATTAATACTTGAATCGAGTGAAAAATCCTTATATGTGATAATATAACATTGACTGTGTGAAATAATTATAACACATGATTTGTGGTAACATCCTCTGGCTATATAATACAAGATTAACTGTATCCAATGAGAATATTACATGAAATGACTGTAATAACCTTAGACTGTATGATAAAAGAGTCACTGTTTCTAATGAGAGTAATATGTCCATTAAGTGTAGCATCCTTATAACTAAATGATGTAAGATTCACTGTATCTAATGAGAATAATACATGAAATGAGTGTAACACCCTTAGGCTGTATCATAAAAGAGTCACTGTTTCCAATGAGAGTAATATGTCAATTAAGTGTAACATCCTTTTACTAATGATGTAAGATTCACTGTATCTAATGAGAATAATACATGAAATGAGTGTAACACCCTTAGGTTGTATCTTAAAGAGTCACTGTTTCCAATGAGAGTAATATGTCAATTAAGTGTAACATCCTTTTACTAATGATGTAAGATTCACTGTATCTAATGAGAATAATACATGAAATGAGTGTAACACCCTTAGGCTGTATCATAAAAGAGTCACTGTTTCCAATGAGAGTAATATGTCAATTAAGTGTAACATCCTTTTACTAATGATGTAAGATTCACTGTATCCAATGAGAATAATACATGAAATGAGTGTAACACCCTTATACTGTGTGTTACAAGATTCACTGTTTCACCTGAGAGTAATTTTCACTGAGTTATTTTCTATCGATTTAAAAAAGTATATTTAAATATGGTGTTGTTTAGTGTTATTTCACGTATGACCGCTTCCCCTAAATTTTGAGTTATCGAAATAAAAGTATGGGCAAAATATTCTCACAAATGAAGTGTAAATAAACTCCAACCATTTATTTGGGTTGTATTGCGCTGCACGGAGTAGAGATTTTTTTATTCTCTTCTTCTTGTACTCTGAAGATCCCAAAATGTTTATTTCTGCTTTCAACACTTAATTACCGTACGTATATGTGAGAAAGTAACATAAACACATTTTAAAGAAGTAAACATTGCTAACTTTTCTAAAGCTAATTTGTCAGATTAAGTATAATATCATCTTTGTTTTCAAAACGAGATCGAGGCATTTTTGATATTGGTAATTTAACAGGTAACATCGAGATATTACGACGTAATGAAAAACGTGTACTGATAAGTTTTGGGTTTAAAATTATTTTGAAATGTGTAAAGGCGGAAATATTGTTATTGTTGTTGTCTTTCCCTCGGATGTGTTTTTTAAGTCTCAATTTAATTAAATATTTATCCAAGAGAGAGAGAGATGTTTTCAACAATAAAAATGAATGCTTCACTTGTAAAATAATACTCAATTCAAATAAAACTTGAACATAATGTCTCACAAGAGTATAATTCGCGAAATATTTAAATAAAAAGATTTGATATTGTTGAAAAATCTACTAATTTTGAAAATATTAAAATTGAAAGAGAATATATTATTCTACTTTTGTGTTTCTCCTTCAGTATTGTATTTGTTAAACATATTTTAAAATCATATAAACAAGAGTACATTTTGTTCTTGTTACATTGTTCTATAAGTATAAGTACTGTGTATAAATCCTTCTCACAACAAAGTTATACTCTTTATTACCCATAAACTGGAAACAACCCATTGTATATAACGCAGGACGTATTTCAATGCCTCTGTATCTCGAAAGAAAAGGGATGTTTTATCACTGGTGATAACAATAACAAAGATTTTATTAACTTAATGTTAATTCTGGAATTTCAGAATTGTTTTCAACGTTTTTGTAATTTACTTGATATTGTATATTGTGCTGAAAGATAAATTGTAGGTGAGCTATTGTAGATCGAAAATGTTATTTTTGTTAATATTTCAATTGAGGTTAATGTATGATAGCACTGAAATGATTTCTCCAAATTCGTTGTGTAATATACAGGCTCATTGGTACTCTTTGGGACTGTTTTTTTCAGAATTTTTCCTTGCGTTGTGTCAACATAAAATAGCATAGAAACATGTGTCTGAATTGAGTGATTAGTTTTTCGTCTGTCCGGTATTATGTGATTATTTTTCAACTCCACCAGGTATGGATTATGGCTGTTTTCAGCTCCACATTCTCTTGGGTTAGTCTCAAAACCTGTGTTTAGAGCTGAAGCAACATTCCCTCCATTTCATTAAGCTTTTTTTAGCAGGTCTGCGTTTTCTTTTCCATTGATTTTTGTGCCTTCCTTTACAACAACTACTTTGTTCCTTTTTTCTAACTTTTGATGGTGTTCTTTCCAGTGCTGTTCCTTTCTTGAATGGGTTTTGATTTAACGATAGTTGGTCCTCCCCACAATCCATAAGACCGACCTCCATGTTGGAGGGTGGACTTTCCAGAATATCTGGTCTGCCACCTGGGGTAATACTTCCGTGTTTTTTATCCATCGTATAGTCAAATTGATGAGAAGGCGGAATAGAGCTCCGAAAGAAGAAACAAGAGTAGATTAGAGACCCCTAGCTTTCGGAACAGCGTCGAGGTCGGAAAAAGGCCTAGTACCCTATATGAAAGAAGAAAGAGAAGGGATCTCACTCAAGACAAGTTGAAGTGAGATGAAATCCAGCTCGGGAACCCCGGGTTCGCCAAACCCGAACTCACAAGGAGTGAGCCCCTGAGGGTGAACAAGTAATAGTAATATTCTTCCAAAATCATTTAACAGTGTAACATCTTTAAATTACCACTTTTCGGCCTTGAAATTACATAACTTCAGGTCAAATTGTCTACCATTCGTCTGTTTATGTGCTTAACATCTGTGTTGAAGCGTATCGGAGTATCGCCAACTACATAAAGTAATACACTGTGTAATAAGCACACAAATCTATTACATTAGGCACTTTTGGTGACCTATTTTCAAATAACTTATTTATTTGTTAATATTAAGGTAAACAGAATCCCCCCCCCCCCCAATAAAAAAAGCAGTATGCCATCCTTATTTAAGTATTGATATGTATAGAGCTCTATACATCTCTTGGTGAAAATAGGTAAAATGTAATAAAACCAATTTATTGACAGTTATAATTTTTTACACTTCTGTGGAAATAGGAATTTTAACGATTAGACTTGTTACGGCTCTTATAATTGAAAATACTGAAAGACGCTTTTGCCTAAGTAGTGTTAGAGGAAAATATATTTGTCAGGCTATTTGGAATATCAACCAAATTGTTTAAAATTTTAAAATAAAATATCCACGAAGACAACTTGTATCTACATTTTAAAGTTTCTATATTAAAAAGACACCAAATTATGAGATATTATGTATAAACACAAATAATATTAAATTTTCTTGTAATATAAAAAACGTAAAAAGTTATTTTTTAGAACGTCGATTATAATAATATAAATTTTATCATATGGATACCAAATTATCATTCCATATTCAACTCTACCAAGGACTATGGTGGAAAAAATTCTTAATAATCACAACATTAGTAAACAAATTTGAGTTTTCAATAACAAACCCCCCAAAATTTTATTCGCATAGCTGATTACCTATTTTGCATGATTTGTACAAGCTAATTTAGAATCGATAGATCAAACAAGCTTTCTACAAGTTACATTTTTCACAATTATTGTGTAAATAAATAAATTGAACTGTTATTGCCTACCATAAACTTACATTTTTACAAATTAAAATATAGCTCGTTTTCAAAACACCATTGGCATATTTCAATTAAGTCTTTTCGTATAAACAAGCAGTCACTCATATCCCTCACCGTCTTAGAGATTTAAATATCGTCATCGTACGAACGACATTTAGTTAATAATTAATTACTTCTGGTAGATCGTTTATAAGTAATAAAAATAAAAGTGAAGTTAAATTATGTCCCTGTGGAACTCCTGGTCTGCTACATAAACTATAGCATCTATAACTAACTAGGAAAAAGGGAAATATATTTTTAGTGAATCCAAAAGTAATCAATTATTGGAATAAAACAGCTTAATTGACTTTATCGAAAGTTTTTTTATTTTTTTTATCCAAATAAACATTATCTTTGAGCGTATTTTTATTTAAAGAGAAAAATCAGACATCAAAGGTACCGTCAAGCGACACGGTACCATAAAACCGTGCTGATAATCAAATATAACGTTTAACATGATCCAATATTATTTTGTAAATAATATAGGCTATACAAACACTTAAGCCGAAAACATTATTACTAAAATAGGCCTGCAGTTTGAAATCTCTTTTACGTTTCCATACTTATGAATAGGCCTTACTCCCTCTTCCTTCCAACTCGTAGGAAATTCATTTCTGTAAATCCATAGATTATTGTTTTTTAACCAAGTTTTTAAAACGCACTAGTAAGTATAATATAATTTCTCATAGCCACATACAGATGTTTAGACGTTACTAACTCCATACAAATTGTTCTGGAAATGTTTTGATTGTAAATTTTAATAGTTATGAAAATACTCGTAAGATTTTTAACGTGGAGCTCTTGAAATAGAATATTTAAGATTATTTCCATCTATAAATTTAACAGGTGACCTCCATTAATAATTTTGAGGATATTCTCAACAACTATGACAGCTTCTCCCTACAATCCTTACTATTATCTATTGCATGATCCCCATTTTTTTCAATTATAATATCATACAAGTATTTTCATAGCTATTAAAAATTCACAATCAAAAATATTCAGGACAATCTATATGGAACTAGGAATATGTTTGGGGTTGTAAATCTGTATGGGGCCACAAGAATTTATTTTGTACTTTTTAGTCAGTTTTAAAAACGTAGATTTAAAAAAATATGTATAGAAAATTAATTATTTATTTAAATAATTATCTTCTGCTTTTTATTTTATTAATTATCTTCTGTGTGTGTAAAATTTTTCAGTATATTTAAAAAACTTGATGAGATTAACAAATCTCCAAAAAATGTAATGTTGATGCAACCGTATGGTTCATTTTCCTTCTTTGATCATGCAAAACATTTAGCATGGAACCATGGAAATCTCATCTTTGAACATGAATTATGTCCTTCCATTGATTAACAACTATTAAATTGTTAACAGTGATTGGTCCCAAATTTCCTACCATTTTCCAATCCTTCTCAACTGGTAATTTAAATAATGTGTACCACCACATTATTAAATGTGGAAAACAAGTCATTCCGCTAAATCGGTAAGTGCACGAAATTTAACTGCTTTCTTACCATAGTAGCGATTGACTGACAGACAAGGAAGCGAGTTGATATTGCATTGTCATCCAGTTCCGAGCTATGTATAAAGTTTCAAGCCTGTAGCTCATCAGGAAGTTAGTTTAAAATCGATTGCAAAATTTGTACCGAACAGATAAACAGATAGACAAGACAGCTTGTTAATAAAAAAAAGTGTTAAAAATAAAACAAAATGGTGTAACTAATATTGATTGACACCCATTTACTACATAAGGAGGAACCAGAACTTAAGTGGGCAATGTAAAAGGGAAGAAATTATAACTCAATAGTATTTCAAATATTTTTTGCACATCAACAATAATATATCTCTTATTCTAATTAATTACTATTAGAGCTAAGAAAAGGCATGTAAAAAGTCCGAAACAAAACTAAACCCCCAACCAACCCCCGCCCCCAAAAAGAAAAAACAAACAAAGATATAAATGGATAGGTTTCATCTGAGCTGTGATAAGGGAGGTATAAGTTTATAGTTCGAGGCCGCGTGGACAGAGGCATTGTAGGGGAAACAGTAGGCACCGACTACTGTCCACGATCCAGCGGTCTTGCAGATATCGTTGGTAGTAACAACACCAGACACAGACTGAGGCGACCGCTTCCCCCACCACCTTACTGACGCCTAGACCCACTGCGCACCCAAACTCCACAGCTCAGATAAAACCTGTCCATTTATACATTTGATTGAATGGTTTTTTTGGGAGTTTTTCTTACAGTTCTATTAGTCGTTAATTATAAAATGTGTTTTGTGTTTATTTTAAGGTTTTCAAGTAATTTCTATCTACTGCGACTCCAAATGGATCTATTGTGGATGATGATCAGACTATATTCAATAGCCTCCACGGGGTTAAACCAGAGATAACAGAATAAATATAGAGTGGGCACTGGAGGCTCGCAGGTGAGGCCGGCTGGCCGCTCAAGATGGCGGCTAGGTGGCGTGCCCTTGACCAGTGCCGCGCGCACCAGACGTCCATTCGGGCAGTCATTTCTGTCAGTCACTGCCTTGAACTTGTGGATATAGATGTTGTTCACAGTGATTTATCTATTACTGTAGTTTCTTCTAGCGTTTATCTACAAGCCTACTCAGCTTCTCATTTTCATGTAAGTGTTACACTGTAATATTAGTGTATAAGGTATAATGTACAGCTGTTGATGTAAAACAGTACTTTAAATATTAACAATCTGCGGCCCCTACTTGAGTTTAAAGTAGTGATTTTCCTCATGCAAATTAGGTATTCGAAAATTTAAAATATATATTTGCTACTAATGATAGAGAGGATGTTTACGTCGTTTACTACGTTAGTTTTTTTTATTTATTTTTTTGTTGAGAAAACAGTAGTAAGATTGCATACGACTGCAAG
Organism: Aphrophora alni; assembly: GCA_963513935.1. Classification (NCBI taxonomy): domain Eukaryota; kingdom Metazoa; phylum Arthropoda; class Insecta; order Hemiptera; family Aphrophoridae; genus Aphrophora; species Aphrophora alni. Next base: position 136,363,103 of record OY740767.1, on the reverse strand, counting down.
TATCATTCCTATATTGTGCCTTGTTAATCCTTATATAATATTCCTTATATACTTATCAATAACATTTTCCTTAAAAATCAAATACTGCAAACAATACATAATATAACACAAAATTACAGTTAATTTGTCCAGCGATGACGTCACGAGGCTACTATTTGGCAATGATACTAGTTTTAATGTAAAAGCTGTTGTATGACTGGAACAATTAACTGCTTCGTAATCAATATACACCACAATGGCGGTGACAAACTCGACAGATAGAATTATGCACCCGCATATCTGCCATAGCCTGCTCTATAAATGTAGAGCCGTACTCCTCCCATTTCTATATTAATTAGGCCATGTTTCTACGGCACCAGCCTACAGAGCTAGACGCGTTTATTCGTCTGGAAACTATTAATGTTCCTCGCAAACTATTTAGTATATCGGAATTGTGAATGAGGATTTAAATTAATTGTCTGTGATTATTGTTTAATTGGTCACTTATTTGAATATGTTTTAACGCTTGTGTGTAGTGTATATTTAAAAAAGTGTCTAGATTTATTAGAAGTGATTTTATGATGCGTTTTCCGCCGTAAAAAAAAATTAATAAATAAAAATTGAACTCAGTAGACCTCAAAATGGATATTTCCTCCAAAACCTCGAAAACTAATTTTTGACTCTTGAAATAAGTTTCTCCATGTGTGATATAAACAAAAATAATAAATAATCCAGTGCATCAGCTACCATACCAAGTATGTTGTATAACATTCTGACATTTAGCAGTGATAGCTAAAACCAAGACATAGTATTCGTAATTATTGAACAATCTTATGTCCAATGTACGGCCAAATGTTTATATTTTATATCTTCATGTACTCACGTCATTCAAAAAACACTCTTTAGTATAACTCAGTTGTTATCAGTTAGGGCTAACGTATTAGGGCTTCCATAATTCTAGATTTGGGTCTAGCTGCCACAAGGCAAAAACACAAAATTCCAATTCAAAAATGGCTTCTCAATTAAATTCAAGTGTAGTTTCTAAGGACCCAAACAAAAGGTTCGTGTATTATTGCTAAAAAACCAAAAAATCAGCCATAATCTGTTATCAATTAATAACAGTATCCTAACAGTAACTGACGTTGTCCCTAATCAGTGCACTTGGAATTCCTTCTGACAGTTAAAACTTGATAAATGTTAATTGAAATAAATTAAATTAATTATTTAATCCTATGTAATTATCGTCAATATTTGCTATTGTGTACAGTTAGGACGTAAAATTACACAACTTTAATTGGATTGGTATTGATATATAAGCTTGATAGTGAAGAGTTTACAAATGTCTTACAGAAAGCTTGGATATTTCAAATACATATAATTACCACCTTGGCAACTAATAAACACGTTTATTTCTTAATTATACGCTCTCTCTCTCTCTTTCTCTCTCTCTCTCTCTCTCTCTCTCTCTCTCTCTCCTCTCTCTCTCTCTCTCTCTCTCTCTCTCTCTCTCTCTCTCTCTCTCTCTCTCTCTTCTCTCTCTCTCTCTCTCTCTCTCTCTCTCTCTCTCTCTCTCTCTCTCTCTCTCTCTCTCTCTCTCTCTCTCTCTCTCTCTCTCTCTCTCTCTCTCTCTCTCTCTCTCTCTCTCTCTCAAAATTTACTCACGCACTCAAACACAAACCAAATAGTTGACCAAATGAAGAAATGTTATTTTACAGTTCAAAATTAATGACACAGATTGTATATATATTCAATTCAAACAAATGTTTATATTAATTTAAAGTAGACTAGGATTTATCGGCTAAATTCGGATTCAATCCTTTTCAATCTTGAATTGTCGGTTTTGGCGTCCTTTTTCTTTCAACATTCTCCAACCTTTGGTTTTTTTTTTTATATGTGTTTTGGACTAATTTCTTATTTGAGGAAATTAGGAGTTAATTATCAGTAACAAGCTTTTATTTAGGGACACATATATTAATTTACATTCAATAAAGGATCAAATAACTTCTCTATTTTATTTTATATCTTACTAACTAATTTACATACTACTATCAATACATTTGTGCATCAAGGTTTGTTTTGGTTAATTGATTTTATTTTGTCCAATATACAAATATATATGAATGTGATATTTTCCAATGATAGATAAGAGTCTTATGTAAAATAAATAACAGATGATAAAATTAGTAAAAAGTAATATATAATAAAAAAGTTTTTCAAAAATCTTCCTTTCATTTTGATTTTCATGAAAAGGTACAGAATTAATTTATTATAATTGATACTGAAAGTTTGCTTTGTTTAATTTAATATCAGATATTGTTAATTTTTATTATTCAATTTCGCACGCCATTGAAGAATAAAGAACTACATACAATGGGTTACGCTAAAAATGGATAAAGAATTAACAGAACACGAAGGTTTAATTAGCAACCAATATGAAACTAATTAGGAACAATAAACCTTTTGTGCCCTCTTGTTTTCAATAATATCTCATAGGCCTTTGAGACCCACGAGATATTTCAAAACGACGTCATGATAATTTTAATATCATTGGGGATGTTGAAATGCCACCTGTAGAACTTCTTGCAATGAATTGCAAAAGGCCGAATTTTATTCGTTGTGGTACTGAATTGGCTGCACGATCTTTTCGAGACGAAAACGTTGTTGATATCAGCTAGTATCGTGAAGATGGGTATGAAGATAAGAATATTGAAGACAACAAATATATTCCAAATATCATTTTCTCCATCATAAAGTAGAAACGTAGTTATAATATTAGTATTACTGTTAATAGTTTTATGTTAAACCTCTATCATGTAGAATAGAATTAGTTCAAAATAATGGGTTCCATGTTATTCATATGGGGGTATGAAAAACCGAAAACCGTATTTGCACTCTAAATCAGAATTATAATAGAAGGTTTTTTTTTAATTATGAAAAGAAAAGTATGCATGCATTACCAAATAGATCTTTTGGGAGACTAAGCAAAAAATATATTAGTTGTCTTTCTAATGGCAAGGCTGACAAAAAACCAATCGAAATTACTGTGACTATTAATTTCAATTAAAATAAAACAAATATCTTGGATATTATAAAGTAATCACATCACACTATCAAAATATGTCAGAAGTCGTCTGACATTTATATAAGAGATAAAAAATATAAAAAACATAAATTGCACGTTATTAACTTAAACAAGTCATATAATGAAAATATGTTAAAAGTCGAATCATGTTTATATATATTTATTTAAAAAATAAAAGAGTCTAAATATGAAAATATGTTAGAAGTTGTCTCACATTTATATAAAATATATAAATAAGTCTTAATATGAAAATATGTTAGACGTCTCACATTTATATATATTTATAAAAATTATATAAATAAGTCTTATTATGAAAATATGAAAGACGTCTCACATTTATATATATTTATAAAAATATAACAAATATCTTGCACGTTACAAATTTAAACAAGTCAAATAATGAAAATATGTTGGAAGTCTTCTCACATTTATATATATATATATATATATATATATATATAATATATATAAATAAGTCTTATTATGAAAATATGTTTGACGTCTCACATTTATATATATTTATATAAAATATAACAAATATCTTGCACGTTAGAAATTTAAACAAGTCAAATTATGAAAATATGTTGGAAGTCTTCTCACATTTATATATATATTTATATAAAATATATAAATAAATCTTATTATGAAAATATGTTAGTCGTCGTCTTACATTTATATATGTTTATATAAAATATATAAATAAGTCTTATTATGAAAATATGTTAGACGTCTCACACACATATATATATATATATATATATATATATATTTATTTATATAAAATATATAAATAAGTCTTATTATGAAAATACGTTAGACGTCTCACATTTATATATATATATATATATATATATATATATATATATATATATATATATATTTATATAAATAAGTGTTATTATGAAAATATATTAGACATCTCACATTTATATATATTTATATAAATTATATAAATAAGTGTTATTATGAAAATATGTTAGACGTCTCACATATATATATATATATATATAAAATATAACAAATATCTAAAACAAATATCTTGCACGTTAGAAATTTAAACAAGTCTTATTATGAAAATATGTTAGACGTCTCACATTTATATTTATTTATGTAAATTATATAAATAAGTCTTATTATGAAAATATGTTAGACGTCTCACATTTATATATATTTATATAAAATATATAAATAAGTCTTATTATGAAAATATGTTAGACGTCTCACACATATATATATATATATATATATATATATATATATATATATATATATATATATATATATATATTTATAAACAATATATAAATAAGTCTTATTATGAAAATATGTTAGACGTCTCACATTTATATATATTTATATAAATTATATAAATAAGTGTTATTATGAAAATATGTTAGACGTCTCACATTTATATATATTTATAAAAATTATATAAATAAGTCGTATTATGAAAATATGTTAGACGTCTCACATTTATATATATTTATATAAAATATATAAATAAGTCTTATTATGAAAATATGTTAGACGTCTCACACACATATATATATATATATATATATATATATATATATATATATATATATATATATATATATAATAACAAATATATAAAACAAATATCTTGCACGTTATAAATTTAAACAAGTCAAATTATGAAAATATGTCGGACGCCTCATAACGTGCGAGATATTTATTTTATTTTAAGTGTCATTATTATTATCAATAGAGACCGTATTAGCCTGGTTAGAATCTATTGGCGTTAGAGTGTTTCATTACAAGTTTAGCACAATGAATGCAACTCACGTTATAGCGAAAGAAGTTCCACATCATAAATTTGATTAAAGTCATGAAACTTTACTGTAATGTAAGTGAACAGTAGTATGATGGTGATGAAAAGGGGCATTTTTACATCTTAAATTTTGTTCAAAATAATAATCCTATGGCGCTGAAGAGCAAATCCTGCCAGATAGCTTCTCAGTTTTATAATGTGTAGTCAGCCCAACGTATAAGTCTCGCTTAATTCTAACCTCCACAATAAAATTAGATTTGGTGAAACTTTATAGACTGTTTTCAAAATATAATTTACTAATATACGTGAATGGCTCTTTTAGTCGTTTTGATTTATCACATCTTCGGAGTAAATGTATTTTACACGTAGACATCACTTTCAATAACTAACACTTGGCGTAATCAATCTAATAATGATTTATTATTGTAAATAGATATAGCGTATTGTCAAAGGATGAAAACCACCATAAAAATGAAACAATTTTGTCTGAAAAGTTTTGTTAGCCCTTAAATGGTTTGATTACTGTAAACCACCCCCTAAAGATTTAAAAAAAAATCAAGTTCCACCTCTAAAACTATCTCTCACCCATTTTGGGTAGATCCACCCCATTACAACAAAATGCTTCGTCTCCGATTCAAGATACAATTTACACACATACAATAATTTCTTATTTTAATTGTATTTGTTATTACCATATTAAATCTAGCTATTATATAGTATCTTATTAATATAAATAAAGCTGATCTATTTACTTGATACTTTGTTTTCAATTCTATACCTGAACACTGTAACGAATAGCTTAGTAATCAATTGTTTAGGGATTTTATAATTGTCTTTGTCTTTGTAATCTGAAGTTTAAGCTGAAGGTCAAACGTCATCAAATTAATTACCGTTATGAAAAATATTCTTTTCTTGAATTCGTCATTAAAAACCCCGCATTATACGTTTCTTCTATTATTAAATAAACTTTACACTTCATGCGAGTCTTAACAACCATGCAAATAAAATTTTGGAGTAACCAAAATTCAGATAGAAAATTGTTTTGATTAGTAATATGAGAGTTTTGATTCAATACTGGTTGTAAAATTGTATTTTCTCATGATTATTATAACAAACTAGTTGTAATGTACATAGCAGTATTGCTGAATGTTATGATTTGCATGACGTTAAGTAAAAAAATAAATACGTAGTTACATTTATTTTCCAAAAAAATATTATTATATTTTTAACAACTAAAGTAAAGGTTGCATTTCTATTTTAAAATTATAAAATAAAAGAGATAAATAAAACCTGTCAAAACTTATATATTACCTGTGTTGGAGGTTCACGTATATACAACAAATTATGTTATTAAGAAAAATAACATTAAAGTAATTAAAACACGAAAGTTTTAAGCTTATAAAAAGGGTCTACTTTATTGTGCATTTCAATTTAATTCCAAATTCACACACAGTCATTTACTTACCTCATCCCTACTTAGCTCAAACTACCACTCTCATCATATAATAAACATCCACAAATTTATTTGTCAACTTTATAATTCATTTTCATATTTGTACACTGATACAATTGATTTTATAAAATTTAGCAACTGATTAAATAAAAAGCGAATAAATGGAACAGGTATTGAACAAAATCATGTTCTATGTTTTGTATTACAATATTTTTTATTTTTATCTTTCCGAAAATTGTATCATAATCTCCGGAACTTAGAATAAAATGTTTAGTTTTTAATTGATATACATTCAGAAGGGGGAGGTTTAATCATCTGTATTGAATGGGATACACATTAAACTGAAACTTAACCTATCCTAACACTTACTTATTCAAACCTAGATAACCAAATTATTTAAAATCGTTTTTATGCTCCATGTAGAGTAAATGAGGCATCCCACGAGTTTTGTTTTTATTATTCGTTTTTTGTGCTAACATTTTTAATTTTCCAGGATATGTGTGTTCCTTTTGTATTCCAAAATGATAAAAGAATTTTTGTTTTTGTTTTTTTTTAAGTTTAATTCTTCAAGTTTACAATTTAAATGTTGTTTTTGTATAGATATAGTTTACTCGACCTTTTGCTGTTATTTGTGTATATAATAGATAGTAATACTTGTCATCAATAGAAACTAAAAACAATAAAAAATTGAAAAGACCCTAGTTGGAAACTAAAACTAAAAACAATAAAATGAGCATGAGTAAGGAAACCTGGAGTGAAAATACCCTGTGGCTCACAGCAAGCCCACAACAGCTGGTAAAAATTAAATATTATCAGATTAATTATTTTGTTTAATAAATTTCTGGACGAGTTCTACTATTGAAAATAATGAAAGTCTTGTGAATATAAGTCCAGAATTGCCTCGTTTCTGTCGGCCATTTTGTGTTTAAAAAATAACAGTTGATTTTGAAATTAGTTATATTGTGAGTTTAAATTTGGTGTGTGCATTATTTTTACTGTTTTTTATCATTATACAGTACCAAGATCCAAAACTTTATGCATTAGCGTGGAGAAAATGGAGAGTATTATATTAAAAATGGAGAGTTAAATATCTTGGAAAGCGTAAATATTACGAGAATTTAAAAGAAACACATACTTTTTATTTATTTATTTTTTCCCATAACTATAAAAATAATTAAATTATCATCATTAAGCCTAAAACGAAATTAATGAGTAATAAATTGTCAAGAACACAATATATTATGATAGGCCTACTAGTTATATCATAATAAATAGTATATACTTATTAGAAAGTGTCAATTACTCTTACTAAAAAGCGATAATTTTCTATCATAACATAAACAAAAAGTAGAATATAACTTGTTTAAAACTTTCAAATATTCTTTATCACATAATTATAATTAGGCTACGAAAATTGACAACTGCTCGCGCATCAAGGAAAACAAATTTTATTGGGCAAATAAATGGTATTATTTATTTCGTAAGTTGGAAGTATTAACAGCCGATCAACATTCACAATTTGTAAATAGAATTTGAATATTTTTGTATAATTTTAAAAGTCGCAGTGAACTTTGCAGTGGGTGTGAAGTTGAAGTGTTTGTGTTAAGCGTTCTGAAAATGGCATTTCGGATTTTAAATGTGGAATATGCCGACATAATTAGTATTAGTGGTTATTGCAATTGAAACTGTCTGCAAATAATGAAAATCAAGAAATATTTCCTAATAGAATTAATCCAAATCCGAATCCTTTCGCTTCAGTTTTCCAATGCATTTTTCCATACATGTTCCTAATTCAGTTGCAAGAGAAGAGCAACGTCGTGTTACTCTTAAGGAGAACGTAATACACAGAGTTCATTGTTGCTTAGGGCTTAGTACTGGACGAGAACGTAATACACTAAGTTCAACGTTGCTTAGGGCTTAGTACTGGACGAGAACGTAATACACTAAGTTCAACGTTGCTTAGGGCTTAGTACTGGACGGGAATGTAATACACCAAGTTCAACGTTGCTCAGGGCTTAGTACTAGACGGGAACGTAATACACCAAGTTCAACGTTGCTCAGGGCTTAGTACTAGACGGGAATGTAATACACCAAGTTCAACGTTGCTCAGGGCTTAGTACTAGACGACACTGAACGTAATACAACAAGTTCAACGTTGCTCAGGGCCTAGTACTAGACGAGAACGTAATACACCAAGTTCAACGTTTCTCAGGGCTTAGTACTGGACGGGAATGTAATACACCAAGTGTAACGTTGCTCAGGGCTTAGTACTAGACGGGAATGTAATACACCAAGTTCAACGTTGCTCAGGGATTAGTACTGGACGGGAATGTAATACACCAAGTTCAACGTTTCTCAGGGCTTAGTACTGGACGGGAATGTAATACACCAAGTGTAACGTTGCTCAGGGCTTAGTACTAGACGGGAATGTAATACACCAAGTTCAACGTTGCTCAGGGCTTAGTACTGGACGGGAATGTAATACACCAAGTTCAACGTTTCTCAGGGCTTAGTACTGGACGGGAATGTAATACACCAAGTGTAACGTTGCTCAGGGCTTAGTACTAGACGGGAATGTAATACACCAAGTTCAACGTTGCTCAGGGCCTAGTACTAGACAAGAACGTAATACACCAAGTTCAACGTTTCTCAGGGCTTAGTACTGGACGGGAATGTAATACACCAAGTGTAACGTTGCTCAGGGCTTAGTACTAGACTCGAATGTAATATGTAATACACCAAGTTCAACGTTGCTCAGGGCTTAGTACTAGACGACACTGAACGTAATACACCAAGTTCAACGTTTCTCAGGGCTTAGTACTGGACGGGAATGTAATACACCAAGTGCAACGTTGCTCAGGGCTTAGTACTAGACGGGAATGTAATACACCAAGTGCAACGTTGCTCAGGGCTTAGTACTAGACGGGAATGTAATACACCAAGTGCAACGTTGCTCAGGGCTTAGTACTAGACGGGAATGTAATACACCAAGTTGAACGTTTCTCAGGGCTTAGTACTGGACGGGAATGTAATACACCAAGTGCAACGTTGCTCAGTGCTTAGTACTAGACGACACTGAACGTAATACAACAAGTTCAACGTTGCTCAGGGCTTAGTACTAGACGGGAATGTAATACACCAAGTGCAACGTTGCTCAGGGCTTAGTACTAGACGGGAATGTAATACACCAAGTTCAACGTTTCTCAGGGCTTAGTACTGGACGGGAATGTAATACCCAAGTGCAACGTTGCTCAGGGCTTAGTACTAGACGGGAATGTAATACACCAAGTTCAACGTTGCTCAGGGCTTAGTAGGCTACTAGACGACACTGAACGTAATACAACAAGTTCAACGTTGCTCAGGGCTTAGTACTGGACGGGAATGTAATACACCAAGTGCAACGTTGCTCAGGGCTTAGTACTAGACTCGAATGTAATATGTAATACACCAAGTTCAACGTTGCTCAGGGCTTAGTACTAGACGACACTGAACGTAATACACCAAGTTCAACGTTTCTTAGGGCTTAGTACTAGACGGGAATGTAATACACCAAGTGCAACGTTGCTCAGGGCTTAGTACTAGACGGGAATGTAATACACCAAGTTCAACGTTGGTCAGGGCTTAGTACTAGACGACACTGAACGTAATACAACAAGTTCAACGTTGCTCAGGGCCTAGTACTAGACGAGAATGTAATACACCAAGTTCATCGTTGCTTAGGGCTTAGTATTGGACGAATTTAGAAACAAATTGGTTTGCCACGAAGTAGGCCTACAGTATGGCGAATACTTAACAAAGAAAACCTCTACCTGATCCACTATCAGAAGATTCCAAATTTACTGCCTGGCGCCTTTGTATTAAATCAATTCTATTTTATGTACTGATGAGACAACATTTTCAAGAGATTGAGTTTATAATTTGCGAAATAATCATTATTGGAGGTTTTAAAATCTACTTGCCACAGAGGAGAACAGTTTTCAACACATGTTTTCTGGTAATGTTCAGTGTGTAATTATTGATAAGCATATGATCCAACCATTTATTTTTAACTAATCTACCACAGATATTAGAAGATAATACACATATAACGAGGGAAGAAATGATTTTTCAACACGATTATCCTGTACATTTTTGTCGAGAAGTAAGAAATTACATATTGAAAAAACTGGATTGAGCGAAAAGGACCAATTAATTGCATTCTAGATCACCTGATCTCACGCCAATTAACCATTATGTGTGAGGATATATGACATCGATAGTACATGCTCAAAAATTAACTACAAAAGAAAAATTAAAGGCAAGAATTTTCAATACATTAAAAATGTAACGAAATAATCCAGATAAGATGAAAAGAGCCTCACAAGGAATTTTAAAACAAGTAGACTACTGTAACAACAGTGAAGGAAGCCATTTTGAACAGTTGTTGTAATAGCAAGTATTTAATATAGTAGTTTTTAATAGTATTTAATAGTAGTTAATAAAATATTTTTGTTAAATAATTTTATTTATAGATATTCCCGGATGTTAAAGATATTCTTCTTTCTGTTCTGAAATTAATGGATTTTTTCAGCAACGTTTCGTATATCAAGATGGTAATAATATTTATTATATATAACTTATTTTGTTTTGTAGTGGACTTTAATTACACCATTTTTTTCAGAATGTAATTCTCTACACGTTTTGTTTAAAATGTGTTCATTACACATTTAACAAAGTTTTTGTTTATCGAACTTAAAAAAAAACGGGGTTTTACCCCAATTCTTTGCGTTTTACACCTGATTTCTCAAACATTATGCAGGTACGTTCTGTGACCTATTTTGTTCAATTTTTGATATAACGTCAAAATAAACCACCTATTTTTCCTCTTGCATAACGTTATAATAAACCACCAATTTTTCCTCTTATATAACGTCATAATAAACCACCAATTTTTCCTCTTATATAACGTCATAATAAACCACTCATTTTTCCTCTTATATAACGTCATAATAAACCACCAATTTTTCCTCTTATATAACGTCTTAATAACCACCAATTTTTCATCATATATAACGACAAAATAAATCACTAATTTTGGTCACTTATATAACGTCATAATAAACCACCAATTTTTCCTCTTACATAACGTCATAATGAACCACCTATATTACGTCAGAATAAACCACCGATTTTTCCACTACTATAACGTGATAATAAACCACATATTTTTCCTCTTATATAACGTCTAAATAACCACCAATTTTTCATCCTATATAACGACAAAATAAATCACCAATTTTGGTCACCTATATAACGTCATAATAAACCACCAATTTTTGCTCTTACATAACGTCTCAATCAACCACCTATATTTCCTCTTATATAACGTCATAATAAACCACCAATTTTTCCTCTTATATAACGTCATAATAAACCACCCATTTTTCCTCTTATATAACGTCATAATAAACCACCAATTTTTCCTCTTACATAACGTCTTAATAACCACCAATTTTTCATCATATATAACGACAAAATAAATCACCAATTTTGGTCACTTATATAACGTCATAATAAACCACCAATTTTTCCTCTTACATAACGTCATAATGAACCACCTATATATCCTCTTATATAACGTCAGAATAAACCACCGATTTTTCCACTACTATAACGTGATAATAAACCACATATTTTTCCTCTTATATAACGTCTAAATAACCACCAATTTTTCATCCTATATAACAACAAAATAAATCACCAATTTTGGTCACCTATATAACGTCATAATAAACCACCAATTTTTGCTCTTACATAACGTCTCAATCAACCACCTATATTTCCTCTTATATAACGTCATAATAAACCACCAATTTTTCCTCTTATATAACGTCATAATAATCCACCAATTTTTCCTCTTATATAACGTTGTAATAAACAACCAATTTTCCCTCATATAGGCCTATAACGTCCTAAATATTTCAGTAAAGCTTCAATTGGCAGGAGGGACAGAACCCAGGGCGAAATCTTCCACTAGGCGTAAGTCGGCAACGAAACGTTTTCAGACCCATACATTAATGAACTCACCAGTAGAACTCACCCTAAAATCCAACCGTTTCCTAGTGAAACACACTACATGTTTAATAGCTAAAGGTCTGTACATGTTGAACAATGACATTCAATTGCATGTACTCTGTTACAACTTCTTGACATAGTGGTGTGAAAAGAGGTCTGCACAAGTAAAAAAAATGGCTAACGGCGAGTTCTTATGATCTGCCAATTTGTACTGGAACAACCTTTTGAAGTGCGGTTTGAGGCAATAAACTCTGCCAGTAAAGCCCTTTAAAAAGATGTACAACTCGGCCTATGCTTTCATTTAAGATTTTCTTTGTACTCCTGATGGGACGTCGCCCCTGGTCCTCTACTGTCACTCATAGAGTGCAATAATAGTTCTTTAGATTCATAGTGTAAGTCCAGGTTTTCAGCTTTCCAGTGTCGTTTAAACATAAAATACTAAACCGGTGCGGGACTTTTAGTACACCCGGTATATATATATATATATATATATATATATATATATATATATATATATATATATATATATATATCGATCACATTCCTATACTGTAAAACAGGTGATAGCCTACGGCGGTAAAAGTTGCATGAAAATATAATAAACTATAGTTATTTAAATGTAATTAAAAATGTAATTAGTTTTTTTATTTTAAGTGTCTACGATTAATATTAACAATAAGATCAAAAATTAATTAAAGGAAAGGCCAAATGAACAATCTTTATGTAAAAAAGCTAATGGCTGAGGAAGATGATTTGGATCACCCAACACAAAAACAGGAAGAAAATATAACATAACAACAATTAGAATGGAATCCATCTCGAAAGAAAATAGAGGGAGACGTAGGCGCAGGAGTGAGATAAATGAGGTCAAGCGATTTCTTTTGGAGCATAACGCCGCATCAATAAATCTTAAAATGTCAAAAAAATTGCTTATGGAAACCAGATTGCAAATATATGTATGAATGTCATATTTTCCAAAAGAAGATAAGAGTATTATTTAAAATCAGATGATGACAAACTTAGTAAAAAGTAAAATATATTTAAACAGGTTTTTCAGTAATCGTCCTTTAATTTTGATTTTTACTAAAAAAAAGGATTTTATTATATTTGATACTGGTAGTTTCCTTTGTTTATTTTAATAGTCTATCAGATATGGTTTTTTTTTTATTCAATATTGCACGCCAGTGATAGAATAAAGAAGTACATACAATTGTTTACCTTATAACAGCATAAAGAATTAATAGAACTCGACGGTTTAATTGGTAACCAATATTAAACTAATAGGGACAATAAACTTTGTGTCCCTCTTGTCTTTATTAATACCTCATAATAAGTTTCAATGCATCGATAGCTTCATTGTAGTCTTTACCTTCCAAATATTATTATCAAAGGTAGGTTTTACTTAAATTTATCTATTAAATTATATGATAACATTTTATTATATTCTTGAATATTATAAATAATATTAAATTATTTCTAATTATTGATTAAGCTCATATATTTTATCATTCATATATGCATTTCATATGACGTATGTTTCATAATACCAAAAGTACGTTTTCAAGTATTCATTCATTGTGAAATGTATAATAAGGAAAATATAAATCATACTGACTAAATGTTAAATCTTAGTTCTTTCACACTTTGATGAACTACAGTTTGGAAAGCAGTTGGTTTCATAAGGAAGTATACTTTCTCTGGCGTCATAATAATATTTTTTGAATTCAACATTTCAAATTATAAATTAGGTTTAGATCTCACATATCAAATATTTTTAGATTATTACTACATTTATTTTTAATTAAAATTTTATTTTGTTATAATAAATTTATCTTCTAGCTAAATTTCTTACTTAAAAATTTTTTTTTAATGAGAGTCCTTTATCCTGGAGTTTGTCAAATATATAATAAATATATTATTTATTATAGTGGTGGTATTTATTTTATTAAAGGTGGTTATCTTTGATTTACTTCACCTATAAACTATTTTGGTTTGGGTAATTAATTTAGTTAACTTTAAACTTATATAGACTAAAAATTGGCCAACCTTTCCACTTATAAAATATCTCCTGAGAATGGATTTTTTTTGCAAACTAATCAAGAAGAGTTCTCTCTTTCAATAAATTAAATTGGTATCATAAATTCTTTTAAATAAAAAAGTATTTAAATTTTATGGAATTATTATATCCTACTGAAATATATTGTAAATGATTACTGAAAGTTGAGTGGCCAACTTTGGCACAAAAGTGTTGGGTGTGGTGGGGGAGAGGTGGGTGAGAGGTGGGAATGATAAAGAGAGTTGAAGGATGAATTGGGGGTGGTGGGATGGTGGTAAGCGTGGTTTGTGGATTTAGGATCTTCCTCCACCTCCGTCTTTTTTTTGTCCACTATTTTTTTCAGTAATTTTTTGTCCGCCATTTTGTGCCATCACACACATTACACCCTGTCTTAATTCTCAGTGACGTCAGACAATTAACTTTTTTATTTCCCAGTGGGAATCGCACAAATCCAGTCTGGGTTTGAAGCCAGACACTATACCGACTGAGCTATCATACATAGTATTACTCGTAACACACACACATACACAAACACACAAAAACGACACACTTAAAAGCAGAGGTCTCAGGTTATGTTACAATTTCATCCTATTAACGACTTCGGTATATGGGTATAAGTTACGGTCTCGGGTCGAGTTTTGTTTTGTGGTTAGAATCTTGGGTTCTAAGTTAAGACTTTATTTCTTCAATACAAAGAAATAAAAACATTTACTCTCTCATAACCTTCTACTTCACTTCTCTCATAACGTTCTAGACGTCTCACGAGGTGCGCCCACGAATCACGGTGCTTCGCTCTGGTAGTCAATGGAGAAACTAAACATCATATAAATATATATTAACATCATCAATGGAATATATTAACATTCAAAATGCCGGTAGACTCTAGTGAAGTGACCAACATTTGACACTATATAAATAAATATACATTAACCATCGTTTACACTACTGTAAGTAAAATACATAATTACAATAAACCAATGTGGTGGTGCGCAATGACATCTATAGAGTAAACTATTAAATAACGCTTTTATATCAAGAACAACTCTCCCAACATCGCATGGAATATCCTACGTATAATATATAATGGCAAAATAATCCAAGATGGATTTGCGCACTGGTATCGACGCAATAAACTATTAAATGGAGTTGTAATAATAGCCAACACTAATGAAAGAACATGGGGGGGGGCTTATATACTTCCTTGAGAATGCGACGATTAATACTATGGACGATAGCTCAGTCGTTATATTCTCTGGCTTAAAAATCCGACTTCATTTGTGCGATTCCAACTGGGAAATATAAAGTTCTGTGCCTGACGTTACTGATCATGACGTCAGGGTGTAAATTTAACTTGTAGTGACGGCACAAAATGGCGAACCAAAAATGAGGGATTGGGAGGGGATATACCAACCACAAACCACGCCTTCCACTACACCATCACCCCCATTCCATTCTCCAGCTCTCCCCCACCACCCCGCCATTTTGTGCCAAAGTGAGGGCCACTTTACTACTGTGCAACAACTATTGTTATTTTTTATTCTTATTCCAGATTAAAACCTATAATAAGCAAATCTCATAAGGAGATAATAGGATTGATATCTAATAATAAAATACTGAAAATGAAGCTTACTATAATACTGTTCTTGATTTGTTTAATGGATGTAGTGTATTCATATAAGGTAAGTATTATAAACTCATTCGTATGTACACATTAATATCTGCACAAATAATTTTATATATTTGTTTGAATTTAGAGAAATTCTTTAAATAATGTTTGATTTAGAAACCGGTAAAGGTCTGACTAGTGAAATTTTGATTTTAGTGATTTTGCAAGGACAGAAAAAATATTTTCCCTTTTAATAAAAAGTGCAATGATTCTATTAATATGTGGTCTAATTGTAATGGTTGATCAAAACAAAGAATGCTGTACAAAACATAATTATTTTATAAATGATTCATATCTTATTTTTGAATATTATTTTTTTTTTTAATTGCGTAAATGCTATTGACATAGTTTATGTTTTGTAAGTGATGTAAATGATAAATGATTACATTAAATTTTATATATGTATATATACACACATTTTTTAATATATTTAATTTTAACTTGCGTTTGAATAATAAAAATTTGAAGTTCCTAACTGAAATTTAAAAAAAAAACTTAGTAATTAACAATGATATGAAATCACATTTTGTTACAAATCAATATTTATATCAAGGTATTTAATGACGATTAATACAAATACAATCTTGTAAAATTAAAAACAAAATTTTGGTTCTTTAGATGAAGACTTTGAGAAATTCAAAAAAACGTCGTGGTAATTTTAATATAGCTACGAACATTCAAATTAATCATGGAACGAATTGTGTAATGCCGAATTTTGGTCGCTGTTTCAATGAATATAGAGAACCATCTTTTGAGAACAACTATGGGTATGAAAATGAAGAAGAGAACAATGAAATGTATGGTAATGGCAATGAAGGCATTCCTTATAACAATCAGGAATATGATGATCATGATGAAGATTGGGAGACTCCTCAATTAAATTCAAATGTAAAGGCAAATTCAAAAAATGTTATTATGGTTAATGGAGTCGATCTTAGTAAATCGTGCGACCCAAACAAATCATGCACTATAAATATGGTTTCTAGAGTAAGTCCTTTTTTAAATTATGTACAGAAACGTGTGCAAGTATCACTACAAAACAAATGTATGGAGAAACTGAGAAATAAATATGTTAAATGTCTCACTAGAAACAAACGTTAACAAAGAAGTCGTAGAAATCGTCTCACATGTATATAAATATTTATATATATATGTTTGAAACCTAAATAAAGCTTTGTTGAAAATTAGTTTTACATTTATTTACTAGATTTATTCATATAAAATAAAACAATTTATTTTTTTTAATGTTCCTTTTTTTAGTAATGATCAATAGTTTACTATTAATATGTATAGATAAAAATCCAGTTTGTTTTTTATAAGGAGAAATATAATGCCTTTGCGATATTTTATTTTTACATTTGTGCCAACTCAATTTTTTTAATGTCTAACTAAAAGCAGGGTTTTAACAACAAATTCACAGTTACTAAATCCCCCATTTTCTTACGCAATATCCGAAACGCATTTGGGAATAGGGTGACGTCGGCTCGCCCTGTGGGTAGAGTAATATGTCTGGGTGGTTGTGGTAGGCGGCTGTCTAGCCGGGGAAAGATTCTTGAGGCGAGGAATGATGAGGTCGGGAGTTACCGGGTTTTAAAAGTGGAGGTAATATGGGGACCTAGGATCAAAGTGGGGTAGTCCGGGGACAGTGTAAGAATATGGGCGGGGTATGACGGGTAGCGGGATGAGAGGTCGCCACGACGGGCAGAGAGTGGGTGTTTGGTCCTTGAAAGGGCCTTGGAGTTGGGAGGTAGGTACGTGACTTTGGTCCTGAAAACGACCGTTTGCAGACTTGGCCGTTTTAGTACTACTAGTCCTCCTCAAAGCTCTGCTGGCCCTTCTCTGAAGACGGCGCACGGCCCGTCGCTCCTCGTTGGTCCGTCTCCCTTGCATGTAGTACAGGGGTCCGCCGGGTCACTACTACCCTATTAATATTTCCCTGTCGGGAGGCGGTATGGCAGTAGCTCGCCGGGTTTCCCCTATTTTGCTATTTCCCTTACGGGAAGCGAGTGGGTGATGGTAGGTGGAGAAAATGAATAGCGCCAGTAGCTAGTATCCACGTCAATGTCTCCTCTGGGCTTCCTATTTCTGCTGGTATGTGTGAGTAGGCTAAAGCTAGTAGATCTCAGAAGAGTAGAGTATGTCTGTCCTAGTCTCTCAAGAGAGGCTAGGAAGAAGAGTAGATGATCGTGTCTCTGTAGAGAGAAGAGTGAAGTGTGGATGTATCTCTCTCTGAGGAGAGAAGAGAATGTCTTTGATTAGAAAAACGTCTGGTTTTATACGTTTTTCGGAGTGTCGAACAATGGAGAAGCCATTGTTCGACTTTTACTATTATGCGATCCAATCACAGGCCGGCTAGGGACGTGGGTGGCTTAGCGTGCTGTGATTGAATCGTACAATCTGAAGTTTTGGTGTTCGGCGAGAGACCGTCCGCGGCCCCTCGCGAGTTGAGTCTGGACCAATCACGAGCTGCCCTTTATTGTTCGACAGTAAGGGAGATGTATGTGTTTGGTTGGCCCAGGGTTTCCGGCACAGAGGTCCGGGAGAAGTGCGGGGAAGTGAACTCAGTGTTTGGTGTGACCAAACGCTGAGAAATGTTGGATTGAGTGAGTCGGGTAAATTAGTTCCAATGTAAAGGGCGATGGCAAGGGTTAAAAGTGCTTTCTCTCTCTCTCTCTCTCTCTCTCTCTCTCTCTCTCTCTCTCTCTCTCTCTCTCTCTCTCTCTCTCTCTCTCTCTCTCTCTCTCTCTCTCTCTCTCTCTCTTTTTTTTTTTTGTTTATTGTGTTACTCTGAGATTAAAATTGTACATTTTGGCTACTTATATAAGCTATTTATACCGTAATATATTGATTTTTTGATATAACCTAGATACTTCTGAAAACAGGTCCAACCATGAGATTAATCGTGTTGAAAATTGTAAAATTCAGGCTGCGGTTTATACCTTATTAAAACAGTTCTACTAGCCTAAATATTGTTCACATATGTGACTACTTAAATTGTTAGCTGTTTATACTCAAATATTTAAATTTTCTGAATAAATATTGCCTTGTTCAGATATGCGATTGAACATCAAAATATTATTTATAGTTGAAATATTAGCCCAATAACACTTACAGTTCTAAAAAGTAAACGGTAATTATATATTGTTTATTCGCAACTATTTAGTTGATCTGACTCTGAAACTTGGGTAAAATTGTACAATTTTGAATACATAAATGAGCTTTTTAAACCCAAATAGTCTTTCTGAATAAGTAAAATATGTATTGACTTCTTAAAAAAAGGAAAACTTTATAAGATAGTTTTGTTTTTGTTCAATACAGAAGGATAACAAATCTTAATTTACTGGAAAACATAACCCGGTCTCCTTTGACGGATTTTGAAAGTTCTTGATTAGTGTTGAAGAATTACAAAGCTAAATATAACCAATTTTACTTTTAAAAAAGAACATTGATATTTTTAGGAACATTAGGGAGGTTTTGACAGTATCTGCCTTGTTTTTTATGTCGTCATTTTTAAAACAATATTGTTTTTGAATGTTCAGATTAACTCAAAATGTAGTACTCAAGCATTTGGTCAGTTAAAACAGTGCATGTGATTAGTTTTACAAAACTTGTACATGTTATTGAGATATTTTGAATAATTTGGTTCCTTCTAAAATCATTGCTCTAAATTAAATAGAAGTAATACAGATGTCGACAACTAGTTCAACAGCTAGCCAAACAATATCTAGCCTTGAATAAATTTTAAATAAGCAAGTCTGTTTTTATTTATAACTTTTATAACGATTATTAGCTAAATTTGGCCTATAAGCATTTTTTTCCAAGAGACATTAATTGTTGTGCTTAATATTTTATATAATATACATGAAATAAAAGCTACTAATGTTAATTTAAAAAAACTTTTAAAAACTTGAAATTCTGCCAAAAATATGTTGTGTTTTGATTTTTTCAAGATTCTAAAAATGTTTAATTAAAAAAATTAGAACACTAAAAAAAAAAATTTTAACATTGAAACTTTTGAAAAAGTCTTAGTATAAAAACCCACTTTCTATTAAAAATTTTGAAATTTATTCTCCTAAAGTACTTTTAAAAGATGTAATATGAATTGTTTAATAAATAATAACTCTATAAATATATTAAACCATTTATAAACCCATAATCTCGGAAATATAATATATTAAGAGTAACATGCTGAGTATGCATATTTTCCATTTTATATTAGAACTATAAATTTTCTTTTCTTATTAGTTTAAATTACACAAAACATTGATATTGACAATAAATGTGCTTCGCAAATATTGTGTAAAACAAATATTTTTGACAAGAATTGTATTTTAATTTGACTTTTAACATACTTAATAGTGGGAATATTTACTTGATTGGAATGGTGAGTAATATTAAAACCTTCAATTAATGTAAGTTTACTTTGTTTATTTCATTTCAATACATATATTTTGACTAAAATATAACAATATTTACTGTAAGAACTAAATCCTGTAAGAACACTGTTGAATGGTTTACACATTACTGTATGGACAATGTTAAATGTATTCTAAAAAGTCTTTACAGTGATGAAACTACTGTAAGCAGAGAAACCTTGTCACATTATCTCACGATTAAACTATATCTCTATAACAGAAGTCACGGATTTCTGGAGATATCAAGAGGCGTGCTGGCATCAAGGATTTTTGAAGCTCTCTTCTCTATCTGTTTGTAGGTAAGTGTAAGTTGAAAAAGTTTAGTATTATTATTATAAGTTTAGAGAAATCTTGGATTATAACTTACACCTACCTACAGAGTAAGAGAAGAGTTAAAACCATACTATCTGAAACGTTTAACAAACGATTAATTAGTATTTACCACTGTACTAATTGTCTATTCGCTGTCGTTTTTATGTCTACAAGAACAAATAAAGCTCAAAAATGGCAGTCATTTAAAACTTTTTTGTTAAATCTCTTGTGTTATTAAACTTAAAACTTATTTATTATATAATTCAATTCTGCATGTAATGATACCAACCCCACAGATCTATGATGACAAATAGCTAAGTTATTGTCCAAAATGTAGTTTTAAATCCTAACCATATAACAATATGAGACAGAGGTACGAGACGGTGTAGGATATAGTCATCGAGAATATCGTAGTGGAGCTGCTTCACATATATATGTAGACCTATAGCTTCGAGGCAGTAGACACTCTGATGACCAAATGAGACAAGACTTTTTAATTTGTAAACATCCACGAGGCCAGCAAGTAACCAGCCGACAAGTAGTCAGGAAAGTTACTACTCGTACACAATTACGTGGTTCAGAAAACCTTTACAACAACCGTTTTAACAAACGTACCCTGCTGAGTAGACCCCTTGATCTACTAATAGAATTTTATATTTACTACAAAGCATAAGAAACCCACTTTTGGACATTAAATTTACAGGATATTATATTACATTGTATAACGGAGCTAGGTAAGTATTATTATAACACTCATAAACTTGTTTATCCTTGTAAAAATCATAAATGCATAATATGGATATTTTCAAGGTTTTCAAATATTTATTAAGGTTTTAAATGTATTAAAATTTTATTACTATAGTAATTTTAGCTCACTACTTCACCCTTAAAACAATTTACCAAATATACACATAAATAAACTCCAAACTTACAATACATGTGTAAGAACGTCTCCTTTAAGGATCGTGGTAGCGTAAACAAATCAAATACTCTTTGTCTTTACACCATCTGACGACCCTAATGTTATGTTAAGTACATTCGGAAACAACGCGTTGCTGTAGCGTAAAGTAACAAATGTTCCTGAATCACAGCTGTTACAACTTGACAAGTGAAATGATGCAACAAGAAGAGCGATGGGGATGCTGGAGTGACAGGGTCAAGGGTTGTTCCCGAGGCAAGCTGTGGGAATCATCCCCCTGTTGTTGGTTTCCGTTTACAAACAAAGGGGAGACTCTAATTAATCTGAATAGTCTGTATATACTTTATTAAATGAAATATTCATTAGATTGGTTTTTATTGCTGTATATAAGTCCTGAAATCTTATATAATGAAGAACGCGGTACAAGATATATTGCACAACATTTCCAACACACCCATCCCAAAACCAAATAAAAACCATGAAAACTATTAAAATTATCAGTTCAGTAATTATAAATTAAAAGTGAAAATTAAAACATTAACCCTGTCTTTAAAAAAATAGGGCCAAACTTGTTTTGCTTGTGCCGTCAGCGTGCCCACGGATCAATAGTAATTCATTCATATCCAACTATTATTAACGGCAATAAGTTAATTAAAAATATATATAATTCTGGTCATTTTTATACTTTCAAACTCAAACAAGGGTTTGGGTTCATTAATCATTAAATTCCACTTTAAACATGATCTGTCCACGCCTTAGGGCTGTAGTGAGACGTCAGACACCAAACCCCAGGCATACAGTGGACACACAGACATCATTGAAAAACCACTTTTTTTTTAATCGGGGTACTTTAAGACAAAAAGTAAATATAGAATTTGTTTACCATTTTCATAACTTTATTTATATTGTGTGATATTAAATTCCTTCCTGCCCCCTCCTTAACTTTTGTATGAACCTAAATAGTACCAAACCCATTTGGGATTGTTAACTAGGTGTCCTGAAGTTACCTTTATTATAGTTTGGAGTTTTACTTCTCCTAAAGCGGGGAATTTTGTGGGCACTCAAAATTTTCAAAAAGAAACCCGTATCTTTTGACATGTCAAATTAAAGGATATAAAAAGACAAAATTAATGACACTCACAAAATTTTGTTTGGATAACAATAACCAAAATGGCAGCACAAAATGATTTTATGATTTTTAATTTAAAAATTGCTAAATAGGGTATGTGACATCAGATCACTAAAAGGTTTTTAAAATTTACGATAGACTAATCTGAGAGAATCGTTCGACGTTGAACTGAATTTTACATGTCCCCAAAAGTATGGTACTTTGGACGCACTAAAAATGTAAAACTAAACACATCTTGTGACATATTAAATAAATTGCTTTTTAAGACAAAAACGAAAGACACTAACAGATTTTAGTTTTAAGTTTATTAAAAATATTATTTCCAAATGTGGATGACGTTTTAATTTTCTTTTTCTTTTTTAACAGTTATTATGGGAGTTAAATTTCGTATTCTCAGTTGGTTTGTTGTGATTATTTAGATTTAGAGTTCAAACCAAATGTAGCTATCATACTAACTGTAAAAATTTAGTACGAATTATTGAAATTATCATACATATTTTGAAATGAGTTGTTTAATAAATTTAATGTTGGTTTTTTTATTCCATTAGTTTATTCTTAAAATGATATTTCATTTGATATGTCAAATGAAGGGTTTTTTAGTATTTTGAACGTCCCCAATAAACCACACTTTTGGGGAACAGGTAAAATTCAATTCAACGTTAAAAGTCTCTCTCAGTCTAACGATTAGTCGTTTAGTCTAACAATCATTTTAAAAATTGTTTAGTGTTCTTATTTCACATTTGTATAGATTTTATAATTTAAAAGTCTCAAATTTATTTTCTGACGCCATTTTTTGTTAGTGTCAACAAAAAATTTTCCTCTGCACTATTAATTTTCTAGTTTTATGCCATTTATTTTAACATGTCACAAGATGCTGATTCACATTTCAAAATGATGAGTACCGTCCAAAATTCTTCATTTTAGAGGAAAGTGCAAAATTCCAAACTATCATGAAAGAAACTTTAGGTGACGTAATTAAGAATGCGAACAGCGATTGACTCTATTATTTAAGTTCTTACCAAGTTATTGGGGGGGGGGGCAATACTAACAAAATGTACATTTTAAATTATTATGTACAACACGTCTTAAATTGTATGAGAATTAAAATAGAGCTTTCAACGTCAGTAATGTTTATTATTTTATTTTGCAAATAATTCCTCAATCGGAATAATTTTTTTTTTATTTATTTTTTTTTTTTTTACGATGTTACACCCGGATTTGAGTCGTTAATCTTCCCAATTTACTAAAATTTAAACGAAAGTTGGGTAGATAATTTGAGAAATTACGCCTTTTGCAACAACGCCATGGCCGATCGCATAAAAAAATATTTGGTTTTTATTTAATGTCTTCCGTACATTTTCCCATTCGTATTGTCCTCAACAGCTCACATACAGTGAGTAACGTATTTGTGATCCCGTGCTAACCTACAAATTTCTTCATCTAGTCTTGACTTCTATATCTTACTTGTATGTTTCCTAACATGTCTCTCTCTAATAATTTAGTTCCATTTAGGCTTTCGAGAACTAAAGTTCTTTTTTTCATAGGCTATTATGATCGAGAGGTTTTTCGCCTTTGAAAAACATAAGGGGAAATCCAACTCGTTTTTGAGATTAATTTTTATTAAATTTAATATTAGTATTATATTATTAATTTAATTTGTTACATATTAAAGATCTGAAAGATGTGTAAACAACTCAAAAACTTTTTAAATTAAACATCTTTCCGGAAGCAATTGAACAATTATAACGAACTTGTCTTAAAAAGTAACAACTTGAAATATTTATCTATATAATATTTATTTAGATACAAATATAAACCGACTGAACTTGCCCTTCTGTCACAATTATTCTGTAATCAGATATGAACATCTCACTTCGTTCTTTTACCGATCTACGTAAAATTAATATTGTCGTTTGTATCATAAAGTAGACAAGAGTTGCTGATCTATTCTGAAATGTTTTCCGTTAGGCGGATTTTTGGACCAATAGAAGCTGTAGTCTTACATTTCACTTTCATTTATGTGTTTTCTTGATATTACTCGGGCAGTAACATCAATTAAATTTCAATATAAAAACATAATCAAATAAAAGTATTTTATTGGTTAAACATCTCAATCCTGCTAAGATTGGATTTTCCTCCAGGAAACAATAAAGAAGAACTGTCAGATTTCATGGAACAAATAAATATATAAGTTAATACTTTTTATTTGGTTGTTTATTCACTGTTACAAAAAAATGAACGTATTTTTATGAAAATCATTGTATTAAGATCAAAACTGATCCACGGGGCTGTCTGATATTTACCACTTTCTTATCGAAATGTTAAAGGAAAGGCAGAATTTGTTTAAGAGTATAAAACTATCTTCGTAGAATACAAATATTTTAAATTGTAGCTATTACTTAATATGAACAGAAGGTGAAACCACTGCTTTTAGGTGAATTATTTGAGAGTCGAACTTATCCAGCCAATCGTCGAACTAATTTTCTAACAACTTCGAATTATACAGGATAACAAACAGACAGAACACAATTCTCACAAAAAAAAAAAATACGCCTAAGTATCAGACCCGTTTCAACGACAAGGTCGTCCTCTTCTGTGATGCACGAGCAACACCAATCAAACTATAACTATAGTTGTTTATAGGTGTTATAGTTTGATTAGCGCAGCTCGTGTATCACTGAAGTGGACGACCTTGTCGTTGAAACGCGTCTGATACTTAGGCGTATTTTTTTTGTGAGAATTGTGTTCTGTTTGTTTGTTGTCCTGTATAATTTTTCTAAGTCAAGCTCAACATTTAATATAACTTCGAATTAATAATGTACTGGAAAGTTCTTCAAATTTACTGTTGTATATAAAGGCTATGTGTTTAAATTTAAAAACAAAGTATCCAGAGGACGTCTTCTAGGTACTCACGTCGTTGTGCTAATTTATAAAGTTAATTAAACTTTTAAAATATAAGGTAACCCATTTACCAATATTATTAAACTGGATTTATGTTACGAGATTAGGTATTGATTATGATTATAAATTTGTGTTACAAGTAATCCTTTTAGAACTGAACCTTTTCCACGTAGATACAAGAGACACTAAAAAGTGTTAAATAAAAGTTATTTCAAAAGATTAATTACAACAGAATACCTTTACAAATTGTTTTTATTGTTTATGGAATTCCGTTCAAGAGAAAAGTCACTACGGTTGATCGAGCACCCCAGTGCAACAAGTGTAGAGCCAAACAATAATATCAAATTGATCTTATTGTATTTCTTTAGAAGCTATGTAATTTGTCACATCAGTTGTAATAAAACAGATGGTGAAGGAGATTTAAGAAGGGATTATTAAGAAAGTTCTTGTTATATTGAAGACGTGTTAATTTTCAGAAAGTTCACTACGATATTTTTTTCAGAATTGTACTATTTTTAACTTCAATAGATATTTACAAATATAAAGTGTAAATGTGGTTTATGATCATTCCCTTTTCTTTTACCTCACATGTTAAATGTAACCTTTAACCTAATATTCTAATATTTGTTATACAAAATCTTTTTTTAATAAGTTTTAATTGTGTGAAATCAATTTCATAAATCTATTTCGAATTATTTCTATTACATAAATTATGATTGAATAAAAAAATTAATCACGGGAGACTTTGTACAAAATATCAAATAACGCAATTTGACACATAGGACAATTGTATGCATCCTACATTGAGTTTTTGCAATTCCTTCCTACACCATTGAAAAGAAAGAAACTAGTAGACAAAACTAAGCTATTTAGTTGTCTAAAAAGTATATTGAAATTATAATTTCATTATGTATGTGTCTTCTTTACTTAAAACAAAGGTTGAGTAAAGACCAATAACTACATATTATTACCAATGAAGTTTTTACTAGTAAAATCCTTTCCGAGAGTGAAGAACCCATTTATTTTGAGCTTGAAGAACTGAAATAAAATTCTGAGAAAATATCAAGTGTTGTATTGTAAATTTCATTTGATATAGAGAGTAAAGTGTAGCTAACTTTATTTTGGGCTTGTAGTATGTTTAAATAATAAATTAACACAAACTCTCCGTCTATTCTTCACAATGAACTTACATTTATAATCAATCTATGGTACAAAAATTATAGTAAATAAGAGACTTTTTTATCTTTCATTATTTAACAGTTGGTATTCACTTCCAAAGTATAACAACCCCTGACTAACGTGCATTTCCGTATTTCGTCAACATTTAATAATATCAACTTTATGGTCCACTTAAAACACAGAATACAAACATCTTACCATTGACATTCCTCAATACTTAAGTAAAATTCTTGGAGATAAGACTTCTCAGAGTCCATTAGGTTATTAGTATTTTAAATGAGCGTAGCGAATCTAGTCGTGTTGGTTTTTAAGATAAATCTGAAGAGAGATTCGACTTTAGTTAAAAATAAACAATTTTGTAAGTGAAGTATTTCCAGTTTTGTTATTTAATACATTTAATATGTTTGGGTAAAACAATGAAGCTAAAGAATTTTTAATGCAATGTTCTATTAAAATTAGTGGCAGACTCTAACAATATATACCTTGGTTTAACCTAAATAGACTTAAATAATCTATTCATATATTATGTACGTGTTCTCGAAGTGTTCATATTTCATTTAAGCAAATAAATATCAATTACGAAGTTAGTAAGTTAGTAAGCGATTTTAGAAATTCTTCAGTCGAATAACAGTAACATATTTCCAAATTGGAGAGTAAAAATTATATATTATATTTAAGCCAATGTTCTAACCTATATCTTTTTTTTATAAATTTTTTGGTAAAAGATATACCTAAATGAATGTTGATATTTGGAGAAACTAATATTCTTTACCGACACGAATACTTACAACTTTAATAAATACATTAATACTAACTTTTAAATTTCGACTTTTTAAAACAAAATTTGCTTTTTCAATAATTGAATATTTAAATAATTTTGGGTGTGAAGGAATATATTTTTAAGAATCTGAAAAATATGATGTACATCGCGCCATCTACACAAGAGATGGTAATTAGAACAATTTCATATTTTACTTCAAACATAATATGTTATAGCAAAATTTAAGTTTAGATTTCTTATTGCATGATCCAAAGAGAAAATATTTCATTTGTATATATTTTAAAAAAATAATAATTAAACCGCTGTAAAACCAACAATTCTCTATTAAAAAACTATTTTCTTACATATCATTTATTTACATTATCATATACATAATTTATCATAATTGTTTCTATCAAAATTGTTCAATCAAGTGAAGATTATTCATTCAAACGCGTGTAAAATCACACGTAAAGAATATTATGACTCCATAATAAATTTAAAAAAAACATTTACGCTGAGGACACGTTTTTGGCTGAGGCAAAGCAATAACAGACAATATTTAAATGTATAAATTTTGTTCAAAGACGGCATTCATGGTTCATTTAATTTTTTAATGACAACTACTAAAATAACTTTTTTTGCTACAAATTACTTAATTTTGTTATTATTTCGATTGTAAATTAGTGTGTAAGATATTTTATGCTATGTTTTTACAGACTATATTTACTATTAATTATTTAAATAAAACAAATAATGTATACGTATAACCCATAACTACGTCTGCATAGAACGTGTTTCTCGGTCACCGTGTAACGGTACAAGTAATATAACCTCAAATCTCGCCTACCGTCATTATGTCATACCATATCATTATTTGACACTGATTCCAACAGCTGATATTAAATCCAATGACAACGCACTAGAGCCAGTATTCATGTCTGTTCCCACAAGCAATGATATAGCACCGAGCGAAGCAACTACATTAAAGGAAAATGACTGATCATTGTTTTTTTGCGTACTCTTCGCATGTTAAGTGCTTCCGACGGGCTCATGGCAGCCGAAATCAACATTCGACAACGATATAATTGAAGTTCAAAGAACTCTTCTGTGAAACGTTACACCTCCAATCGTTCTCTATTTTAGAGATTCTCTTTCTCTTTTTATTTCTCTGAGAACGTCTCTCTTGGCGTATATACGTAATTTTTTTCTATGTCAGTATATTCTCTTTCCCACTCTCTTTTATAAATTTCGTGCTTTTCATTTTCATGTTATTATTATTACAATATTCTTTTAAGGTAGAGTACTCTAAATCTTAATTATATTTACGAACAAAGCAAAGTCATGTTATAACTCAACCGTATGACATTTTGTTTGTATGTTTGGTAGGTATACAAGTGTACCAATCGTTTTAAATTTAAGAATAAACTTATTTACACCAAGCCAATCGATTTAAGGGTGATTTTTATTTATTTTATTACCTATTTTAAAATCTGCAATCAATTATCATCGAACATATTTCTATCACACTAATTAAGATTCTTATAACTACAAAATTGAATTGCTAAAACATAACCACAATGTTTGAAAAATCAATCACAGTTGGATGTAGTGGACGCAATTATTTTTAAATTCAGTCAAATTTTAGATGAAAGTTATTTTAATATCTGTGTAATTCAAAATAATTGTTTTTAAATAATTGTTATAAATTTGCTAAAGGGATTACTCTTCAATTCCTCTTTACCCTAGTCCTACATGAGCATAATTGGACTAATTTATACTTTGTGAAAATTGACTATTTGCATGTACTAATTTCAAAGCCTAGAGGAAAAAATGTGTCTGTTGTAGACTGTGTGAATAATACCAAACTCAAAGGATAAACGTTTGTCTGGTGTTGAATGTGGGACTAATACCAGAGTCGAAGTGTGAACGTGTGACTGGTGGTGGAAACTACGGGACTAATAAAAATGCCAAAGGGTAAAGATGTGGCTTGTGTAAACTACGGGACTAATACCAAAGTCAAAAGGAAAATTTGAAACTATGGGACTAATACCAAAGCCAAACGGATAACGTGTGGTTGGTGAACTACGGGACTAATAACAAAGCCAAAGGGAAAACGTGTGTCTGGTGTAGACTACGGGACTAATAGCAAACCCAAAGGGAAAACGTGTGTCTGGTGTAGACTACGGGACTAATAGCAAACCCAAAGAGAAAACGTGTGTCTGGTGTAGACTACGCGACTAATACCAAACCCAAAGGGAAAACGTGTGTCTGGTGTAGACTACGGGACTAATAGCAAACCCAAAGGGAAAACGTGTGTCTGGTGTAGACTACGCGACTAATACCAAAGCCAAAGGGAAAACGGGTGTCTGGTGCATACTACAAGGCTAATACCAAATACAAAATATAAACGTGAGGTTGGTGAACTACGGGACTAATAACAAAGCCAAAGGGAAAACGTGTGTCTGGTGTAGACTACGGGACTAATACCAAAGCCAAAGGGAAAACGTGTGTCTGGTGTAGACTACGGGACTAATACCAAAGCCAAAGGGAAAACGGGTGTCTGGTGCATACTACAAGGCTAATACCAAATACAAAATATAAACGTGAGGTTGGTGAACTACGGGACTAATAACAAAGCCAAAGGGAAAACGTGTGTCTGGTGTAGACTACGGGACTAATACCAAAGCCAAAGGGAAAACGTGTGTCTGGTGTAGACTACGGGACTAATAACAAAGCCAAAGGGAAAACGTGTGTCTGGTGTAGACTATGGGACTAATAGCAAACCCAAAGGGAAAACGTGTGTCTGGTGTAGACTACGGGACTAATAACAAAGCCAAAGGGAAAACGTGTGTCTGGTGTAGACTATGGGACTAATAGCAAACCCAAAGGGAAAAGGTGTGTCTGGTGTAGACTACGCGACTAATACCAAAGCCAAAGGGAAAACGGGTGTCTGGTGCATACTACAAGGCTAATACCAAATACAAAATATAAACGTGAGGTTGGTGAACTACGGGACTAATAACAAAGCCAAAGGGAAAACGTGTGTCTGGTGTAGACTACGGGACTAATACCAAAGCCAAAGGGAAAACGTGTGTCTGGTGTAGACTACGGGACTAATACCAAAGCCAAAGGGAAAACGTGTGTCTGGTGTAGACTATGGGACTAATAGCAAACCCAAAGGGAAAACGTGTGTCTGGTGTAGACTACGGGACTAATAACAAAGCCAAAGGGAAAACGTGTGTCTGGTGTAGACTATGGGACTAATAACAAAGCCAAAGGGAAAACGTGTGTCTGGTGTAGACTACGGGACTAATAGCAAACCCAAAGGGAAAACGTGTGTCTGGTGTAGACTACGGGACTAATAGCAAAGCCAAAGGGAAAACGTGTGTCTGGTGTAGACTACGGGACTAATACCAAAGCCAAAGGGAAAACGTGTGTCTGGTGTAGACTACGGGACTAATACCAAAGCCAAAGGGAAAACGTGTGTCTGGTGTAGACTACGGGACTAATACCAAAGCCAAAGGGAAAACGTGTGTCTGGTGTAGACTACGGGACTAATACCAAAGCCAAAGGGAAAACGTGTGTCTGGTGTAGACTACGGGACTAATACCAAAGCCAAAGGGAAAACGTGTGTCTGGTGTAGACTACGGGACTAATACCAAAGCCAAAGGGAAAACGTGTGTCTGGTGTAGACTACGGGACTAATAGCAAACCCAAAGGGAAAACGTGTGTCTGGTGCATACTACAAGGCTAATACCAAATACAAAATATAAACGTGTGGCTGGTGTACACTACGGGACTAATACCAAACTCAAAGTGAAAACGTGCCTGTTTCAGACCACGGGCCACTTTGAGTGAAAGGAGACGAGTTTATATACAGAAAAAAAGAAATCTTATTATATCAAAGGTTGGGGTTATGTTCAAAGGTTTTTATCATGAACATTGAAATGGCTCAACAAACTAACTGGAATAAGAGGAGAGGTTTTACACAGACTAAGAGTATTAGTTACAAGGCTCTATGAGGCAAGACAATGGTATATAAGGTTGAACTGGGGCGCACTTGATATTAACAGAGCTAGGACCAAACTTGTGTTAACTGAGGTTCTGGAGCAGATTCCTGAAAAGTTACAAGTTTTCAATATGTAAGCAGAAAGGATCCATGATCAACTAACAAATTTCTTTTACCTGTGATAAAGTAAAAATAAACATTTAAAAAAACATTGAACATACATAGACATACTCATTGAGAGTTGAAATACCAACCTAAAAAACTTCGTTCGGTAAAATTTGAAAACCAACCATGGATATCGTTTTAAATTTTGTTAATTATTAAAAAAAATATTTAAATAAGGTAAAAACTTATTTAAATTGTGGCAAAGACTAGTATGATTATAAATATTGCGACATGAAATCGATTTAAATTATGGCGACCAAGAATCGTATCCGTTTGTGGGGAATTATTCTTTAAAGGAAATTTGCTATTACTTCCAATTTTGCAATAAGTTGAGTCATTAATTTTCAATTTCGTGAATACTTCAATAAAAACTCCATGACCAATATTTGATTTTATCGAAAATTTGATAAAAATTAATAATTTGATTTTAAGAATATCATAATTCTGGTTTTTTGTAGTATGTCAGGGATCCCCAAAATTTTACGTTATCGAAAATTAGAAAACGTTGCAAGAAATGGTCATAATATGCCTATGTACCTAGTTTTATTACAATCAGTTCACCCGTTTTTGCTGTAGAACTCTGACATTAGATGTCAGACAAATGACAGGCATTTAGTATTCCCAAAGCCACGTACTCAGAAAACATCAAAACAGATATTTCTCTGTGAGAAAATAATATTTCAGTTATTAGTAGAATGATATTATACCACCCTTATGTCGGATATATCCATTTCACAGGTTGTCTCTTTTTCTTTTGTTTTATTAAATTGTAATCTTTATTATTTCGTTCTCACTTCAATATCTCTATTTGTATAAAATAAAACTACCAACATTGTTGTAGTAAAATTTTAACTACTTCTTCTTCATCCTTGTAAAACGAATGTAATCATCGATTAAGAAAAGAAGAAAGGTTATATTAATCAAAACTGATACACTTACAAAAAGTATTTGATAAATAATTTTTATTCAGACAAAAGACATTTATTCAATTGAAACTGGAAATGAACTTTCGATGACGAGACTGGGATGCAGACAGAATAGGGTGAATTCCTGAGGGAGGAATCGTGTAACATAGAGGGAGACATTGGAAACTAGAAGCGGGATGCAGGTGGGTTAGCTAGTTGTAGTTAGGTAAATGTTGACAAGCTCCAGAGGGGACTGTGAGAACTTGACAGACTGTTTTTCATTCATTATCAGACAATTCCCAGTCCCTTGCAGTTTCAATGTTGTTTTATAATTTCAATATTTAATTGCTTTGATAACATTGAACTATACGAAACCCGAACGCTTTGGAGGTGGTTTAAAAAAGAGTAGGGTTTTTTAAACAATAGGATGATCAGGAAAATTAAACATTGGGAGATAAGTTCTATGAAACAACAGCCCAGTTTCAATAATTATGTCATTGGGTGTTTGACAATACTGTGGCGTTGTTATTTTCGAATAAATACTTGATTTAATCGCTTAAATTAGGTTAAATTTCATAATATACCAAAAATTTCTTTAAAAAAAAATTATATATGTAATGTCGAATATATTTAAAAACTGGTTAACATATTAATACTAGATAAATTGAAATAAAAACACTTACACTTTTAATAACGTTAAACTCTTGACATTTATTTATGAAATGTGAGATGTATTGACAAACATTTACACAGAAATTATTTAATCTTAAAGCACACTCTTTGAAGATTTCTTTGTTAATTTTAAATTATGTTATACGAATAAAGAAATATCTTTTCAAATATATTGCACAAACTTTCTCACACAGCCATTCACAATAATAAGAAAACTAATTATTTTTAAAAAATCATTATTTTAGTTGTCAGTGAATAATGTTTTAAATGAACATGGTCGTCGCCTTTAAATTAATATATAATTAATTAGGACTTACAATTGATTTCAGCTGTGCGATTTGATTAAAATAATTAAACAACAGTCGTAATTCGTTTTAATATTATGTCAATTATTCCTAACGATAATTTTATATTATTGGAATTAGAAATACTTATTTGAATAATTATTATTCATATTTCACTAAAAATTATATAAAATCTGTGGAATAGATTTTGAGAAATTGCAGCTTTTATAACAGCTCCACGGCCCATTTTTCCCTGAAAAAAAAACGAATTGTTCCATTAATGCTCACAATTCACCAACATTTGAATGCCAGTTTTAAGAAATAACTTCTTTTGTCAGTTCTGTGACAGATTTTCAATTTTAATGAATAACACATAAACCGGGATTTTTTTTTTTAATTATGAATTCTCGAAAAATATTTTTATTTTTTCCAAAATATGCTTAAATATACCCATAAACCAAATCTTATTAATATCTATCTATGCTTTAATGCTGCAGAGCACTGCACAAATTTCTGACGACACAATTCACACAGACAGGAGACTTACAGATATATTTCCCGAAACAGCTGTTTTCTATTCAGAAGACCGCATAATAGATTATTTTGTATAAACTCACAACCAGCTGGATAAGGGTTCTAATTACAACAATGTAAATTTACTAAAATTTATATTTTAAAACTAAAAGGAATGGAAAAGTTTAAAAAATATTCAAGTCCTTTAGATAGATAAGGATCATCCTTTTTAATAGAAATGTTGCATTATTTACCATCTACAATAAATAGAAAGAGTACAAAATATTCCACGCCCTTTAGACATATTAACATCATCTTTTTTATTACAATTTTATATCATTCTCCACCTACAAAAAATGGAAAAGTGCAAAATATTCAAGTCCTTCAGATAGATCAGGACCATCCTTTTTTAATAAAAAAGTTGCATTATTTACCATCTACAAGAAATAGAAAGAGTACAAAATATCCTACGCCCTTCAGACATATCAACACCATCTTTTGTATTACAATTTTATATCATTCTCCACCTACATGGAAAAGTTCAAAATATTCACCTCCTTCCGATAGATCAGGATCATTCTTTTTTTTTAATGTTGCATTATTTACCACCTACAATAAATGGAAAAAGTATACAATATTCAAGTCCTTCAGATAGATCAGGACCATTTTTAAAATTAAAATGTTTCATTATTTACCATCTACAAGAAATGGATAAGTACAAAACATTCTACGTCCACCAGACAGATCAAGACTATCGTTTTTATTACAATTTTACATCATTGTTGCAGGAACAAACATTTGCCCCATCGCATCGCCACATAAATATTACGTCAAACAATATAATTTACCGACTTAAATTTTTTGAAGTATTGCCCTGTACAACTACATGATTTTAGAAAAGTAAGCAAATCAAATTGAATTCTTATTTGAATTAAACTAGAACATGAAACAATTCTCACAATATTCTGTAGCAAAAGCTGAAATAAATATAGTTGATAAGGAAGATTAGAAATCAAACCAAAGTATAAATGAATCTAAACTTAAAATATAGTTCTATAAAATAATTCAAATTTAATTTAGAAGAACGTTTAATTAAAAATTTATAAATTATTTATTTTCATGTAGAAATAAAACTATATTTATTCACTGATTAAATAAAAAAGTAACCTAAAATGATAGTAAATTTTTTAAATATAAATTATTCTATGTTACAAGTATCATTAATTAGAAAATATTGGTTCTAATTGAAATGTACGATAAAAGGATTTTCTTCTTGAGGAAGAGTCTGTTAAGGTATAAATAGTACGTTTAAAATAAGTGAATAAATAATAATGGTAATTTTTATAAGATTTTGAATACCTGTAGATAAAAGAAAAATTTTCAATTAAAAAAAATCAATTACTTTTTTTAAAACTCCACGATAAGTCAAATAGGTAAAAACGATCAAGAATTATTAATAACAAGTGATTTACTGTTAAGTTTAAAGAATCAGATCGTCAGAAATCTCCAAATATAAAAAGAAAGAGCTAGTTAAAACTGGAGGGCCAATCCGTAGTCACAGATTGCATGCAATTCAACACCTGTCTTTTAAACTCATAACATAACTTTGACTACAGTACGTATTTGCGAGAAGATAATTCTATTCCCTTATAATAGGTAAGTAAAACTTCACAATTATATATAATGCGTCACACATCATACTCTTAGAAAGTTTGCGCAATGCTTGAGTGTTTTTACTGTATTTATTCAATAATATAAGTAAATACTGATCTCGAAAAAATACTTAAATATAAAAAATGCACAAATGTTATTTAATACTAGAGCAACGAATGAACTATCAGCTCTAATGATAAAGCACTCACTCAAATTCTTTTTGTCGGATAGTATAACTATTATAAAGTCCAAAGTGACATATTTATTGCACGTCACAACTGATATATCTGCACAGTAGAGCATGACAGTGATTCATAAATCACAGAGAATGAAAGTGTGTCACTTTGCTCATAGATGTCTCTCTTAACAGATTCATTTACAGAGATTATAACAAGAGACTTTGATACGATTTAACATCAACTAAATTTTGGCTCAACCTAAACACTTTTAATAGATTTATTAAATTTTGCAAATTTTATTATGTTTTATTAATTTGATATGTTATGATTTTATGCGAAATTGCTAGTTAAAGTAAAAAGAATACATTAGCTTACAAGTATTTCAAATTTACGTTATATTTAATTTATGAATTTATCCTATGTATTATTTACTGGGAAATATATGGGTAAATATGAGTAGCATATGATGTTTGAAAAATAATTTCACAGTACTTACATTTTCATCCAGACTATCAGGAAATATCAGTAGGTGAATAGGTGGTTCGGTGATAGCACATTTCCTCGGTAATATTACGCAAATGTTCTAATATATCATGAACCACGTACCTAAGGGGAGATGGTGGTAGGTGTTTTAAAAGAATTGACAAATAAACTATGCCAACAAACTACACGAAATTTCTCAAGCATTCATTTACAATCGTAATACTAACTAAATTAATCGTCGACAAATGCTACGGTACGGTATTCGTCAGAAAAAAAAATATAAATCAACCGTGAACACTGTCATATATTTTTTAGATTATTTTAAAACAATATTTATATAAAAGTCGAAGATTTTTCACTTGTCATAAACTTGTTTCGGTCATAAGCGATTAGGTTTCGTTCACGTTTTTATAACTTACTGAATAAAGGTAATTTTCTATTTTTGTAATTTTATGAAAAGATTTTTATGAATTTTTACATTTCACCAAAATTTTAATAAAATTGGTAGAGCCTATTTTGAGAAATTACGTCTTTTATATCACCTGATGTTTTGGTTTTTACCAATAGCTCATGAACCGACATTTATTTAGGGATGGCCTACATTATGTTTTTGTTTTTGTCCTTAAAAAATTTAGTCATTACATAAAATTTTAATAAATGACACATAAATAAACTAGTGATATAGGTTACATTCTACGTTCAACGTAGAAGAGAATTCCCAGATTATTTTTTATTTACAAAGCAGTCATACATGGAATAAAACTCGAACACAAGTCCTCACAAAACTTAATCAAACGCGTTTCAACGCCAAAGTCGCCATCCTCACAACGTAATTTTTGTGAGAATTTGTGTCGAGTTTTATTTTATCCATTATTATCTCACAAGTGAAGCTCAACATTTATAGCTAGCTCAACCTGCTTAACTGGTTAAACGCTCTTGCTAGGTATCTGTGAGGTCCTAGGTTTATTTAACTTAGTAGTTAAAAAAATGCGGTTATGTTCTAGCATCATAAGTAGGAATCATTAATTGGTAACGACTTCTAGTAGCAAAAGCTAGAATTATAGCAACGAAACTCTATTTGCTGCCCTTACATTAATCGACATAATAGCTGTCTAACAACTCTGGTTCCATCGCTGATTATATCTCCACAAGATAACACAGCGAAATTTTAGGGGTGTTTATTGAGAAATTGACTTAACTCACTCCTAAACACAAATATCGGCTAAAAAGAAGGGCTGTTTTAAAAGTACTTTAGAATAATTGTTATAACTCTATAAAAAAAAAATATATTTCTTGGATACGGAATTTTGCATAAGGAAAAAGAGTGTTAGACCTATAGTTGTATTTCAGCATAAAGTAACATTTTAGAAGAGTAGCCGTTAATTACATTGTGACTGTATTTATGAGCCTCTAGATGATTTCTTTGGTCGTTTTAAAACTTGATTGTTTTAACCCCCAGATACTGTTTATTCGTTTGTTTAAAACAATCAGAAAAGACAACTGTCTTCACTTCCTTGTGTGGTTGTTAAGAGCTTTCAGTCTTTGCTTTATCAATGTAACTGAATTCAGTTTTATGTTATTTTGAAAATATAAATTTTGTATTTATGTATTATGGGTATCTAATATGTTTGAAAAATCAAAGTGAAAACCTTTATATTTGTATTAGTTTTTTTGTATAATATATTAATACCACAGCTTAACATCGAATTATTTATTCCTAAAAGAAAAACAAAGTATATTCCATAAGATCTCAAGATGTATATCTATACATTATCAAATTTTAAATAAAATGTGTTTGGCTTTAGTTTCCATCAGATAATATCAATCACCTAAATTATAGCTATTAGCTAAGAGCTGTATAATACATTGCTGTATGAAAATTTAATTTTTATTTCCAAAAAATCCAGCACTACTAAAAATAAACTGTGCAAAACTTAGCACGGATTTTCTCTTATAAGTATATATGAAATCAAATAATAACCAAAGTAATATTCGTTGTCACCTTCCCAAATATCTTGATAGAAACAATTCCCCCATGTATTTCTTTTCGGGGAAAGTTCGATGTATAGAAGGATCACCCTCCTTTCATCCCCAAAAATAACCTATATTGACGGTGCCGATTTACAAAAGTATGTACGTCGTGTTCTATGGCCGATTTTTGTTTGTATTTTACCTAAAACTCTTATACGATCATCGCAAATAATAATTTTATTTCTTAGACAGTTAATATTAAAATGAACGTATCAAAATCTTTAGAATCGTTTTGAGAAAATCAGAATTTAAAATTGTAGTCTTATGTTAGTTATACCAAAATTTTGAATTATTAAAAAAGTAAAAGAAAAAAGAATAATCTTGAGATATGGCAAAACATATCCACACAAAATTTATCAAAACAACGATATTCAATATTATCAAGTCTTTGTGTAGCTCTTTTATATCTAAATATACTGTCGAAAAAGGACATTACCGTTTCTATATTTAAGGACACAGACATTCCACTGGATAAAATTCAAAACAATATTCTTAACAACCACAATACAGTCTCAATACTTTTATTTTCTGATAAAATACAAATATTAAAAATATAATATTAAACTAATCTTAACTACGCAGTGCACAAATTAAAATAAAAACATTTTATATAGTTTAAATATGTCTCTATAAAACTATAACAAAACTCGTGTAAATAAAATGAATCTATCTCTGAGTGTTACAGGTTTAAAGTAATCAACAAATATTATTTTACTGTTCTGCGCGAGACATTTCAATTATTATAGTGTAACACTGTTATTTACAAATTTTATTCCATTATTGAAATAATATTCTTAAATACAAATTGTTACGTTAAAGGGCTATTCAATGAGTTCAATACTATTTATTTTTATAACATTCCATTTGTGCTATCGGTTTCTCAAACATCATTATGTTACTAAAAAATGTTTTATTAGTTAAAACTTCACGTTTAATAATAGTTCTCTTATTTTGCTTTCTCCTTTTCAGTTAAATTCTTTAAAATTATTGATAAAAATAAATGTACTTAGCACTATTTTCAATATCTTTGACCCACCATTTTAGACAAAAGCAAAATAGCAACCTTTTATAACAGTTATTCCTTGCAAAAATAACTAAAAAACACAGTTATTTTTAAATGATTGTGTTTGAAAATAGATTTGTTAAATATATTTTATTTTGCTCTCTTTTATGTAGCATACAACAATTTATCAGTAACGTCTAAAACAGTTTGGGAGAACATTGTTCTTACTTTACAAAATGTCTTCTCACTGAAGAAAAACGTTGTAATAAAATGTCGATTTCAAACAACTGCCGACGCGTCGTACCAAAACATTAACATTATATTTTACTAAGCAACAAAGTTACGCTCCCAGTTGTTACATACAGCACTGGGAAATAAAGTATTTCATATATTTTTCAAAAGTATTTTCGTAGGATTTGTTTAAATAGATTTCGTTACAATGACTTTTGTACTAGTTTCGTTAGACTGAGAAGAGTTTTAACTTTTCCTTTGTAATTTCTGTCAAATTTAACACAAGCAAGACCAAATATTTGGGTGTGTAAAGCCTAGACGCGTTAGTTGACACAATTATTTACTCTCGACTACTTAAACAAACCTTACTACAGTTTTGGAATAAAAATAAATACTTTATAAAATATAATAACCTATTAAAACATTGTGTTGTTTTATTATAGACGTAAGAAGCTCAATGCATTAAACCGTTAACATCGCTTGTAACTCACGTAAATAACCATCAATTGGACAAGTAACTAGAGATTTAGCCTTATGTGCAAAAGTGTTCAAACCACGTGGGGTTAGAAAGTTACGGTGTTGATATGTATAGAGGAACTACGATTAGTAAGAGAAACACGATATGCTGACCACAAGTCATCAGGTGAAAAACTTTCCAACATGACTATGTTCATATAGAGCTGTCGAGTTAAAGATCAACACACCTAAGAACTTGAATAAAGAGAAGAACGATGTTTTAACAAGATGGCAACTGATAAGAAACAGATTCAATAGTGTTTTTTCCCAGTATAATGTAGATAAGAACAGATATAATAACAGAGATAAAAGAAATTGTTAATTTGTGAATAAATTTCTTCTCTCAATTAGTTAGCAATATCGTGAAAGATATTGAATTATTGTATAACGATTCTAAGACATATATTAACCTGGTTAGTTTTAACTTACACTTCAGAGACGCGGGTAATACCTAAAAACGAAAAAAAAAAGTAATAACATTTTGATAGAAAGATGAATACGAATATTTTGGACCGAAAATATTTCTATTGTATATTAAATTTACAGAATTAATCAAAGGACAGTTATTTATATTGTTTACACTGATGACCGACGGTACTTGATAGAATTCCATTTTAACAAATAAAAAAAAAAAACTTTTTTAGTCTTGTACTGTAAGAGCCTCGTCAATGCCGTAACTGGAGAAACCATGGTCGGCTAGACCAAATAAATTATAGAATTTTACAAAAGAAAAATTGTGTTATATTTGTTGGACAGTTATTTTATAAATTAAAGATCCAATATACAGGTTAGTAGCTCAGGATCGATCGATTTTGTATGTACTAAGAACAGATATATTTAAAAATTTTAAAAGGTTGTGCAGAATAGGCTGTTATAAAGAGTACAATAATAATAGAAACTTTTTCTGATTAGTAATTTATTTAATATACATGAGTAGGAATGCTTGGAAATTAACTAAAATATAAATGAGAAGGTTTCTCCTTAAATATTCTTAATTCACGTTTAACATTTACTAAGTAGGTAACGTTCACCATACCTAAATTGGAAAATTTAGAATCAATTTGATGACGCAATATTGTAGTCATTTTGTAGTTGCATTTAATTATTTCAATTGGTTCTGTTACAGTTAAATTGTATTGAATTATATGAGCAAATAAATCCATATTTCTTTCTATAATCAGGATATTGTTTAACCAGATAAACTAACAAAAAATAACTTATCCTAAACTTAATTTAAAATGGGAAATTGAGAGAAAAATATTTTACTTTGTCCAGAAACATAATTTGTACCTTCTACGCCGCGTGTCTTGACAATACAGTCCAAGATTACTGACTATAACATCCATTCATGCTCAAAATGATCGACGAACGAGATTTCCCTCCGGTATAATTTCATTTTATGGTACGAAATGCAATAAGTGAAACAATATATTTACAAAACGAGTTTAAAGAAAGATATTATATTAGAGTAATTCACGTAATACTGACTTATTGCTTGAGATGTGAGATTGATATCGTAATTCCACATTGTACGATTTCCCACTTAGCTTGTTACTCTGTGAAACTTTCCCAACGCTCACATCCTTCTTAATCATGAACCAAACACTTAGAGGAGGGGATTGATCAAAGGTAAGATTTATTTAACATCAGCGTTACTCCATTAAACGCTACACAATTGGCTTCAGACAGGGACTTGGTTAAATAATTTGCATCTGAACAGTGTACTAGATTTATTAATTTTGATGTGAAGTAGTTTTTTTCTTTAAGTTTTAAACATTTCGTTTTTGCAAACGACGACAAGGGTTATTTTATAATTACATTCAATGAACCGTATTTTTATTGTGCAAATTATTTCATTTACCTAGTATAGGAAGTAGTAGTACCAGACAATAATTCCGTGAGAGGCATAACCAGCGTTCGATAGATGAGTGGCATCAGACTAGAATTAATTAGTATCATGCCCAGAGTTTAGTAGAAGGGTGGTACCAGACTAGAATTAATTAGTCTCATGCCCAGAGTTTAGTAGAAGGGTGGTACCAGACAAGAATTCTGTGAGTGGAATTCCCAGCATAGGTTAGAAAGGTGGCACCAAGACTAGAATTCCGTGAAAGGCATATCCAGACTTTTACAGAAGGGCAGTACCAGACTCCTGAAAGCGATTATATTGAGTTAACAGACCAAATTTGTCTGTTTTTCTCTTTTACTGCTTCCACGTTATTATTTCTTCCGGTTCGTCTAAGAAATTTCAATATTAAAAAAGGTCGCTGTCCATTCTTAACATTAGCAAAGTGTGAGGTAGGTAAGTAGAGTACCGTTCAGTAGAGTAACGTTCAGGAGAGTAACGTTCAATACAGTACCGTTCAGTACAGTAACGTTCATATAGTAACGTTCAATACAGTAACGTTCAGTACATTAACGTTCAGTACAGTCACGTTCAGTACAGTCACGTTTAGTATAGTACCTTTCAATACATGATTTTCAGTAGAGTATCGAACAGTATAATAACGATCAGTATAGTACCGGTAATGTTTAGTACTGTTAATTTCAGTTCAGTAACGTTTAGTACAGTTACATTCAGTGCCGTAACGTTAATTACAGTAACGTTCAGTACAGTAAAGTTTGGTAAAGTAATGTTAAGTGCAGTAACGTTCAGTACAATATCTTTCACTACAGTAACGTTCAGTACAGTAAATTAAAGTATATCAACGTTCACTAAATTTGCTTTCAGTAGAATAACGTTCGTCACAGTATCGTTCAGTACATTAACTTTCAGTAAAGTAATGTTCAGTACATTACGTTTAGTAGAGAAAAGTTCCGTACAGCAACGATCATTACAGTAATGTTTTGTAAAGTAACAATCGGTACAGTAACGTTCAGTAAAATAAAGTTTAGTACAGTAACGTTTAGTATTGTAACGTGAAGTCAGCAACATGCAGTACAGTAATGTTTAAATAGTAACTTTCAATAGAGCAACTTTTAGTTGAATAACGTTCAATAAAATTACGTTCAGTACATTAGCTTTTAATAGAGTAACGTACAGTACTGAAACTTTCAGTACAGTAACGTCACAGTAGAGCAATGCTAAGTAGAATAACGTTCAGTACAGTAACATTCACTAGAGTAAAGTTCAAACATTTCGTTTGTTTATTTATACTTAAAAGCATTTGATAATTTTGAACCCAAATATCTTTTACAAATGATCTTATGTAATGATCTTATGTATTTATGAAATTTATGTCAAACATGTGTGTCCTACATCTTTTGTTCTCGTATGACTAAAGAAGACATATGTTAAATCAAAATTAACAATTTTATAATTGTTTCTTATTTCATATTGTTAATATTTTTTTTTCTTAATCTACCTTTTTTAAAAGTTATTCTTCTCTTATTTTGAAAATATACCATACTCAAATAAATATTTAATTATTTCACTTAGTCTATGAACGGAAACAAAACTAAGATTTCATTACCTTAGTTATTAATGTATTGCTATAATCATAATAAATTATATAACTTTTAATATCTTTAATTTTTTTTCACAGCTTATAAATAATTTTAACTATTAAATACAGATATTAGTAATAACAGAACCCGAGATACAATTTTTTAATATGTAGTCGCTCTTAAACTCTAAAACAAAGACATTCTGTGTGACGTATACATCAGATTTTTTTACAATAAAATGCATAACTACAAAGTGATTTATAGTAATACAATAATCACTCATCTTTAAATAATTATTGTTTAAAACTTAAAACAACATTACCCTATCTATCCAATAAACTATTTTCCAGTAATAAATTATGCCGTTCACATCGTTTATGGGGAATGTGGAATTAATAGATCAGATGTATTTCAAAATAATTTTGTATTCATGTTCACTTAAATCAAAGAGAAAATCCTCTCTTTATTTATATTTCTTATTGCAAATTTGAATATTTAAACACAGAACCGACTGAGTTCTGTGAAAAAAAGTTTTTATTGACAACTCTTTTATTATTAGCTTGAGTGTAGACGTCTTATATAAAATAACTCCAATACATTTTCTTGATCCTGATAACAATAATAAAACGTCCCGTTTACAATATCTTGTTTAGTTTTTTAAAATATAAAAAACAAATACCGTAAAAGGAGCGTATTTGTATTAAATATATTATTTATAATAATAAAATCCTTGGATTTATTCTTGATACAATTGTACCCAAAGTTTCTGAGATTGATATAAACACGAAAACCATTTTTTCAAGTCGTTAACTCCAGTTGTTGGCAAAAATGTTTTACTATTTGCTTCATTACATATTAGGCTCTATTGTACTGTGAAACCAGCAGACAATCTTATTAGATCACTTTATAGGCGTTAGAAAATTTGTTTTGAGAGCATCAGTTGAATTAATAAAATGATCTTTAAACATCAACATTCAGTAAACATTAAAATCTCCAAAAAATGTGAAGTTGCTTTAGAGCATATCTTTTTTATCAAATCGATGTATTTCCAGTTCTCTGAAGATAAGCTTTTAAGAGGAGGGGTCGAAAAGTTAAACAAT
Source organism: Aphrophora alni (assembly GCA_963513935.1). Lineage (NCBI taxonomy): Eukaryota > Metazoa > Arthropoda > Insecta > Hemiptera > Aphrophoridae > Aphrophora > Aphrophora alni. Next base: position 136,318,215 of record OY740767.1, on the reverse strand, counting down.
TTATTTTTGCGATTATCTCTTAAAGTGCGAATTTTTAAAAAAATGTTTTACACAATTTTCTATTCTGTTTTGGTTTCTTTTTTATTTCTCATATTTAAATAACAGATTTATGATTTTAAGTAAGTAGCACTGAAACTACCCCCACATCCAGAGTGAGCTTTTGACGGACATTAACAGTTACGTCGAATCAAAAATTGCAAACATACGTATTTTAGATAATTACATATTACCTTCATTTTCAGTTCTTAAATTTTAATCTATGATTAAAATTGACTAAAATACTAAACACACGTACAACCAAAAATAAAATCGGTCAATTCATTAACAACAATATTATTTACCCCCCCCCCCAATTATTGAACAATAATTTACCATTATTATACAATAAATTTAGATATTTTCGTTTATTTTATAAATGCAAATGATTTTTATATTTAACTGTATAGTCAATAATCGTTTCATAAAGTTGTATTTTAAATAATTGGATCATTTTCAAAATTTAATAAACTAAGTTTGATTTAAACTATTGGAACTCAGTCAGTGGCATTTTGTGTATTTCTAGAAATATTCAGATATTTGGAATTTTTTAAATTACAAATTGAATCCTTTGATCTCTTCCCCAGAAAAACACATTTCGAAGAACGCGACACATCGATTTCTCAATATGGAAGTATTTTACAGAAAATTCCAGTAGTAGTTTTTCATATCTCCAAGATAGTTAAAGCGATTTTTACTTTCATATCGTTATCGAAAGTTGTAACCTAGAAATTTAAAACTATTTCTTACATTGATAAACACAATTTAATAAAAAATAATAAAGATTTCTAAGTTAATATAGGAAAACAAAAAAAAAATCATCTTTCATCTTTAAAAACTAGATTTGAATTCTAGAAAATACTGCAGATGAACAACAATTTGTAAGATAATATAATTAGGGTCATTTTCAAACATAAATTAAAAGTTATTTTTTATAATGTAACTAAAATTATTGACAAATCCAGTCCGTTTAGTTAAATGTATTGAGTAATGATCACGAAAGCTTATTTAAAAATTTTACTTAAAATTGTCTCTTGGAGAACATTTTCTAATTCATTTTTATCAAGTTCGTACTATAAATACTGGAAGGAATGCAGTGACAAAGAATTTATTTCTTCGTAACAAACTTTTCCTTGTAGTCGAACATGGTATATGTCAAAGTGATCTGAATAAATCTAAAATGTAATTTAAATCTGAAAGTATCATTAAGTAAAAACAATTAATTCATGTCTTAAACGTCACCTATGATGAAATATAATCAAAAGATTGAAACTGATGGGTTTGTAATTCAAAGCAGAAGGTTAACAGGGAGGAACAGTAAGGGTTTGAGAGTCTGATTGACTGTCATCCCGAGTTAGAGATGTCAGGTCACCCTCACAGAGCTAGCCAATAAGTCTCACCGCCCCTTTCTACTTTATATTTGCATTTATACATTCTCCCCCCAAACTTATTCTATAGCAATTTACTGAAGATTCTTCGACCCTTCCGTATGGGGTTCAAGATGTGTGCCCAGAATATTAAACATAAATTAAGGAGGAGTTGACTAACCAAAAAAGGAAACAAGAGAACTCATGCAGTTCAGGAGTAAAGGATTTTAGGTGCAAGTAATACTTACAATATTGTAATAATTATGGTCAACGTTTGTTATTAATATTTGAGTTTTGGGATCTGTTTTTGATGGACCCTGAATTGAAATTTTATTTCACCCAGGGGGACTATTTTAATGTTATGAAATATATAGGTAAAATAAAGAATCGGATTATATAAAATGATAATTATATGTCTCTGCTTTAGGTTTTAACCTTCTACCGAAATTGGCAACTGACTACGAAGCTCATAATAACATAAACGTTTAAAGAATGCTGAAAATAAAATAATAATTTTTATGTTCTTTACTGAAAAACCATTCGTAAAATTACTTTTCATCCATTTGATCCAAACGAATGGACGTAGTGTTATTACATAAACATAAATGGATAAGTTATTTATGAAAATAGACACATGAATTTAAATTGATTTGTTTTAATATGTAGATGCAATAATATTGCACATCCTTTCTCTCTCACCCAACCCCAAAACCAACAAAAACTGAGTAAATTATTGGCCAACAAAACCGTCAGTTCGGTAGTTGTCAGGCAGAAAGTAAACATGAACCATGGACAACATCTTTGAAAAATAAGTATATATTTTAATAGGGGCTAAGCTTGCTTCGCTTCGCTTTGCCATAAACCCGTCCATTGCGTAATCGTATTTAAATTAATAGAGAATGTTAACGGCAGACATAATTCTTCTTTTGCTAATTATACCTGAACCGTGAATATATTTGCTTGCAATTTTACACACAGATTTGGATTATTAATCTTGATATTTCACTAAAATTAGAAGAGAAGAGCTGATTTTTATAAAGTAAGTATTTTATAAAAGCCATAACGTCTATATTTCGTTAGTTACAAAAAATCATGAACCGCCATTTATAGAGGTATGGTGACCAAAAAACGTTTTGTTCGGATCTTTATAGGCTGAACTTCTGTAAAATTTTATGAAAATCGTTAGAATCAACTTTGAAAAAAAACCTAGTTTTTTTCCAAATTTAAATTATAAAAAAATAAAAAGTCTTGAGATATGAACATAATAAACCTTGGTAATTGGTCCACTTATTTGGGTTATAGTATGGGCAACGCTGCACATACAACAGATAGACGGATATAATTTCAAAAACCAAGTTTTGGACTCAGGTACCTTAAAACGGATACATCAACAAAACTTGTTTGATCAATAAACATAAAACGGATTTTTTTTCTTTTCACATAACTTACTCTAGACTGGGTACATGTCTGAAAATAAAACTATTTGACTGGTGCTTATATTGTACGTCGCCCTCAAACGAAATTCAATAAAAAACAGTTATTATTATTATTAAAATGTTAATTTTATTTTTTTAAAAGCTGTAATACAAGTATGTCCTATTTAGTATAGGACATTAATATTATAATCAGTGGACGATCTGGACAGAATTTTAGGTGTCGGTATAAAAAGTCGAATGTAATAAAATTAAAGATAATAAAACACAATTTTATTTTATTTTGTAAATAAAATAAAATTGTGTATTATTATCTTTAAACATGGAATTCCACCAAGAACAATCGGTCTCAACAGTAATGAAAAGTATTAAAATTAGTTGAAAAAACAAATCTATCACAAGATTAGGAAATTTGAAACTATAACAATTTAGAAAATAACGAACCGAAAAAGACGCAGAAAATTATTTGCAAAAAGAAAAGACAAAAATTCATATAAATAACAATAATAACTAACTCACCACACTAAAATCTCGAAGATCATCCATCTTCACAGCCTACTTGTCTGTCAGGGAAAGAAAATAATTCTTATTTGGAGGGGTTAGGGTAACACGGAAGTTTATGATTTCCCATGTGGATCCAATTGAGAGTGTGATAATGGTCACTGGCGGATGATACCATCTTTACTTCCGGCATCATTTGTAGGTTGCTACTGAAACAAAAATGTTTAATATGTAAAAGTAGGGTGTCGGTAAACTTTTTTGTTTTAAATAATACTTGTGTACGCTATCTGTTTTCGTTAATATGTATATATATATATAATTTCTTAAATATTGTAAACTAAAAAATAGAAGCATTTTTTGGTGCATTTGATTCTTATTTAAAACTTTTGTTTTATTTTATAAAATATCTAAAAAGTATACTTTAAACTATGTTGTCTTTTCATAGCTAAAAAATGGAAATAAAATATAAGTAAACTACAGTAAAATAGCATATTTATTTCGTTAATTCTATATCAAAGATATGGTTATACCCCTTCTTTACAAATTGCTTAAACGTAAACATCTTACAAGTAGAACAAGAAGCCTATTGTATAGTTTATTAAGTGTTAATCTTTAGTTTAAAGGTTTTCATATTAGATTTAACATATAAACTCCAAAGACGGGGGATGGTGTAACCCCAAATATTTACAGCCATAGGTTTATGAATTACTTTTATACTGTCAACACAGATTAGCTATAAAATTAAACACATAATGTGAGATATCAAACTATCCTACTTAACTTAATTACATTTATTGTGATATTTTACATGGATAATATAAGTTTTTATTTCAAAATGGCTGTACGATATGTTTAATACAATTGCATACAATAAAATCGAAAAGTTAAACGGTAAAGAATCTGTATGTCTAGTTAACTTAGTTTAATTGAAATTATATGAAAATAAACTTTCGATTACGAAATTTTTGACGCTAGGAGGACCTTTACAAAATAAAGTTCAATAAATCTTTTACTTGGCAATTGTTTATAGTTTTTAAAGTACAAAGTCTACGTAAATAGTAAAAGAAGAAAGGGATACATAAGTTATAGCGAAATTAGAAAAAAATTATCAGTTTATTTTCCTGGGTGTCTCACGAAGAGATATAATTTGCCGGATATATGGAATACTGTATAAACTTGATACGTTATGTTATGTTACATAAATATGTAAAAAATAGTACCCTCGAGTGTCATGTTGTATGGTGAATCAAAACAAAATGGCGGAATAACAAAAAATCAATCTTCTGATAGAACTACTTTCTCTCACAAAGCAATGCAATTAAAATGTGGCGGATTGTCATCTGTTAAATCGCGATCAGCTATAACAAGTACTCATATATTAAAAATAAATATGCAAAAACATTATACAAAATCTTTTTCTTTTTTTTTTTTTTTTAGTTATGTAATGACGAGTTCACCCTAAAATTAAATTTATACCTGTGTTTTTTTACACTTTCATTGTTATTTATTCAATAATTTGAGTGTTTTAACAACTGTTAAATCCCAACACTTCTAACTCAGCCTCTGGCCTTGATGAACAATTTATGGAAAATGAACAGTTTGATCTGTTATTACAGTACTTATAACACAAACTCTGTATCTGAATATCTTGTTTTCCGAATTATCCCCTGCTAATATATAAAAACGTCCTTAAGTTACGTACAATAAGAAGTTATAATATAGTAACTGTTGATCAAATACAAAACTGTACACAACTAAAAGTTAAGACAACACAATATATAAAAAGATACTTTAAGCGTATGACATGTAAATTAGAACACTATAAGATCAACATCTTGTTTTCTGAATTAAGAATCTTGAACCTTTTAAGAAAAACCAATTTAAAGCAGTGAACAAAACTGACAATAGATACAGTACTAGTAAAATATTAAAAGGGGGAAGAAATAATCGTTACAGTTTATAACTTACGAAAAACACTAAAATTAAGGTAAATTGGCTAAATTATAAATTTAGTGGTTTTCAAAATTCTCATTTTGGGGACAAACACACAAAAAAATTTTTAAAAAACTTTTATATTTGATGGTAAAAAGCGCTTAAATTTACCTTTTATAAAATACCATAATCCGGATTTTGGAGGAAAAAATTGCCAATTATTTTGAGGAGTGATTCCAAAAAAATGTTTTATTTTCGGATGTGACCTCAGAAGTGGAAAGTAGAAGTAATGAAATAGTTAAAGTTGGAACTTAAATTGTTAGGGCGGGATAGTTAACCTAGCTGTTATGTAAGCCCAACAGATGACCCAAGGGAGTCAAATATTGTGGACCAAAATAAGGACCACCAACATATATCTGACGAGCGTTAAAGGGAAAATAACCGTCTAGCCAGACAGAGACATTGAGGGGTTGTGTTTAGTAAACTTCAGTGTTTGATTACATTTAATATCCCCATAATCTCGGACACGTTCTGATTGTGGTCTTTATACTTTCCCATAATCTCGGACACGTTCCGATTGGGGCCTTTATACTTCCCCATAATCTCGAACACGATCCGATTGTGGTCTTTATACTTCCCCATATTCTCGAACACGATCCGATTGGGGCCTTTATACTTCCCCATAATCTCGAAGAGGATCCGATTGGGGCCTTTATACTTCCCCGTAATCTCTGACATGATCCGATTGTGGTCTTTATACTTCCCCATAATCTCGAACACGATCTGATAGGGGCCTTTATACTTCCCCATGATCTCGGACACGATCCGATTGGGGCCTTTATACTTCCCCGTAATCTCGGACACGTTCCGATTGGGGTCTTTATACTTCCACATAATCTCGGACACGATCCGATTGTGGTATTTATACTTCCCTATAATTTCAAACAGGGTACGACTGGGGCCTTTATATTCCTCCATAATCTCGGATACGAATTCAATGAATAAAATACTTTTTCCTAATCACCCTTTGACAATCTGTATTACCTATATATACCTTGGATTACAAAACTATAAGTTACGTTAGTCTGATCATACAGAGACTTTATCGTAATAAATGGAATTTTGCACATCCTTATTACGACACATTCAAATACTATACTCTGACGTTATGAACTATAAAATTGAACATGATCAATTATCCTAATACTTTCTGAACATGAAAGTATTCTTTACTTTAAACCAGAATTAATCGGGGCGTAAACTAGACTCTTGTTTTACCAATTTTGTAAAAAAAAAATATTTTAGTATAGTCTTGGATTAGATCACTCTCTTTTCATCTTTTCTGTCTTGTACAATTCTTGTTCTCTTAGACCATGACGCTGCTAGAGTATTCAAAGGCTGGTCTTCGAATTTTGTTTTTAAGGCGACGATGATCACATGATTTATTTCTTTAAACAACAAATAAAAAAACCGTGTAACACTTTTTATTAACGGTAGCATGAATATCGCTTCCAACTCATAAAAATCTTCTAGAGGCCTAGATATTAATTTAGATACTTATGTACAGCCACAAATTATAAAGAAAACTCCAATCTATAATTCGCAGAAATTAGACAATCACAGTGACGATTTGCTGTGTTCAACTACCTCATATTAAAGTATTATTTTCTCTCTTATTATAAATAAATATCATTTGGTAATAATGATAATTTAAAATAGTTGATTCTATAAATCATAATTTGTACGTTTATGTAAACATTTCTGATTATAACATAGGGTTATTTTTACATTTTAAAAAGAAAATAGTAATAATTTAGCTGGCTGAATCGACTTATTTCTGAACCAAAAGAGAAAATAATTTTTTTTTAAATATTTACAAGTTAGGTTTTATTATTCTTCTATAACGTAACAATATTCCCGTTTTATATTTCTAAACTTTAAAACATATTGTTATGTGCAAGATACTTTTTTATATTGTTTTTGATAAAGGAAAGCCGAGCATTTAGATTGGATGCACTTCAGGATGCTTCGAGAACCTTTTATTTACAAGAGCAAAGATGAGGGGTGGTTCAACCCGTCACTCCATCAACATTTTCCTACCCCTCTATGCTTTCCTTGGCTGATTTTTCATAGATTTTTATGTATAAAAGTACACAGAATATTAAACTAAAGAGGGAAAGTCAACTGTGATAATTCAGGTGATAATGATTAATATTAAAAACTGTTAATTGTAAGACTGGTGTGAATATAAATGTTATTTCTTACATAAACATTGTAATTAGTTTAAATATCTGCACTCTCTTTTTTGTCATCAGAGTACCTAAAAAGTATACTAACACGTTTAATTATAATTTGCTATCCGTTTGGGTTTATGTTTTTAGGTTGTGGTAACTATAGAGTTTAATCAAACTCTATAGTTACCAAAAAAAGAGTGAAAGTGAATAATGTTGTAGTTTTGATAAAATGTTTTGGCTATTACTTTCACATTCTTATTCTACCGTAATTTAATTAAAACAATCTACAATTGGTTTTAAAATTATGTATATTCAACACTAACCTGGATAGTGATTTCTATATGTCTAGTAACTTGTTCCGTAACTTTCTGGTAACTAGTAACAAAAATTTGTTTCGTCTATATTTTGTTTGATTGTTTGTTATAAAGATATCATCCATAGTTTTGTTACTCATGGAAAACTTCATGAAATTGGTCAAACTAAAAACAACACCTAAGGTGCAAGAGCTTGTACTAACGATGCAGCCTCATCTCCCCTATATAACTTTAGCACTATTTATCACAGTTTGGGGTCTTCTGGGACAATCTACACATGATTTTACACTTGACTTCTAACGCAATGGTGTCGTAAAAAGACTTGTTACTTGAGCTTCCAGCTATAAAAACAGGCGTTTATCGAAGTTTTTTTTCTTATCTTTATACACATGAATTTTGACGCGGTAAAATAAAATCATATTAATTTTATCAATATATTTATTTTTTGACCTAAGTAAAGTTTTAGAGTATTACATGTAAGAAACATCGTTTAATAATTACATTAAATTGATTTTGATACAACCAATTTATTTTCTTTCAACACTGCTCTCACACAAACTGTACGAATGTAATCAAAGCAGATAAATGTTTAATAAAGATGATATATTTAGTTATGCACATCACTTTTAAGAACTCCTGTATTTCAGAAAGTAATTCTCCCATGAAAACATATTTTCTCGTGTTATAGAATCTCATTAACGAGAATCCTAAACTTAGGGAGAAGTGTATGCATAATTTGTGCCCAGAGGGCGAGATGATCTGTGGACGGCGTTTTAATTTCCCAGAAGGTTGTGAACTTCCTCAAGTTGTTGAACAATATTTACTAAAGAAAACTAATTAGGAATAAAATAATAAAGGAAGATAAAACGAACGATGTCAAAACACACAACTAACAGTACGTTTTATGATGTAGTTTGATGGTGAAGTTTCACACCATTGTCACCATTGATTTTTATATATGAGCAGTAGTATATACTAATACTTAGAAATCAAGATTTCATTATTAATTTTAAAAATTGTGTAGTAGTATTATTAATAATGATCTAATATATCTGAGATAAATATTTCTGTATAGTTTCAATTTTATTGCATTTACAAAAGCAAGATTTTACTTGTCACAGCAAAGGAAAGTAGGTGGTTATTGCAATATTTTACATTAAAGCATACTTGATGGACCACATAGTAAGTAACAGACGTTATCATTTTAGTAATTGGATGTTAGCATTTATATTTAATATATCAATATTTCATATTAGATATTTTACGAATTAGAACACCTGATTGTTTAAAGTTGCTTACGTCATTGATAAGTAGCACTAATATATTGTTTATTGTTGTATTTTTAACCTTAACAACATTGGAGTAAATTAAATTATTGTTTTTAATTTTTTTTTAATTTTAGAAGGGTATGGATCCGTTTTCCTATTATCTTTTATACTTTAATTTCCTACGCCTTATAAAATAAGGAATACAATAAAACAAAAATATCTTTGAAAATTCTAGTAGCGTTAAAGTTGAAGAATAACAAGAGTTTCTTAGGAGACGGTATTGAATAGAAGATTAGATGACTATATTAAAAAATGTGTAGGTACAGCTAGGCTCCCGTGGGATTGTCAAACCCGTACTCACTATAAGTGAGCTCCTGAGGGATAGACGGAAAAAGTAATACGACGGTGAAATGAGAAGAAAAAGTTTGTTCAGAGTAACGTGAAGCTGAAGTAAGGACATCTGTTTTACTTTTCGGTTAACTCGACATAACCCCATTCAGGAATCTGGCTACTAACCTTTTTAAATGCCCTTCGCATACGTGTGTGACACATAAACATACAATGTGATCCACAGCTGATATATTCCCTGAGGGTTCATATAACGATCTGGAGAGACCTGCACAATTGAGTTAGACATTATGTGAGGAAAATTTATTATATAATGTAAAGAGTTATGAATATAAGTTCACTTTGGAAGTTTGCAAAATCGTTAATGATATACAGCTCAGCATTTAAACCTGCAGTTGCTGATAAGAACTTAAAGAAAACAACTAAGAAAATAATAAATCACACTTTTATTTTATTACCTAAATTCAACCATTCTATTTACTTTATTTATATTTGATCGTCAAAATACAACTCTGTTAAAACAAACTTTCAAAAAGACGTAAATTTATTGTTTGTAATACTCTCAAATTATTTATATTTCATTAATTATATTATTTGTAGATTTTCGAATTAATGGTACTAACTTAAACATAGTTGGAGCAAAACAAAAATATTCTACAATTCTAAAATAAACAAACATCCATCAATACATTTGATCAGTAACGAAGTGTAAATAACAGTCGGTCAAATTCAGGGATATCAAATGGTACTTCAAAAACTCTAAAACTTTTTTATTTGAAATATTTTCTATTTATATATGAGAGAATGAAATTGTACTTATAAATGGAGAATTTACAAAACCAAAAGGTTTTATTCGTATTATGTAATTTCAAGCACATTGATAAATATTTGATAAAATATGGATAAAAATTGTTGTATGATGAACATGTCCGTTTAATCTACCACTTAGAAATAACTTTTTGTGTAAGCATATGATAGTGTGCTTTGGGTCTATATACCTATATAAAATAAATCTCATAAAAAAGTCATAAAACCTATTATGCATCCCTTAAAGTACCAAGAGTCAGAGAAGGAAGGAGGGTCGAAGCTATATAGTAGCCTCCCCCTTCATACATAGCATTATTTATCACAGCTGGAAGTATATTTAATATGATTTTGTACTTAACTGATATGTTGAACTATAAAAGTCATTTTTAAACGCTGGTAATAGCATTTGCATATTAATGGCAAACATTACACCCTACTCCTTCATCTCTTCCTTAAATACCGATTAAACCACATTTACAGTCATGACTAACAATGAAGGATCACAAGATTATATTTATATATTTTGTACATATTATAATTTTTTTTTTTTTACTTTTGTACAAATACTTTTTTCTAGAAATAATGAAATTGAAATATTTAATATTAATAATTATTCCCTTTGCTACACCAGATCCTTGGCATATTACTTCTTCCCGTAGCATTATTTATTACGGCGTAGTGATTAATAAAGTATATATTCCCAACTAAAACACAACATCACTATTTTGACTCACGTAACTTCAGTTGTACGTAAACGTGAGGAAATATAATAATTACTAATTACGTCAACAAACCAGCAAACAATCTCATTTGTCACTAAATACGTTAGACGTTGACATTCATATTATTTTAGTGTAACTTTTTTTTTCCATGTCATTATCGATTTAAACATTGCTGAATAGTATCCAAGTCACAATTATAGAATAATAAGTGTAATAATATCACCTTTACAGGTCTTAATACCTCGGTGCACACCGTAAGTCTTGTTGCACTTTTGTGTTTTTGTGTATCACTTCTTAATGTTTGACGACCACTGTGAGCAAGATATTTTCTGATGATTGAACATAGTTCCGAAAGACGTCATTCGAAGAAAAACAGAGTCACATAACGGATAATTAAATATTTCACTTATGCTCATTATAATATTATTACGTTTTCGTATATTTGTTTTATTAAAATTATCATTTTAGCAGACTTAATTTATAATTATTTTGTTTAAACCCTTATAACATTAATACTACTTTAATCACTAATCTATATTCTAGTAGTAATCACTATAACATGAGTGATGAGAAGCACAACAACCTCTTTTTTTCGTACTGATTGAGCATTTACCTTCCCCAACAATCACTATTAAAAAAAGTAATCTCATTGTAATATAGATTACAAAATCATCTTTCACACCATCGTATTGACATGAAGTCCCTACCCTCAATGTGAAGCGTGAAGTTCAGATTGGACAACTTCCTATCACCCAATTTGGCCACACACATAATTGGACCCACTTGGGAAATCATGTACTTCCTTAATACAGTAACTGTAAACTGGGGAAGAAAATTTCTTTTCTTTTTCTTGATGTATAAGGAGAATATAACGACAGATGGGCTTCGTGATAATGTTAACCATCTTTTTGTAATTTCAAGATTTCAGAAAACATAAAATTATAAAATCAGCTTACTGTTAACTAATATTGCAGGGAGGATTAAAATGACAATTGGCTCACACATGTATTATTTCATGGAGAAGGTTTTTATCTAATTATTATAAACGCCATCATGTTACTTACCCAGTATAACATTATTACTAAGACACCGTTTGACCGATTAAAATGACAATTGGCTCACACATGTATTATTTCATAGAGAAGGTTTTATCTAATTATTATAGGCTAAACGCCATCATGTTACTTACCCAGTCTAACATTATTACTAAGACACCGTTTGATCGATTAAAATGACAATTGGCTCACACATGTATTATTCATCAAGAAGAAATATATATATATATATATATATATATATATATATATATATATATATATATATATTAATTGATATTGTAACAGTATCTTGTAACAGTGTAACAGGTAATATACTGTGTACAATTATTGCACGAATTTTCTCATACACAAATTTACAATAAAAAAAAAAACTGACCAAACAAAACCTCAAAACAATTTTAGATCGCTAGTCTCAGTAAAATAGTCAAATCTACTATGACAATGGAGTCAGATATTATTAATTTTTCAAACGAATATCCCTTAACAGTATTTTCTATTAGTTTCAATTTCTGTACTTTGATTTTAGAAATAAATAGTAATACAAAATTTTGCGTTACATGACTCCTTTAAATTTATATATTTACCGTTTTTCTTCCGGTAAATTGTAGACACTCCAAAATATAAAGAGTTCTCAAAAGTTAGTTATTTTATCTATGATGAAAGGTCCATGTGAAACAAACACCATTTCAGTATTAAACTGCATTTTTATAACACATTGCCAATTTTTGTAGGAGAAGAGAAATATCTTAACATAATTTAATTACCATCTGCCAATTCCTTTTCTTAACAATATGGTAGAGAGATGATTGGTCAAATTTAAAAAAAAACCATATGTGACCAAGCAGGATATAATGAAATCTAAATTACAATGTTTTTATCATATATTCAGCGCTGAGACCACATGAATGATTACGTACTTCAACTTTTCACTAATTTCTGTTTAATATTCCGAACACATCTTGAACCCTGTGTGGAACGGTCGAAGAATCTTCAGTAAATTACTATACAACAAGTTTTGGGGGGGGGATTTATCAATGCAAACACAAAGTAAAAATGAGGTTGGGTGTGATGAGACCTATTGGCTAGTTCGATGAGGGTGACCTGACATTTCCTACACAGGGTGACATTCAAACGCACAAACCCTCATAATTCCTTCCTGTTAATCTCCTTGAGACTAGAACACCCTCAATTTGAATGTTTTGATTTATTTTCCATTAAACGACAGTTCAAAATTCATGTTATATAAAGAATAATGGAACAAATTTGCTGAAACGTCAATTTTAAGTAAAGTTTAAAAATGGCGGTTGTCTGTTTTTTATTAGCTATGTTTAAATACAAGTTCCTTAATTCTGGTAAGAAAACTGTAGTAATACAGTCACTAGAACAGCTAAGAATTGAAACAGAAAATATATATTCCAAATTAGATTTACAGCTAAACACTTGAAATGATAATTTCTAAAGCAATTTTCTAATTGTAACAAATATATAACTAATATTTGAATCAGTATTGAAATTTGAACTAAAGGGTTGACTCGGCTTGGATTTGTTGTTAAATGGAGTCTAATAATAAATTAATGACTAATTGTAAGGAATTTGATCTAACTATTGGAAAAAATTATATTGGGTTTATATTGTTATAGAAATAGCAGCATTAAAATTATTTAATTTATTTCTGACATTAAATTTAAGACTTTTTATTATTATTCAATATTATACGTTTATTATTTTTGCAGTATGACGCTTATTTCTCTATAACTGTATCAACATTTTTTATATAGAGCTAAATATAATAATAAATATATACAGGATAAGTTCGACCTATTGTTACTAGGGTTAACGAAACATCTGACAGAACCTGAATTATATAAGAAGTCTGCATTCTACATCTTCACTGAACAAAGTAAGATCATAACTTTTTTAAATATACGTCATTGTTCTATTGTTTTTGTTCTGTGTATTTATAATCAACTACAATTTAATATTACATGGGTAATATCCCTAGAGTACAATGATGGTGAACTTGAAGAATAATTTTATAACACCATTTCTTATCTGTCCTAAATATATTTGTTACAATTTGTTAATATAAATTTAATTTATAAAAAACAACAACTGGTAGTAAAAATATCAGTTGATAAAAGTCAGGAAGTTGTTATACTCGATGAAGTATAAACGCACAAGCTTGATATAGACAATGTGGCTTAGTACAACATACTCGGCAACTATAGCCTTGCAATTAAACTCCAACAGAAGTCAAAACGAGGTGCACTTGTCTTTTTTTGACAGTTAGTTCTCTTTTCAATGCAAACTGAAGAGGACTCTCAGACATTTCGTCTTATATTACACTCCACACAATCCACTTGACTTTAAAGGAAGGTTCAAAGTTAAAATCTGTGTTTTAAATTTTAATGCACGACTAAGTCAAAGCAAGAACTATTGTATTTTAATTTAAAATTATTTGATATCAATAGTACAAATTAAAACATTATACTAATTCATGAGAGATGGTTTTGTTTCTAACTTTAATTCTTTAAACTCCTGTGAATATATCAACATAGTACAATGACAAACAATTCGTTTGTCATACAATGTCATACTAATTAATTTAGAACTCTTTGATATCATGACATACATTTCATGATTTTAAATACTAGGAAATTGGCAAATTAATATTTTTTATTTCAATTTATTATAAATAGAGAAGTTATTACATTACTTTATTTTAAATTAAATCAATATTATCAATTATCATCATCATTTCTGAATTATTCACATAAATTATATACATTTAGCACCTTTATTAATAACTGTACAGTTAAAATAACATACACACAATAATATGAAATCCAAAGATTATCTTTTCACTGTTTAACACATAGCAGAATTTACATATTTTCCTTTATACTTTATAGTAGATACATTCCATTTCTTGTCTCAGATAAAGCAGGATTTGACTGAAGTTATAACTTTAAAATCTATCACTAGTAACTACCAACTGATAAAAACTTACAGCTTTCCTTCGTTCATAAATAAATTTAAATTGGCTGTAGTGTATTCCCTCTAAGTCTAAATTATAACTGCCCTCTATGCAGAAATTGAAAGTATTTAGTATTTTTTCAACCAACCTCTGAAATCTTCGGACGAAACTGTTTAATTGTCTTAGAATTCTTAGCAACCTTCAAAATGTTCAAGAAAATATAATGCTCTCTGACAAGAAGTTTAAACCTACAATAAACAAAGTAGGAAATGTTCCATCAAGTGTATTGTACATTTCCATTTCGGCAAATAAATGCACATGGATGAATAAATATATGTTAGAATTACTTGCGATATATTATGTGGTTTATTTAATTAATATCTAAACTGATTTTAAGTATTCAAAAGGTAGGAATTCAAGTCAATAACAATTGAAATAATTTTATTTTCATTCCAAATAGAGATCTGGCCTTATATTCTAATAGATATATTTAGTTTCATTCTTGTATAGCCAACAGAGCAAATGTTTATGTAACTAGGATTAACACTATTTTTTTTCCGGTCAAGCGGTCTAAAAACTCACTTCATAAAGGCGACCGAGGTTTCAAGATTTTTATAGCTTCATTATCAGGCTGGACAACTGTCAATTCGCTCCATGGAGATCTATATAAAATTAATAAAACAAATTTGTTACAGGAAAATCACAGTTACAATAAAACACAAAACTAATGAAAACATAGTTTATACTTTGGCCACAGTTTTTAATACAGTTAATTGTCTAGACTGTCAGGTGATCATTAATCCTTTCCTCTTGTGTTATCTTGTCGAGCATTAATAATAAAATAAATGTGTTTCGTAAACTTTATAACTGCCTTCATGGGGAAAATTGACAACTTTGCAGCCTGAAGATGACCCTATCAAATTCTTGAAACGGCAGTCGACTTTACGAGGAGAGTTTTTATACCACTAGACAGATAAAAATAGGTTTAATCCTAGTTACAGAACTATTAAGCATAGATTTTGTATTGGCAATAATTAATAAAAAAAGTCTTTATATTAGAAGCACAATATCAAACACAAACAAAAAAGACATTAAGTACCATTGTAACGATACAAAATAGAAACAAACACACACTTTTCCGCAATAAAAGTTCATTTTTAACAAGAAGAAGTTTTAACAACTAGACTAATTGAGAATTGATGATGACCTTCAGTTGTTACAAGTTGACAAACCGCCTTGGTTCCGAACTACGACGCACGATATTTACAAGTACCCATCCATGCTGACATTATTTTAGGCAATCTAAAAGCAAAATCGGATCCTTTAAATATATCATTTAAATGTTTTTGACCTAAACAGATTATATTTATTACAGATTTGCAGTATTTTTAAACTTTTCCATTCACTATTTTACTTTTAACAATTAATTGTTTTCTCCAAACTCAAGTTGTTATTCTTAGCAATTAATGTTTTCTACTAAAAGTTTTGTTAACAATAAAGTTACGGTTCAATTTCTTTCCAAATTATACGAAATAATACTAACCCTTGACGTTTATATAAATGATCTGTGTTAATTAAAAACAAAAAGAAGCTACCTCGACAGAAGATGTATTAGTAAATCCATTACCCAATCCAGATGCAAATTGTTTAACCAAATCAAAGTTTCTTATCTGTTGATTAGTGTGTAATATGTTTGATGGAATAACGCTGATGTTCAAAACAATCCTAGCCTTAAACAATTCTCTCCTCTAAGAATTTAGTCCTTGATTAAGAATGATGTTAGCTTTGGGGAAGTTAATGTACAGAAAGCTAAGTGGGAAGTTAGACACTATGTGGGATTACAATATCAAACTCGCATTTCAAGCAATAAGTCAGTATTATCTGAATAACTTTAATGCCATATATTTCGTTAAATACATTTTGAAATATGGAAATATACACTTCACTGTCTTATTGTGTTTCCTCCCTCCTCATCCACTTATATCATTTTTACCAAACGAAATTATACCAGAGGAAAATTACCTTTTTTAATCATTTAAAACATTTATGAATGTTATATTTAGTTCTTTGTGACTGAAATTCATATTTATTGTAAAGAATAACTACAAAGTTAACGTTTTCACTCAATTTCCACTTCAATATAACGTTACCTTAAACGATAATTATTATAACATCATTAAATAAGTGTTCTATCAAATTATATTTTCTTATATTTCAAAAAAGAATATCAATTCGTGGAGTAGAAAACTTGTAAAATTACACGTCCAGTAATTTATTATTAGAAAATAAATTTCTATTGTATACTATATAAAAGTATCACACCCGAAGGAAAGAAATTCTGTTTCTTCACCATTTGGACAATAACTAGATAACACAGTTACGAATTTTGAAATGCATGTTTATTCTGAATATTTTTGTATAGAGTATTGATTTTATTGTTAGACAAAGTCAATATATTTGTTTCAGTTTTTCATTTCAAAATAACATCAGTTTCACCCTCTTAGAAAAACCGACATTCTAAAAAGAAAAATCGATACAAAAAAATGTGCACTTATTAAATAGTGTGATACCAATTTCAGCTGCATACATTCGTTGTATAAGTTATAAAGTCGTTGTATAGATATCTTCATATATTCCAAAATGTTGATACTTACTTAACTTACTTCTAAAAAAATATAATGGAAGAACAAAAAATGTAAAATTTTTATATTTCAGTTTATTAAAACGTTCGTCAAAACTACAAAAAGGAATATTACTATAAAAAATGTATTTTAACAAATATGTTTTAGTAAACGCTCTTGTGATTGCAGTTGTAGTCCTATTTTAAAAAGTAGTGTTTATTGCTCGATATATATAATAATGGACACGTTTGTAAACCGGTAAATTCGATTAATAAATTTGGAAATATCAACCGATTTTTAAATATCAAAACCCCATTCTTCAGGTTAATTTTAACCCTTACATCTTACAACTTTTCACTAAAGCTCAAGTGTTATGGCTTTTTAAATGTGCATATGCTAGTGTCCAATGGAGTGTTATAAGAGAACATATACAAGAGTTGTTACTCAAATCAAATATTTAAAAAGGTAACCTCGAAATTTGAGAATAAAAAAGTCTTAATATTAGGAATTTCATGAAATTTTGAAACACGTTTCACAAGTAAACTAAATTTTACAATTAGTTGAATATTATTGTTACTCAAAACAAATGGTTGTAGAGTTTCAAAAGACTTTTAAGGTTTTACATAAAACTAATAAATTGGCCTTCATTTACTGTTTGGTGAAATTTGGAATTCATTTTAATTACCATTTAAATTTAAAAACTGAGACTTTTCAGTTTTATTTATTAATAGCTAAAAAGAAATTAGTTTCTATCATAACTTCAAGTAAGAAAAATAATAGAAGTAATAAGTGCCAAGAGTAATAAAACCTTCAATTATATTTAACTTTTAGAAATAGGATAAAAATTATTATTAAGACAAAATTGTTATAAAAAATATTGTATAATTCTTATATATAAATAGCACCTTCAGGAATCTTTAACATCTCACTTTGTTTGGCATCACCGCTGAGTACATATTTGAGCAGATTCGCCAAAAACGCCAAATCAAAATACCTTCTAAACATTTCAGCATATATCTGTTAACCAAAAAGGTCAGAAACTTTTTTTTTAACAATATGGCCAACCTACCCTAACCCAACCTAACCTGATCTAACCTATATACCTTTGTTGTCTGTCTGTCTATCTGTTCATATTTGTACAAAATAATTAACAACTGAAGAACCATATAAACTACAACTTTCTATATTTGCAGTTATTAATGCCTAATTGTGTATTTTATATATGTTTTTCTTCAATCATTTCAAAAAATCAAAACCCTATAGTTATAAAATAGTTATAGATATGGTCAAAAATGTTGAAGAGTAAGTCTTAGGGGTTATTTAGAGCACGATACCCCATTTAAGGTGGTCCGGCCAACTCTGGATCATACCATGTTACAGTTTTCATGTTCTTATTACATTTTCTTTATCTGTAACTGCAAAACGTTTGATTTTTTTTTTGATTTTTTAAAATATCTTCATTTATTTTGTTTGAAATTCTTCTCGTTATTTAAAATCAAAACACATTACTAGATAGGTTGATAACTCTAACGAATATAATATTGTTCATACATGATATAAGAATGAAAAATTTAATCATCAAGATAAAAGATATTTTCAGATATCTCAACCTTTTTACACACGAATTTCGGATATTATTCCATCATCGAAATCATTAAAATCGCAAATAAAATTACAATCAAAAACATGTTATAAGACTAATATACGATATATTTTTATTAATTTCTAACATTTTGTCAAAAATATAATTTACGAAAAGTAAGAGAGAAAACTCTTTCGTTTGAAACAAAACTGAACAGTTCGACATCTAAACGAATCTAAAAGACTAGATAACAAATCTAAAAGTCATTAGTCAAGAGAAAAGTTAAACAATCTCAACAAAAACTAAAATCATAATGATTGAAAAATTGTTAATCTGAATAAAATCAAAAAAGCATCTGTTGTTACAACTAGAGTGTTGAAATTATAATATATTTCTTACTTAAATAATAGTTATCTAGAGAGAGAGGGATAATGTTATATTCAGGAAATTGTACTCTATCCTCAGAAATCTTCATTTTTTGATTACAGACTAAATATATTTGATAGGAAGGGGATTTTCAAATTATGTCTGTCATTCTTTAGTCATAACAGCATCTGGTTTTTCATATGTATATAAGTATATATATATATATATATATATATATATATATATATATATATGTGTGTGTGTGTGGGGGTGTGTGTGTGTGTGTGTTCAGAAAATGAAATTAAACAATTTTAACTGATTTATTTTCAGTGAACAAAATTCATTCCAAGAGCCATTCCTAAGTTTAACTGATTTGATGAATATTTTAACTAAAATCAATATAATAAATGCATTGACTTTAGAAAAAAGTGAAATTTTAGTCACTCATCCTTATTTCTCCGCTAAACAGAATTTTATAAAGTGTGTGGAAGAATAAACTTTGATTTTTAAAAGGCTATAGAATGAATTACAATAAATTTTTCCAAATATTATTTTTCAACACCTTAACCTAAATGGTAATTTTTAAAGAAAAGTAACTACTATAAATAATTCCGGTATTATGACGTAAGTTCATGAGTACAGATTCTTCTAGGCAGGAAAAGCGCGTGATACACACTGTGTCGATGGAAGGTGGTGAGAATACTGTAGGCCATGTACCACGATCAATAGAATTCAGTAACAAGAAGCAATAACCCTCAAATACGTCCGTACGTTGTGAAACGATTTTATCAAAATACGTCGTACTTTCAACAACCATTTTAACATTCATCAGAATCGACCAATGCTGTCTGCCTGTACGATTAAAAAGTTGGTTGAGAACTTTAAAGAGACTTCGTCATATCAGTAATAGAGAAGTCTGGGAAATAAAAAACGGGTGATAACGTAGAGCGTGTAAAGATTTGCAATGGAAAGAAGCCGACGTCACTCAGGTCGCCGGCATGGAACCACGCTTAGGATTTCCAACAGAATGGTTAGACGAATTTTGCAACAATCTATACAGTCAACCGTATAAAATACAAGTTGGTCAGGCTCCTAAAGAAAGAGATTATGTGATTCGAATGAAGGATACGACAGGAAGGATTTCAAATATCACTGGCAATGCTGCGAAATGGAATACCAACAACTTCACTATGCAATGGCGCACAAATTGTAAATATATATATATATATATATATATATATATAAAGATTTCACCTGTATGTACTTACTACTATATGAAATACAAATATACAATCGCTTTTGAGTTTTGAGAGTTTACTAGCTCAGTGATAAAACTAGACAAGTGTTACATACAGTGCATAATATCTTACATTTGCAAACTTCATTTAAGGTACGCAATATTTTAAGGAAAACTCAAATTCATTATTATTTATAAAAATTAAAATTACTATTATTGGTTGTTTTCAACTAATATAGCTGAAAATCCCATTTTTACACCCTGTCCATTATCAATTATTCTTCAATTTTAATATTGTATTTCTATATATAATATTTTAGAATAAATTTCCACCTATTTGGTGAATTATTTACACTTCGATATGAAAGTGGTTGATCTAACTGTCTTGATTTACAGCTGTGAAGGACAGCCGCGTAGAACAATTTCGTCCTGTAACAGCACTCCCTAAATTATTTTGTTAAATTGAAGGTTGCTAGGTCTAATGAGATATAAACCTTCGGCAACTTTTTTTCCCACATTTATTTCAATTTTACGATGTATTGAATTTTGTTCCCTTGACGCCATTAGGAGCTCGATTGATAATGGAAACGAATAAGACTATCCTAGGGGAACCTAACCGGAGATACACCTTTTTCCTGCGAGTCTTCGTTCAGCTCCTTTTTTCAGACTTTCATATCAACTCTCTCTTGAACAACTCTTTTTTATTCCAATTATAATATTATTAGATTATTCAAATACCCGGTATCATTATTTTTATGTTTTTTCTATGTTTTTTATAAGGCGACGATGACAGATAGTTTATTCTCCTTTAAACAATAAGGGGATATATTGTTCCATTGATCATGGCATGATTGAGAGGAATAACCAGGAATTAGTGAAAATATCAAGGAACGATACATTCGTGTTAAGCAGATTACCAACTTCCACCCCCAACAAATTGTGTAGAGATTAAATCCCTTGATCGAAAAGTACAATTTTAAACCTCTCAAACCAAACGAACAAATAAATAGGTGTAACAGAATCGATAAATGCTTAAACAAATATAACTTGTTTCTATAAAAAATACTCTTGATAAAATGTATAAAGAAACATTATATCTAATAGCCTCGTATAACAACAGGGAGCTTAACTTTGTTGTTCGATATAACGTAAGTTTATAGTTAGACTACAGCGGCAGTTTTACAACATTTTTCTTTAGAAGGGAAACATTTCCTAAACTGTTTAGACATTAGTGATGCATTTTATTTTTCAGACAAATATAGCAAAACATGCTGTACTGTTTATAAAAACGAATCAATTACGAAAACATTTATTCCTACTCATTAGCACAAAGATAAAACGTTTCTTAAAAATTATTATTTTAACATAAGAAATGTATAATCGACTCTAACCTACCCCTCCAATTTAAAGTTGCATGTGTGTTCCCTATTTTCGTATAGTTTTTTATTCAAACTCACAGTATGTTTCGTATATAGGTGTTAAAATATTACACTTGTATAATATAATGGAGAATATTTCTAGGACAAACCATGTAAATAACACCCAAACAGAATTCGACGATTCCCGGATTGTTACTAGTCACAATAATTATTTTGAAGGTTTTTTTTTTTTTTTTAAATTTTCCCTCTTATGTGGCAACCACTCAGAACAACTTATCGTTACCAAGGTAACTTCTTTTGCCTAAAATATAAACAATATTATATAAGTTAGATTAGGTTAGGTTAGGTTAGGTTAGGTTAGTTTGGGTTAGGTTACTAAATTACAAACATGATTCTATATGTTAGTAAAAACATTTCAAACATTCCTCATATTTTAAACATCGATTACATTTCCCTGTTCTAAACTGTCTCCAGCTGCTGGACCAGATGTTGTGTCGTAGAATCTTTAAATTATATACAGTTTATGGTGAAACAGAAATTTTTTTTTATTTCGTTATTTAGTGAATATATAAATTTAAAAATAAATGTATACTACCTGCACTATTATTGGATCATCGACTGACTCCTCATTTCAAACAGTCAGTGTATCGCACACACTAAATTCGTTCTTTGTATTGAAATATTGCGTAACGAAACGCACGAGGTCAAAATATTTATACACTGTAGCAAAGTACAGAAGATTTGTTGGTTTAATATTACATAAAGAATCTTATTACCAAAGTAAATCTCTTCCAAAACTGTGGCAATATATTGTCAAACCAATTACTATACAGGTGTTGCCATTCATTCGATACAAAATATTAATTTCAAAGAAGGAACAATATTTCAAGAACATTAACTTCATTTGTCTGCAGTTTGAAATATTAGTTTCTGTTGTTAAACTTCAGTTTCTTTCACACTTATTATAAAGTATCAAAGCTGATTTTTTTAAAAGATCAATTCAAAAAGATGACCGCCAATAGTAAACAATTTTGTATTGATAAATAAAACAGACGGAACCTGACCTGACAGAACAGCTGAAACGTTGTTGGCGTCTATAACTACACTGTTTTACCAGGAACAGAAAGAATGTGGACCTAGTAGAGATCTGTTAGATTCCTACTTATGCGAATTCGTTTTGTGCCGTAGGAACAAGGATGAAGATCTGTTTAACAACATCTGCAAGGACATCAATTTTTATTGAACTCTTGAACAAAAAAGTATGTATTCATATATTATGTGAAAAGTCGATTAGGTTATGTTAAGTTGGGTGTTGAGAAACCTTCTGGGTGTCACTGGTAGAGTAGCGATCCTCTTCTTGAACAGACCCAACAAATCTTCTATTAATAAAGAATCAATTAGGATCTGCTTCTTTTATACGGATAATTTCCAAATTTTTGTGCTGATAATAACGAAAAGGTTTGACATCCAGAATATTGATTTATATATCAGTAACAATTATACTAAATATCAAGACGAAATAAAAGGACCCAAAAATACAAAAAAACCCTAAAACTATAATGTCATATAAAAATATTATTTTGGTCTGTACGAGCATCAAATACAATAAATAAGAGGGGAAGAAAGAAACCCCTTATCAAATCATTGTAAAATTCTCTTTTAACCGAAGCGATACAGTTATTCGTAGAAATACAGCACTACTACTATACTCACCCATACTAAGACTAAAAAATCAAAATTTGAAGATGGACTACACAAAATATAGGTTGCAATTTTTTGGCTTTACTAAACGCAATGTTTACTATTGGTTAAATACGGTGGTGTTAGATTTTAGTTTGATCAAATAACAAAGAGGACATATTATAAAAGCGGAGTAATTTAGTTTCCAATTAAATAAAAGTGTCCCACTTCAACTGCAATGTCTGTGCGGAACAGGAAATGACATTTGTTGATTACTCTGAACCTGTAACTGGTAGAAACTGTTTCATTTTATACACACAAGTTTTGTTCTAGTTTTATAGAGTCATATTTAAACTATTGCGAAAAATGCCCTTACTTCCTGCGCTACATACAATATAACAAGTAATTGAAGTTCAGTTTTGTTTATTTATTTATTTATTTTTGTATATTTTTTTTCGCCATGAAACTAAACAATAGTGTACGGATTTTTAAAATAATGTTTGGAATGAAACTGTTGAAATAATATTTGGAATTATTTGAAAGAAACTTCTATTTTGAGTGTCCTCATGTCATGAAAGTGTTTATGAAAATATTATTTACATTATTTCTACGTAACATGTAATTTTAGCCTTTTGCATGGTGCAAGATCTAGTACCACACAAATAGAATTAATTCTACCGTTCGAATCACTCTGAAATAGGTTTTACAAAATTTTAATTCGATTATCAATCATGTCGTCTATATGATAATGTGTTTGTATTTGTGTTTATATGTTAGTGTATGTGTTTACACAGGTACAGCCAAAGGTATCTATCAACAGTTCTGACATTTAACAATAAAGTTATTTTTATACTTGTTGTTTAAAAACTCACCCCCTTATAAAATAAAGAAGAAATCATCATAAAATATAGCGATCAAACACGTTAATATAGCAAGAATGGGACAAGGAACCAGAGTTGGTCAGGAGATACTTGATAAGAAAGATTAAAGAGAATTACCTAACCCAATATTACATAAAAAAGGTGCAGATCCGGCTAATATACCGCCAGCTTGCCATAACTGTACTGACTGCAATGAGCCTCTGAGGAGTTATGAGATTCTTTAAAATAAGCCGTGTGATCTATGCACAAAGTTTTCTTCTTTTTATTTTACGATTTAAAATGGAACTATTTCAAATCAGTTCCATCCTATTTTATGCCTTAGAAATTAGTGTGCCTAACTATAGCGGGAAACAGTATAGAAAGTTGTAAGTTGGCGTGGATTAATATATCTTTATTTAACACTAGCAATGGATGAAATGCCAGACTTGATTAGGATATTACTAATTAAACAATTAACATAATTACTAACGTGTGTTAATATAACCTTAATAAATTACCGTTTAAACACGAAATCACCAAAGGAGTCCAGCCCAACTAGCCTTAAAAATGCATAGCCTACTTTTAACACTGTGAATTTATTTTTCATCGAAAACCCCCAACATCCCCAGAAGTATCGGTAACACCAGCGATGTTTAATAACACAGTACGTAATAAGTCTAAATATTTGTGCGCGTGTGTGTGCGTGTGTGTGTGCGTGCGTGTGTGCGTGCGTACGTGCGTGCATGTCTATGTGTGTTCCTAGAATAAAATTATTATTTATAATTTATACGACTTTAATTTTAAAAAATTATGGATTTGATCAGATCAAACTATAGAACATTAAAGTTGCCTAAGATTTATTAAATTATATATGTATTTAAATATAATTAAAAATATCCATAAACATATCTCTTTACCCAAAGCCTTATCTCTCCTGTTTGTATTGTTTTAATACAAATAAATAAGAGTGTCAGCGGGTTGAACAATCAAGTTTAAAACGGCCAAAGAAATTAATGACACTCTTGAGGCTCATCTATTCAGCCACAACGTAATTAACGAGTACACTTGCAAAATGTTACTTTATGCAAAGACACATCTAAAGGTCCAACAACCCAAGGGGCTGAAAGGGTTCATTGCTTTATCCAATTTATGTTGGTTGAAGTATACACTTTGTTTAAAAAGAAAACGGTTAATCGCTATTTTCTAGTAATAAGCTGCCTTTAGAAATGCTTTTTTTTTTAAATATTCACCTCTTCCGTTTAATATAAAGTTGTAATTCATATTGAGTTTAGAGTTTAATAATTAATAATATCCTTATAATCATATGAAGTGATTTTAAGACGTTACTCTTTTTAACCTTGAGTAACCAAATAATCAGGGATTCCAGCTCAGCGCTCATTACGACTTTGGTTATTTTAAGTCAGGAAT
This sequence comes from Aphrophora alni, assembly GCA_963513935.1. Taxonomy (NCBI): domain Eukaryota; kingdom Metazoa; phylum Arthropoda; class Insecta; order Hemiptera; family Aphrophoridae; genus Aphrophora; species Aphrophora alni. Next base: position 136,292,065 of record OY740767.1, on the reverse strand, counting down.
AGATAATACAGGGTCTTGCTTTCATGACTGAATCCAGGTCACTTCGATAAAGTATTTGGAATAAACCAACCCTATTATCTAGACAACAGATTAATAATTCTACTAAATATTTCTCTTCAGCAAATGAAAAATATAGACAGTAGATTCTAGGAGATGGAGCATCTACTGGTGCTAAACTATCAATGGACGAAGAAGACACCAATCGTCTGCGAAAAATTGGTTTAACAAAAATGTACGTACATTGTTTTTTCGAGCTAGATGAGTGAGAACAAACAACCAGTAAACCTATAAACCGTTCTGGTTTTTAATAACATTTTTCAAAAAAAAATGGTTTATGTTAATTGCCTTGATTAAATCATAAATAGAGAAAACGACATTTTAGATTACGAATAACGTTATAATTATGTGTAGCCACAATCCTTATTGAACTTGCTTTTGTTATTACAATCTCCACCTTTCCGAGGTAACCACTATGTTTTAAGAGTAAACACGGACTACTTGGCAATTGACAATTAACTATTGAAATATTCTCCATCGTTGAACCGAAGAATCACGATGCTGAAGTATACGTGAGGATTAGTTGGTAGTTGGCAGTTAACTATGGAGATATCTCCATCGTTGAACCGAATTAGTCACTATGTCTAAGAGTAAACAACTATTTGTGGCAGTTGGCAATTAACAATAGAAATGTCTCAATCGTTGAACCGAAGTTATCACTATTTGTAAAGAGTATACAAGGACTAGTTGGCAGTTATAATTAACTATGGAGATACCTCCATTGTTGAACCGAAGTTATCACTATGTGTAAAGAGTATACAAGAACTAGTTGGCAGTTAGTAATTAACTATGGAGATACCTCCATTGTTGAACCGAAGTTATCACTATTTGTAAAGAGTATACAAGGACTAGTTGGCAGTTAGTAATTAACTATGGAGATACCTCCATTGTTGAACCGAAGTTATCACTATTTGTAAAGAGTATACAAGGACTAGTTGGCAGTTAGCAACCCATTATGGAATATTATCACTTCCCCTCTTCAGGAAATCATTCTCTTTTCTAAAGTTGTTTATATTACTTAACTGCCCAATAATATCCCCTTATGGTTGACCTGTCTCAAGCAACAAACATATTTCGTGACATAAAACACTTCATTCCTAACGAAATGCGCACCATATGATTATCTCTCCTAATACATAGCATCACTCTTAATTCCCCGTATCGTATAGCTCGTTAGGAGTCAACAATTTTTTTTTTTTTTTAGATCCAAGAGTGTGTACATTAATATACAAGGATTTTTATCCAAATAATATTTTCATTCTTCGGCTAACACATTTCTTTTACACTTTTATAGTGTTGAGAAAAATTAGCCAACCTTATCCAGTAATAATTAAATTTTAAATTATTACTATAACCTGCAAAAAATATGAACATTTTAACTTAAGCGGTACATCTATGACCCATATTAGTATACATTTCTGATATCTCTCTACATAAAATTCAGTGATGTTTGACAATAATTGACTAATCAAAATAGTTTACTTTAAAGTAATAAACTAAATTGTACACGGAACAACATTGTTTGAGCACTGAAGATTATTATTTATATGTGTATAAATATGATTATAAATAGTTAGATTTATGCAAAAAGCAGTGGGTTAGACATAGACTTTCCTGTTTGTTCTCTATCTCTACTCACAGATTAACCATTTTTAATTGATACTTTTGTACCAAGGAATCAGTTGGAATTGGTTTAGTTTGAGTTCTACAAAATTATTTAGTTTATTTCGCTGTTCCCATCAATAACCATACTTTGGGTAAAGAAACCAACACTTTTAGCCCCATTGAATTTTTGATTGGTCATAATATAACGTAAATATTTTAAAGTTAGTTACGTTCTTATTGCATTTATAGCGTGATTGTTTAACCACAACATCTACCAGGAGCGCCGTTAATAGGTATTTGTGTAATGACGCCTCAACATAATTATTAATTGATGCAGATTTATACACTGCATTGTTATATACACATATTACACAATTATTTGTACTTAGTGAACAATTATTCCAGTCTGTTAGGTAAAAGCTGAGCAACATGTACTTCTGTTTGTTCCGATTATTTCTGTAATGGTCTTTTTGTGCGTGTGTTATTCTATTTATTGCAGTTAAGATAATTAATCCATCCAGTGACATTTGTAACATTTCATTAATACCATAAATTAAATTAGAAATATTATTAGAAAAGGTAGTAATTTTTATAACTGAAAGATAAATACTTGGAAGTATATTGTTACTGTAGTTATTTATTTTGATTCTATATGAAAAAATGAAATTGAAGAATTAATTTAAATAATATACAAAAATAATGACGTAACATAATAAAAATTTCTTTGATTAAATTTATCTTAATTTCTTTAACTGAGTTCATGACTTAGAAATCAGTGCGTCAAATATACTTCATTAAACTCCGTTAACTTAAAGTTCCTTAGACATTAAAATTTTCCCTAATTCCATATATATCTTCAACTAATAATAAACCGAAAAGTAACATATTTTATGAGTTTGGAAACATAGAGATGATTCAGAATAAGTTTTATATTTGAAGCACTTAAATTGGATGTAACATAAGGGTAAGAACTTTCTGTATTGTACATGTTCCTTTTGAAGTTGAATGTCTATATCAGTCACTCTATGAATACTGATGAGGCAATGTTATGTATTCAACGATGAATATATTTCCTTACGATTGCGTAGGTTTTGAGAAATAACTTTCTATATTTGTAATATTACGGTGGAGGTATTGATAAGTCACTTTATTGACAATAAAAATCTGTCTGAACAATTAAATAAAAATGATATGTCTAAAGTAAAATGTTTCAATTTTTACACTGTCAAATAATAAATACATGTATAATAAACATAGTTTATTAAAAATCTAACAACCGGCATCATTCTTTATCTTCCAATACCAACAATTGATGAAAAGTGTAAATTATATTCAACATGATGTACATTTCTGGATATGTTTTTAAAACTAATAAATATTTTCTTTTTAAAGTCAATTCAACATTATAATAATAGTGGCCTAAGAGTTACTACCACTTACTTGACTCTACATTAACAAGACACACAAAAATTTACTAGTTCATAGTCTACTTTTTTTAACATATTTGAGGGCTATTATTAATTAATTATTCCCAAAATATGGATATAACACACTTAAACTAATTTCCATTTTGAAAGTTTGTGTGAAAATTTGATAGTAGCGAATTAGACCAAAATAATGACCCTAATACAATTTGAACAACATCAGACAAACCTGCTAGAACTAGAATGGCAACCACAAACCCACTCAAAAATATGTTTCAAGGTAGGTGCATGTTTTACACTCTCATGTCAAGGTTTTGAAGAAAGGTTGTTCATTTTACCTTTGAAAATTCACTAATTCTATTCACCTTAATGGTCTAATTAAGGTTAACCTATTTTAAAGTTTAACTTTTCACAATTATACACAGTACATGGTGACTATTGTTACAAGACATATTTATCTGAATTTTCTTTCTTATTGATTGATGCATAGTAAAAAGTGATTGAAAATGGAAGAATGAAGCGACGTATTGGAAGAGGAAAGTAAAGGGATATATTTCCCCGAGAAGAGAGCCAAACCCAGTTACACCGATATAATATTATACTATAATAATAATAGCCTATCTGCGGTGGTAGAATGGGATTCAAGAGACTCCTATCAATGGGATTTGATGTTCAGTGATTTCGACAATAAATGTAACCAATTAAGTTATTAATCATCAATTTAGATTTTAATAAGAGAGAAAAAAACTCTAAATCTTTTTTTTTTTTTACATATATATATATATAATCTTTTATATATATTAAACCCGGAATCATTTGTGAATAGAGAAAGAGCCATGTACTTTTTTAATTCCTTTACATTCTCTATTTGCACGTTTGTTATGAAACTTTCGGTTACAACAAAAACTTATTTATTTTAAATTTTTAACAGCAATTTTTGATAAATATACAACTAAGATATATTTAATGACGACTCTATTAAAAGCCTGTATTGTTTCTTTACCAACAATTCCGGATTATCAATTTTTTGGGATAATAAAAGGTTTTGACGTGATACTCATGGGCTACATTTTAGTATTTTACTTTACATTCTATACGTAAATTGACCAAATAAGAAACATGTATCGTTCAAATCTCCAGAAAATCTATGTGAAACTAAAAACTAAATTAAATTAACTTGAAAAGCTTGTTAGTAAAATAACCAAATGATCTGGAAAGTGAGGGGAAAAGTCCCCACTATATAATCCTCTGCAACATTTATTCAATCACTAAAATATAAATCAGTCGCTAGAATAAAGTTACTGACCAAAAAGTGTAGTTTCGATGAGAACATCTTCTTAATCACAATAAAATTTTCAAAATATAAAATCATAATTATGTCTCCAAAATACGCCAATACATTTCTATTACGTTCTAAGGAATATTTCACTACCACTAATCACTAAACGTAAAATATTAGTGTTAGAGTTAGATTTAAGTTTTAATGTGTAAAGGTGTGCATATTATAAAAGCATGGTAATTTCATTTGCAATGGAATAGCAGTGTCCTACTTCAATTTAAATGTCTCATCGGAAAAGGAAATGACATTTGTTGATTACTCTGAACCTCCAACCTCCAGAGACTGTTTTATTTTATTTACACAGGTTTTATTCCAGCTTTATAGAGACACATTTAAACTACATAAAAAGCTTTTATTTTACTTCCTGCACTACGTACAATTTGGTTAAAATTATAAGTTCAGTGTAATATGTTTTTTTGTGGAATTATCATCTAAATATTTGTGTTTCCTGACCTGCGGAATAAATATGTGGAAAATTTATATTTTCAATATCCTTCAAAAATTAAGTACCATTCCTTAAGTTATATTTTTAATTATTTGTTCAGCCAGCTGCACAGTAAAACTAAAACGTGGAAGTATAAAATGTAAACCAATCCTGTCGTTTGAAACATTCAATCACAAACAACCCTGTTGTTTTAAACATCATGTTTTTTTTCACAAAATTGTGTATTTTATTGATCAACTGAAACGAATTTCAGTTTTACTCGAAAAATTTACCTTTGTATATAAGTGTCTAGCGATCGTTATGCAATTTTATTTTTAAAAAATCTTTCCAAACGAGACTAAATTATACGTACTCGAGGTTTAAAAATTAAATTTTGTTTTAAAATAGCAAATACTCAAAACAGTCAATTTACTGTTTCAGGTTATGGAAAATGATTCTCCAAATAGGAGTAAGTGGTGCAATGCAAAGTATTCGTTATAACGGTATGAACGAGCCGTATTGAGGTGTTCTAAAAAAAAACTAAATGAAAATTAAATTTTAAATGTTTTCTTAAACGTTACTTAGCAGAAAAATTTCAACTTCCTTGCTCACTATTATTTTAAATTTTATTTAAATCCGTTCAAACACTTTTCATGATCATAAGGTTGCAAAATATATATTATAATATTATTTAGAGTTACAACCTTTAGATTTCCTCTAATACTTTATTTACCTTTGATATATAATTTATATATATATATATATATATATATATATATATATATATATATATATATGTGAATTATAGTAAAAACGGTAAATGTTATTTGGATAATATTTAAAAAAAATTTATTTCTTAGTTAAGACTATCAAACTTCTATGTATGTATTGTACAGCATAGTATTTACTACTACAGTGACCCCAGGACATACTAAATCTAAACGACAATACAAGAAAAGCCACCCTTAATTTATATTTTTCTCGCGGTTGAGTGTTTTGTTCAAGTGTACAGTATTTGAAATATTATTTACAGTTTCCTTCTTGATCTATATACATTTCTCTGTGCCATAGTTCTTGCTAGGTATTAGTCATATTGGGTATACAGTACATTAATTTTTTTAATGTTGTAAGGACCGAAATATACTGTTACCAGAATTATTATTACTTATGCAGATTCATACATGTACACAGAGTTAAATAGATGTCTCTTACAAATTGTATCAGATCAGAAACTGCTCTTGTAAAACTGCAAATATCAGTATGAAAACCATGTTAACAGTCTATAAAACAAGTCACTAGATTTACTGTGTTTGGAAGGTGCCCCTTCATTTCAATTGAGCGGCAACTTCTTTTTTATCGCTAATGGGAATTGTTTCAAGAGAATTTGAAGGGACGTGAATCTTATATGTTATCTCAAAAGAGTAATAGAGGAAGATCTGATTAGGCACAGACCTCAGACTAGTTCAAATATTTGTCCGGAGGAGTCCTCTTATTGGTACTTTTATATTTCTATTAATTTAAAGTATTTGGAATCTACGAATATGGCTGGTTAAATAAATAAAATAACATCGGAGCACAAAGTCATCTTATTCGTTACATTAGTAAAAATCACGTGATAGGTGTTATATTTGACAATAAAGTTGATAAATTAATTATATAACGTAATAAGACCCTCATTGATGCAATTAATATACGATTATTACATCAATGGCATAAATTTTTAAGTGGTTTTATTTAAAGCTTGCTTGATTTTAATATTTCTTTTTGTGAAGTGTTAATAACAGTATCTTGTAGTTGTAACATTATAAACATCTTCCCCAATGGAAGCACGTTTCGCACCCAATTCTGGGAGATACCCTAACTATTTACGACAAAAATAAGCCCAATGTACAAATAAAGCTCCTTAATTGCATTCCTAATACAAACCTTATACTGTATATATATAAAGGAATGCACTTTATACAAACATATAAAAATATAAGATTTTACAGATCAGATAACTATTCCGAACATTTGTCTAAAGAGTAATGAGAAATACAATATGGTTTTTAGAAATCAACTGGTAATTGATTATAGCCTATGTTTAACTACCCCACACGTTTATTTATTAATGTTCAGATAGAGTTGTTGTTCATTTGGTTTAAATAAAATATATTGCAGTTGTTTAAATTGGACTACACAATGTTTATTAAAATAACCTTACATGTACCCCACAATATTATCTTCTTAATCTAAAAGAAAAGCGTCTCTCTCCTGGTTGAATTGTTTTAATACAAACTAATAAAGTGTCTGCAGGTTGAACAATCAAGTTAAAAACAAACAAAGAAATAAATGGCCCTCCTGGGGCTCATAAATTTCACTGGGCTGTAATTAACGAGTACACTTGCAAAATGTTACTTTATGCAAAGACACATCTAAAGGTCCAACAGCCCAAGGGGCTGAAATAGTTCATTCGTTTTTACAATTAATGATGGTTGGATTACACACACTGTTTGTTTCACAATGTTCAAAAATAAAACGATAAGTTCCTTTTATACTTTTTTTTAGTAATAAGCTGTATTTATTACATTCCCTCTCCCGCTTATTGACAGTTGTTTTTAATTTGAACACAAATAGTACATTTATTTAATCAGTAATTAAACGTATTATACTTGAGGATTTGTGTTAAGTTTTATTGCATAAAGTATACCATTTCACACGTCAAGCTAATTTTTTTTTGTGAGTGTGGCATCTTTAATATTCCTAAATAACTTTTATATAAGGTCAAATTCTTTAGGTTACTACTCTTTTTAATCTACAGTTAAATTTAGTAAACACGTATTCAAGAGTCGTAGCTTAACACTTAATAAGTCTTTGGTTATGCTAGTTCTGGGACATTATAAAACATGTTGTTGCCTCCATAAATGAACGTGGTCAGTTCAAGAAAATTCTTGGAATTTTATTCAACTTACCTTTTATGCAAGCAGACCAGTGACTGCTAAATATATTCTCTTCTTCCATTGTGACTAAAAATAATAGAACCTAAGGAAGTGTGACTTATTTAAGTTCAACATTGGTTATACTTACGACACGTATAAAGATTACTTTTATCAGGCTATGTGTTTGGGAGAACACATCAAACGTAAGGTTGTCGTGTAAGTGGTTTCAGCTTCTAAATCCCGTAAATTTAATTATTCAAAGATTTTAGTTATTCATGAAATCTTTCCAACAGCTTGGTTTTCACCCACGAATATGTTTAAAATTATATGCAGACACAAAGCCTTTTTAACTTTCGAATGGCGATCGACCTTAAGTACTATAAGCATTATCATTATATTACTTGCTATAAAATATTTTTGGCTCTCCGTCACTGAACAAAAGTAGTCAAGATATATGAAGAGTACACTAACACTAATAACTTATTATGGAAATATAGGCTACTCCTCGAATGCTCTGGTAACCATTCCCTATACTGTATTTCTAGATATATTAGTTACTTCACCTCTCAATTACTTTTGTCATTTGGTAGAAATTTGTCTTGCTGTGTAAAGGCAAAATAACCTCTCCGTCATCATAACTGAGAAACGGAAGAATAGAGCATAAAATAGAGACCCCTAGCTCTTTAATATTGTAATATCTTCAGGGTCGGAAGTGAACAAGTGATGATCAAGAAAGGCCTGATAGAAAAGATGAAAATAGGTATCTAACCCAAGACTACATGACAAAATGATAAAAGTTGTTCGTGGTTCCTCTAAATGTTCAAGTCTTTAGTTGAATTCTGTCGGTTACTTAATGACATAAAATACTTCAAAACTTAATGAAGTTGTCTCTAACACTCTTCAAACTCAAAACCGTTAAGCGTTCATTACACATTTAGATGTTTGGTTTTATTTTGCAACGATTTATCAATCCTTAAAACTGATTTATTTATCGACAAATATAATGATTAACTGTCTCTAAAATATAACTTGTTTTTTTGACAATAATCTATTCACAACAATTCTTCAGTTTACTGAGCTAAATCGCATCTGGAAGAACATTGTAAAAAACTGCGGATTTTTGTATATTTTTATTGGTATTATTGTGTTTTACAGAAGTCACGTAAGGAGTTAACCTAAATCTTCTCTTAGGCAAAACGTTCTTCAATTAGATTGTTGTACTCAGAAAACAGTTGTTTTTGTATTTCTGTATTTCAAACACGATCCACCAGGCGCGCTGTTAAAACGACTTTGTGTAATGATGTCTGAATATTATTGTTGCACATTTACACAATGCGTTGTTATACACACACTTTACACAATTATTTACACTTAGTAAACAATTATTCCAGTCTCTTTAACAGAAACTCGGCAACATGTGTTTCTATTTATCTAGGTTCTAGCTTCTGGAAGTGTATTTTTGTTTGGAATGAAATTGTATTTAGTAAAATTGTCTTGAATGTCACATCCAGTAACAATGTAATGATTTAATAATCTATCATACTTTAATTAAATTTAATATTAAAGGAGATAAATACATTTTCAACTGAACGACACTTTCTTCAAAAAACATTGTTACTAAAGTTGTTGATTTTTGTTCTGTATGAATATAGAAAATTGTATTTTTCATAATTTTTTCAGAAACATAAACAAATAATAATGTAAAACGATGCCAAGTTATTTTATTATATCAAATATCGGGTAGATAAATAGTACCTCAAGGATAATGTCAAATTTAATTGATTTAACTTCATTAATTCTAACTGTCTCAGGCATAAGTTTTTCCAAATTTTATAATTTAAAAAAAAAAATACAAACGATAATATAACTTTAAATTAAGTTTTAAAACATGGAAAGAATTCATAATATTATTTATATAATGAAACATTTAAAATGGGCGCATCATAACGATAAGAACTTTGTGTATTGTACAACATATTTCTTCTGACGTGAAATGTCCATTCCATCTGTATCAGTTACTCTATGAATTCTGATGAGGAAATTTTATGAATTCAACTTTGAATATATTTTCCACGGTTACGTGAGTTTGAGCAATAACTTTCTACATTTGGGACATTACAGTGGGAGTATTGAGTATATAACTTTTCTAACAATAAATAGTTATCGGAAAATATTTTATAAACTTCCACATGTAAATGCAAACACAATAATATTTAGGTATTTTTATGCTGCAAAAGTTATCAAATATAACGTTTGGTGCCTATAATAAAAATAGGTATTGATTTTATATGTTTACAGACTATTTGATGAATTTAAATTTACTAAGATCATGCTTTGTGGAAATTTTTTAAATTACATATAGAATCACAGGTGTCTTTTAAATTTCAATCCAAAATTCAATATGGAATATGTTTGACATACATGTCATACTATAATTCTTTTCAGGCTCTCTCTAGACTCTATACGAAACGCTGAGATCCTTGTCATCAACTCCCCCCTCTTTCTCTCTCTTGTGTATTCATGGTTTACAAAAGTGCTTTCACGTAAAATGAGGTTAAATCGAGCTCACACACAACACTAGGGCTGACTGCGCAGGAAGAGATACTTTACTACTACGAACTTAAGAACAAGCTACACCACTTCATCCCTGTAAATCTTAAATTGTCCTCAGTTTCAGCAAACATGAGAAGGATTGAACAGTAATTGTAAACTGGGTATGTACTATAATGGAACAAGCAACACTTTATGCCATTCAAATTATGTTTCTTATTAGCAGTATATAAATGTTATCCTAACATAGACTGTTATGTCATTTTAACAATAAATAGTATGAATAAGTGTGTAGGATCATATATAGAGATTTTGTATCAGATATGGCCTTTACTGTTAAACTTTAATAACTGCCCCAGAAACTGAATCAATCAACAAGGCTTTTAAGGGAAGCTACAGAACGGACTATTGTGGTAAATTTTATAGTTTTTACCAAACAATTTATAAAGAACATTATTAAAGCAGTTATTAGTGATGTAGCTAGTAGACTATAAATCCGTTAAGATTGTAGTTGTATTGATACATTAGTTGAATGATTAGTTACTCAGTTGTGGCTAATGTTCTATATCATTTTATTTACATTGCTTGTAATAATTATATTTTAATTAAGGTTATTTTCACTTCAGTGTGCGCAAGATTAATATGAAAGAAATCCTGTTTGTAGTATAGCGAGTATTAATACTCAAGGCTTGGTTGAATTTCGACTATAGTTATAAAGATTAAATTGATTTATTCATAGTTTGTTTTACTGACATTATTCCACCATCAGTGCAAGGTATTCAAAAATTGAACAAGAGGTTTGGGCAAAATGGATCAGTAACTGATCTTCCCCGAAGTTGTAGCTGAGTACTTTATACAGGCACCTTCAAAAGAAAATAGTCTCTGGAGTATGAGATATATGGATAAAATCTTAGAAGAATGCAGAAAAAGTTAAAACTCCACGCACATAAGTCTAGTATACATCAATGCTAAATGATGACGTGGTAATATACGCATGGCATTCTGTGAGAGGATACATCGTCCGTCAAGAAGTCTATTATAACTTTTAGCATAAAAAGCATTCTGTGGACTAAGAAAGCTACATTTAAGACGGGTGGCTGTATCGCTAAACACAACTGTGTACACCGAAAGTAGACAGGGCAGGGATTTGGTCTTAACATGGGCTCTTATGGAGTTATTCTCGACCAATCAGAATCGTCCATTTGGTCACGTGACCGTTTCTCGACCAATCAGAATCGTCCATTTATAACTTCAACTGCACCGACTTGTGTCCTAACCGACCGCCATCTTTGTTTTTAGTACAGTAAAATGCACAGAATTGCGCATAACTGCCAAAATTTTGGTTTTCAACGTAAAATGCACCAACGTGTGGCCTAACCGATCGCCTTCTTGTTTTTCAACATAAACTGCAACGACTTGGGGCCTAACCGACCGCCATCTATGTTTTTGGTAGAGTAAACTTCACAGACTTGCGACATAAATGACAGCATTTGGGTTTTATTGTAAATTACATTGACTTGTGGCCTAACTGACCGCCTTCTTGTTTTTCAACATAAACTGCAAAGACTTGCGACCTACTCGTCAGCCATCTTTGTTTTTGGTAGAGTAAGCTGCACATACTTGTGTTATACCTGCCAGTCATATGGTTTTCAGCTTAAATTACACCGTATTGTGTTATAACCGCGAGGCTTGTTTTTAAACCGCTAGGCTTGCATAATAACCCCCAACATGCGTCCCAAAAGTCCACTATCTTGTTTTTTAATATAAAATGCACCAAATTGAGCTTTAACCGTTAGACTTCCAGTTTTTCAGCGTGGGCTGACAGCAACCTAACTTTTTTTTTTTTTAGTTTAGCAAAGAACATAATATAGCGAATGCCAATTCCCAAACACATGCACATATGCTCGTATGCAATAAATTGCATAGTGGGGGTCTTACAAAAATAAATATACGTTTACCAGTATACAAACAGACATCTGTTCACATGTAAGTGCATAGCGTTGGTCTAGCAAAAATAGCCGTGACATTTATAAGCTATCACCCCCTAGTCTACATAGCTACCCCTACTATAAAAACCTTCAGTTTCGATTCTCAGATGCCAGTTCAGTTCCAAGTTTGATCTGCGTGAATACGTAAGTACAAGTTTATTCTGTCTATATTTGACTTTTATACCTATCATATTATGTTATATTATGTTAGGCAATCATTTAAAACAATTTAAACCAGAGGAATTTAGTTAAGTATAAGGAACTTGTAAGGCAGAGAGACCGGGAAAATTGTCGTTTAGACTCAGCCTATTAGATTTTACTACTCTAGTGCACAGGGGTTACTTACAATTTGTTTAATTTAGTCTAGTGGAAATACAGTTAGGATTGTTGCAGCGTGAATACGTGGGCAGAGTTAAAGTTTTAATACCTGTTATATCAGGAGTAAAATTATGAATATCGATAGCCTATACATAAAACTGATATTTCGAGTGAAGTAGTTAGAAAATCGTATCCTCCTCCTCGTACATTGGAACTTCGACTTTTATTTTCGAGAGAGTGAGGGTGGTATTATTTTGTCAACTCTAAGTGTATTAATTACTTAGCGTAAACGGTATTTTTCCTGATTGTCTCAATTAAAGATAATTTATAATATAATAGCTACATAATTTATTATTTTATACATAGAAGCGCGAGGATTTCATAAGAGTCATAGGGTTTTGGACATTAATGTGTTTGGACATCAATCATAAAGTTATCATTAATCTGCCTTGCCTACGCTAATTTGAAATAACATATTACCTTCGGGTCTTGTTTTGGTGTTTGTTATGAAGAAAAACGGTGTCATAAACTAGATTAGGTTTTTTATTCTTCAACTCTTACTATTCTCCTATAAAAATCTACAGCGCAATATACCTCGCTGGCTAAAACCTCTTCGAAGGGTAAATTTGTTTCTTTATGAGTGAGATTTTTGGGCCTAGTAAAATCCGTAGACTTGTGTTAAATAACTAGTAGAGCGTCATACTATTTTGTAAATTTATTACAGCACATCTTTCATAACACATCTTTTACTTTACACGTCAACATTCCATTCACAAATTTATTATGTGTTTATATGTAATTCTAAATTAAAAAGTTTATAAAAATCCCATTAAAAACGTTTGAATTCTCAGATAAGGCTGTGTAAGGAAGTTGCGGTTACGATAACTCTTGCAGTCTCCACAAAGGATATTATGGGTTTTGTAACCACTGTGTTTTTCAACGGTTCGGTTTATTTTGAGTTATCAAAGTGTCGTATAAGAATAAAATATTATAGTGAAATCGGTTGACATTTTATAGTTAGTGTTTTGTACTTAATGAAGGTTTGTGTTGTGTAGTTAATGGAGTGTTTTTGTTGTGAAGTTAATGAAGTGTTTTTGGTGTGTTATTATCTTAACAAAGATAAGTATTTACTCGTTTATTTTTATTCTTACATCAATTTTCGGATATATTATATCTGTATATTAAGCAAATATTTAATTAACAACCTAATCTCAAACATGGTTTTTACTATTTATTTAAAATTTATTTTGAACGTTAGACTGCAAAACAGTGTTTTATAAGATTTTTAACAACAGTACAATAACGTGGAGTTAGAAATAATTCAGGATTACTTAATGATACAGTTCTTTATTCCAATCTTTGTGATAGGAAATTAGGTATTATTAATACTATTGTATATTTTTTCTGCGAAATTATTTTTAATAAGTACATTATTACAGTACATTTTAGGCGATTTGTCAAAGTTATCACTCAAACATCGGTCTCTGTAGGGTTGTGTACAGTAGTACCTTATAGATTTTTGGCAGTGTACTCTTTCAATCTAATATAGACAGTTCACCCGTGAGACACGGACCTGTTTCGGAAGAGATCGAGAATTTTCGGCTATTTTCGGCTAATCACGGATTGTAACAACAGTATAAAAGGGCATTCCAGACGAGTATAAATCTAGCCTAATTTAAACACGTGAATTGTGAGGAACCAGCAGCTACAACTAACTGCTTACGGCAGGGCTCGTAAACTGCGCTGATAATCCACATACCGTAACTTATTCGTTGTAATAAAACGTACTAAAACCGTTCTCTGTAAGGTTCTTAACAGTAGTACCTTATAGATTTTGGGAGTGTACTCTTTGAGTCTAACATAGACATTTGACCTGTGAGACACTGATCTTGTTTCGGAAGGATTTTTGGTTATTTTCTGCTAATCGCGGATTGTAATAACAGTATAAAAGGGCTTTCTTAGTGACTATTAATTCGGCCTAATTTAAACACTTGAACTGTGAGGAGCAAGCAGCTACAACTAACTGCTTACGGCAGGGCTCGTAAACTGCGCTGATAATCCACATACCGTAACTTATTCGTTGTAATAAAACGTACTAAAACCGTTCTCTGTAAGGTTCTTAACAGTAGTACCTTATAGATTTTGGGAGTGTACTCTTTGAGTCTAACATAGACATTTGACCTGTGAGACACTGATCTTGTTTCGGAAGGATTTTTGGTTATTTTCTGCTAATCGCGGATTGTAATAACAGTATAAAAGAGCTTTCTTAGTGACTATTAATTCGGCCTAATTTAAACACTTGAACTGTGAGGAGCAAGCAGTTACAATTGCTTACAGCAGAGCTCGTATAAAGCGCTGGTAATCCCCTGATCGGAGCATATTTATTATAATACAACGTACTAAAACTGTTCTTTTTTAAGGTTCCTAACAGTAGTACATATATATATATATATATATATATATATATATATATATATATATATTTGGAAGTGTACTCTTTGAGTCTAACATAGAGAGTTGACTTGTGAGACACAGAACCTATTTCAGAAGAGTTCGTGAATGTTCGGTTATTTTCGGATGGTCACAGATTGTAACCAGAGTATAAAAGGGCTTTCTTGGTGACTATTAATTCAGTCTAATTTAGACTTTCGCACTGTTAGGAGCATACAGCTACAACTGCTTACGGCTGAGCTCGTAAAAAGCGCTGATAATCCAGAGATCGCAGCATATTTGTTGTAATACAACGTACTAAAACCGTTCTTTGTAAGGTTCTTAACAGTTAGTACCTTATAGATTTTTGGAAGTGTACTCTTTCAGTCTAATATAGACAGTTGACCTGGGAGACACCGAACCTATTTCAGAAGAGTTCGTAAATGTTCGGTTATTTTCGGCTAATCACAGTCTGTAACAAGAGTATATAAGGGCTGTGTTGGGGAATATTCATTCAGTCTTATTTTGACTTTTGAACTGTGATGACGAAACAGTTATAACGGTTTTCAGTAGAGTTCGTAAAAAGCGCTGATAACCCACTGAATCTTTCTTCTTTTGTGCAACTTTTTGTACTAGTAAATATGAATCCTATAAATGTAGTAAATACAGAGGAGTCATACGTTAAGCACTTTAGATTGCACGGTTATAGGACTACCTTTAAATTTAATCCTGTTCCTGAAGGCATTTCAGAAATTGAATGGCTCAAATTGGGTTTTGCAAGTTTTGTTGAAAAAATGAAAGCTGAATCCACAGATAATGATCAATTAGGGTTTACACTAACAAGCTTAAATCTAAAAAATAAGGAACCAGGGTATATAGCTTTCCAACCGGTAAGTCAAGTGGATGGGGATATTATTTGGGATATTTTCGGTGGTATTATTCAGAGCAATGCTGAGTCAATTAATTCAACAGATACATTCAAAATTGAATGTACTAGAGTTAACCTCCCCGTGGGCCGTGGTGGTCAAAGAAGATCAGGTTTTTATAATAATTTTGTTGAAGAGTCCAGTGCACGAAAGGGGATAGTAGTGATAAAAAATTCCGATAATTTATGTTTAGCTAGAGCATTAATTGTAGGCAAAGCTCATGCTAAGAAAGATCCCCAGTACAAGGCTATTAGAAAAGACTTGGGGAAAAGACAATTATTTAGGGCCGAAAAACTAATGGCTAAAGCAAGGGTGGTAATTCCAGAGAATGGAGCAGGGATCCCCGAATTAGAAAAATTTCAGGACCATTTGAAGAAATACAAGATTACAGTGTACAATTTCAATAGGAAAGGTCGTGATGTGTATTTTTGTGGTGAAAATGAAAGTGCTGTGTATAAAATAAACCTATTATTTAGTGAAGGCCATTTCAACGTAATCACTAGCCTAACAGCTGCTTTCGCTTGTAATTTCTTTTGTGAAGGATGTCACGTTCCTTATGATCACAAAGGAAATCATAGATGTGAAAATATATGTCCAGCATGTCAAACAGTATCCCCACCTTGTAAATTACAATATGGAGGAATAACCTGTCCCAACTGCAATCTTCACTTTAAAAATCAAGTTTGTTTCATTGCCCACCAAGGTGATCGTTGCAACTCTATTAAAAAGTGTACTGAATGTGGTAAGATTATTAGATTTAGGGTTAGAAAATCAGTACATATGTGTGGTGAAGTGTTTTGTAATATTTGTGTAGAATACAAACCTCCCAATCATCAGTGTTTTATGAGGGTTGATAGGGGTACACCAAAAAGTAAAGACTTTTTGTTCATATTTTTTGATTTAGAAACCCGCCAAGACGAGAGTCTTGCAAATGATTCAGAAACTAAAGTCCACAAAGTTAACTTGTGTGTAAGTCAGCAGTTTTGTCATAAATGTATTACAGGGCAATCTTGTGAAAATTGTGGTTCCCATACCCGTATCTTTAAAGAAGATCCTATCAATCAGTTTATGGATTATGTCATAGAAATCAGGAAAAGATACAAGCACTTATGCTTACTCGCTCACAACGGATCTTCATTTGACTTTCAGTTTATTCTAAAGTACGTTATTCATCATACTAAGTTCACGCCAAAACTTATTATGAGAGGAACCAAGATCATATTGATGGAGATGGACAATGTAAGGTTCATAGATTCGTTAAATTACTTTCCAATGGCCCTGTCTGCTCTTCCGAAGGCTCTCGATTTACCCCCTGAAAAGAAGAAGGGTTACTTTCCTCACCTTTTCAATACATTAGAAAATCAAAACTATAAAGGACCGATACCCGCTAAACAGTTTTATTGTCCAGATTCTATGTTCGATAAGGGCCACAAAGACTTTGAAAAATGGCATAACGAGCAGACACTAGCAAACTATGTTTTTGATTTTCAAAAGGAAATTGTAGAGTATTGCATCTCGGACGTAGACATTTTGGCTCAGGCGTCCATGAAATTCAGATCTATGTTCTTGGAACAGTGTAATGTGGATCCCTTTTTAGAAGCAGTTACAATAGCTAGTGCATGTAATCTAGCGTTCAGATGTAATTTTTTGAAAAATAGTACAATAGGCCTCATCCCTAAACACGGATACCGTCTTGTGGACAACCAGTCTGCCTCTGCTTTACAGTGGATGACGTGGGAAGAGGAACAAAGGGGTGTTCGAATCAACCATGCAGGCCGTGAAAGGGAAGTCAAAATAGAAGGGGTAAAAGTTGATGGTTTTGATGGGGAACGTATCTACGAATTTCAAGGATGTTACTTTCACGGTTGTCCTAAATGTTTTCCTTATAAGAGGGAGGAACCACTAAAAGAGGACCCTTCTGATAGTCTACACCTAAGGTATGAAAGGACAAAAACCAAAATTGAGAAACTTTCAAAATCACCCTTTGAAGTAGTAGAGATGTGGGAGTGTACATTTAAAACTATTAAAGAGGAAAATAAAATGGACTATTTGAACTCTCTTCCAATATTGAACACTTTACCACTTAATCCAAGACATGCTTTTTTCGGTGGCCGGACTGGTAACGCTAAAACATACCACAAGTGTACTGATGAAGAAACCATTCAGTATGCTGATGTATGCTCGCTTTACCCTTGGGTATGCAAGTACGGAAAATACCCATTAGGCCATCCGACTATTCATATAGGGGATAGAGAATGCAGGAAGATGGGGATGGAAGTGGAAGGCTTGTTAAAGTGTAAAGTGTTACCACCTAGCGTTTTGTATCATCCTGTTCTTCCAACAAGAATGAATGATAAATTAATGTTTGTTTTGTGTCGTAAGTGTGGTGAAAACTTGTGTACTAGTGATTGTAAACATAGTAGTGAAGAGAGGGCTTTAATTGGAACTTGGACAATGGATGAGCTCAGGAAAGCGGTAGAAAAAGGATATGTTATATTAGACATGTACGAACTTTGGGAGTACAAGATGGCCACTTTTGAGAAAGGAGGCCTGTTTACCGATTTTATCAACAAATTTTTAAAAATCAAACAAGAAGCTAGTGGATGGCCTGCCTGGTGTAAGTCAGAGTGGGACAAAGACAAGTACGTGAAAGATTATTATAACCGCGAAGGTATCATGCTAGACTACGTTAAAATTGAAAAGAACGGGGGACTCCGCTCTCTTGCAAAATTGATGCTAAACTCATTTTGGGGTAAGTTTGGGCAACGGGAAAACCAAACTAAGACACTTTTAACGAGAGATTCTGCGGTATTTTTCCAACTACTAACAAGTCCATCGATAAAGGTTAATAGAGTACAAGAAATTAACGAAGACACCGTTTTAGTGAATTGGCAATACTCAGAGGAGATTGGAGAGTCATTAAAAAATGTAAATGTCGTACTGGCGGCGTATACAACTAGTCAGGCCCGTCTTAAACTGTATGACCACCTTGATCTTTAGGAGAGCAGGTATTATATTATGACACGGATAGTGTTATTTATTCATACAAGGAGGGTACACATAAAGTTGCTACTGGTGATTACCTAGGGGAAATGACGAATGAATTGGAAGAGTATGGCCCTGGATCCTACATTTTAGAATTTGTTTCGGGAGGCCCTAAAACATACGCATACCAAGTATTTTCTACAAACAGCAATGGTATTATAGAGGTGTGTAAAATTAAAGGTCTAACACTTAATCTTAAAACATCTGAAAAACTGAACTTTGAAAAACTTAAAGACATGGTCCTGAGCGAAGCTAAACTGTCTTTACAAATTGAAGAGAATAGAATTAGGAGAAATAAAAATGTAGATATTGTAACTGTAAAGGAAACAAAGGTATTTAAAGTAACGGGTCCTAAAAGGAGATATGTAGGAAAATATGATACTATGCCATATGGTTACAAAAAACAAAGAATTCAATAAATTTTGTTATTATGGGGATAATATATATCACAGCTTATGTATTTCACGGTGAGGAGTGGATAATTCTATAACTAACTAAAGTATATTATTGTCATATTTTAAAAACAATAAACATGTATATATGTTTATGATAGGTGGAGAGCGTTCCTGTAGATTAACATCATTGAGATTTGCCCAAAATTTATATAATGCAGCCTCTGAAATACTAAGGGAACTTTTGATTGTTACAATTGATATAGTATACATACCTAATACTAGCGGCTTTTGGGAAAGTTAAATTCCCTATGTTTGGGACAAGTACTTATAATTATGACATAAATAGTACCTATAACTAAGTAAAGAACACATATTGACTAAATAAAGGATAAATATATCAAATATTCTTACGAACAAGGCGGCGAAGTTAATCGATATTCAGTTGAGAATATATAGATGTCGCGACTCACAAGGATTAGTGATCACTTTTCAGGGATAATGTCTTTGAAATACAGAGTATGATTTTAAGATTTTTAGTACCAATGTTAGAACATAATAAAAATTGTAAATCTGCAATACGTAGTGCTAAAAGTTATTACGATTTACTTCTAGCCTAATTTGAGTTGTGTGTGTGTGTGTGTGTGTGTGTGTTTCTCAGGTCCCTGGCGAGGAGTTTATTCTCTCGTAAACCTGTGTGACATAGGTGTGTATGTGTGTGTTTCTCAGGTCCCTGGCGCTGAGTTAATTCTCTCGTAAACCTGTGTGACATAGGTGTGTATGTGTGTGTGTGTGTGTGTGTGTGTGTGTGTGTTTCTCAGGTCCCTGGCGAAGAGTTAATTCTCTCGTAAACCTGTTTGGTTTGAAGTAAATTCGTAAAAAAAAAAATTCAAAAAAAAAATTTTGGAGGCCACAATTTTGTAAGGGAGTGGTGGTCACAGGAAATAGCGATGGATTTGGGGCTATTTCCACAAGGGGTAAGCCTTCTGCTTACCCCGGCTTGTAATGTGGGCTCTGATACGGCTTTACTGTAGCAGATGACGGTTCCAACCCCGTAAAACACAGAGGACAAGCTTATTTAACGAATTATTTTCTGCTTTTTCAGGAATTGTGCAAGACGCTGGAATCCTACGTGTGCTGTGGTAACGCATAGGTTTAAAAGTAGGTAAAAGTACCAACCAAAACCAACCGATTTACCAACCGAAATATACTTTTACCAACCGATTTACAAACCAAAACCAACCGATTTACCAACCAAAATATACTTTTAGCAACCGATTTACCAACCGAAATATACTTTTACCAACCGATTTACAAACCAAAACCAACCGATTTACCAACCAAAATATACTTTTAGCAACCGATTTACCAATCGAAGTTTCGAGAAATATTAATATTCTTAACATAAATGTTAAACAAACTAATACATTCAATACTTGATATAATTTTATAAATTCCTGAAAGATCAAAAGTTGGTCAAAAGAGAGAGAGAGAGAGAGAGAGAGAGAGAGAGAGAGAGAGAGAGAGAGAGAGAGAGAGAGAGAGAGAGAAAGTGATCTAATCCAATACTTGATAAAATTATAAAAAGTCCTGAAAGATCAAAAGTTGGTCAAAAGAGAGAGAGAGAGAGAGAGAGTGAATAAGTACAACTTAAAAAATTCTTAACATAAATGTGAACCTGAAATATGAAAATTCTTAACAAAAAAAATGTCAACCTGAAAAACATGAAAAATTTCTTAACATTTATGTTAAGAATTTTTTAAGTTGTACTTATTCACTCTCTCTCTCTCTCTCTCTCTCTCTCTCTCTCTCTCTCTCTCTCTCTCTCTCTCTTTTGACCAACTTTTGATCTTTCAGGACTTTTTATAATTTTATCAAGTATTGGATTAGATCACTTTCTCTCTCTCTCTCTCTCTCTCTCTCTCTCTCTCTCTCTCTCTCTCTCTCTCTCTCTCTCTCTTTGACCAACTTTTGATCTTTCAGGAATTTATAAAATTATATCAAGTATTGAATGTATTAGTTTGTTTAACATTTATGTTAAGAATATTAATATTTCTCGAAACTTCGATTGGTAAATCGGTTGCTAAAAGTATATTTTGGTTGGTAAATCGGTTGGTTTTGGTTTGTAAATCGGTTGGTAAAAGTATATTTCGGTTGGTAAATCGGTTGCTAAAAGTATATTTTGGTTGGTAAATCGGTTGGTTTTGGTTTGTAAATCGTTTGGTAAAAGTATATTTCGGTTGGTAAATCGGTTGGTTTTGGTTGGTACTTTTACCTACTTTTAAACCTATGCGTTACCACAGCACACGTAGGATTCCAGCGTCTTGCACAATTCCTGAAAAAGCAGAAAATAATTCGTTAAAATAAGCTTGTCCTCTGTGTTTTACGGGGTTGGAACCGTCATCTGCTACAGTAAAGCCGTATCAGAGCCCACATTACAAGCCGGGGTAAGCAGAAGGCTTACCCCTTGTGGAAATAGCCCCAAATCCATCGCTATTTCCTGTGACCACCACTCCCTTACAAAATTGTGGCCTCCAAAATTTTTTTTTGAATTTTTTTTTTTACGAATTTACTTCAAACCAAACAGGTTTACGAGAGAATTAACTCTTCGCCAGGGACCTGAGAAACACACACACACACACACACACACACACACACACACATACACACCTATGTCACACAGGTTTACGAGAGAATTAACTCAGCGCCAGGGACCTGAGAAACACACACATACACACCTATGTCACACAGGTTTACGAGAGAATAAACTCCTCGCCAGGGACCTGAGAAACACACACACACACACAACTCAAATTAGGCTAGAAGTAAATCGTAATAACTTTTAGCACTACGTATTGCAGATTTACAATTTTTATTATGTTCTAACATTGGTACTAAAAATCTTAAAATCATACTCTGTATTTCAAAGACATTATCCCTGAAAAGTGATCACTAATCCTTGTGAGTCGCGACATCTATATATTCTCAACTGAATATCGATTAACTTCGCCGCCTTGTTCGTAAGAATATTTGATATATTTATCCTTTATTTAGTCAATATGTGTTCTTTACTTAGTTATAGGTACTATTTATGTCATAATTATAAGTACTTGTCCCAAACATAGGGAATTTAACTTTCCCCAAAGCCGCTAGTATTAGGTATGTATACTATATCAATTGTAACAATCAAAAGTTCCCTTAGTATTTCAGAGGCTGCATTATATAAATTTTGGGCAAATCTCAATGATGTTAATCTACAGGAACGCTCTCCACCTATCATAAACATATATACATGTTTATTGTTTTTAAAATATGACAATAATATACTTTAGTTAGTTATAGAATTATCCACTCCTCACCGTGAAATACATAAGCTGTGATATATATTATCCCCATAATAACAAAATTTATTGAATTCTTTGTTTTTTGTAACCATATGGCATAGTATCATATTTTCCTACATATCTCCTTTTAGGACCCGTTACTTTAAATACCTTTGTTTCCTTTACAGTTACAATATCTACATTTTTATTTCTCCTAATTCTATTCTCTTCAATTTGTAAAGACAGTTTAGCTTCGCTCAGGACCATGTCTTTAAGTTTTTCAAAGTTCAGTTTTTCAGATGTTTTAAGATTAAGTGTTAGACCTTTAATTTTACACACCTCTATAATACCATTGCTGTTTGTAGAAAATACTTGGTATGCGTATGTTTTAGGGCCTCCCGAAACAAATTCTAAAATGTAGGATCCAGGGCCATACTCTTCCAATTCATTCGTCATTTCCCCTAGGTAATCACCAGTAGCAACTTTATGTGTACCCTCCTTGTATGAATAAATAACACTATCCGTGTCATAATATAATACCTGCTCTCCTACAGATCAAGGTGGTCATACAGTTTAAGACGGGCCTGACTAGTTGTATACGCCGCCAGTACGACATTTACATTTTTTAATGACTCTCCAATCTCCTCTGAGTATTGCCAATTCACTAAAACGGTGTCTTCGTTAATTTCTTGTACTCTATTAACCTTTATCGATGGACTTGTTAGTAGTTGGAAAAATACCGCAGAATCTCTCGTTAAAAGTGTCTTAGTTTGGTTTTCCCGTTGCCCAAACTTACCCCAAAATGAGTTTAGCATCAATTTTGCAAGAGAGCGGAGTCCCCCGTTCTTTTCAATTTTAACGTAGTCTAGCATGATACCTTCGCGGTTATAATAATCTTTCACGTACTTGTCTTTGTCCCACTCTGACTTACACCAGGCAGGCCATCCACTAGCTTCTTGTTTGATTTTTAAAAATTTGTTGATAAAATCGGTAAACAGGCCTCCTTTCTCAAAAGTGGCCATCTTGTACTCCCAAAGTTCGTACATGTCTAATATAACATATCCTTTTTCTACCGCTTTCCTGAGCTCATCCATTGTCCAAGTTCCAATTAAAGCCCTCTCTTCACTACTATGTTTACAATCACTAGTACACAAGTTTTCACCACACTTACGACACAAAACAAACATTAATTTATCATTCATTCTTGTTGGAAGAACAGGATGATACAAAACGCTAGGTGGTAACACTTTACACTTTAACAAGCCTTCCACTTCCATCCCCCTCTTCCTGCATTCTCTATCCCCTATATGAATAGTCGGATGGCCTAATGGGTATTTTCCGTACTTGCATACCCAAGGGTAAAGCGAGCATACATCAGCATACTGAATGGTTTCTTCATCAGTACACTTGTGGTATGTTTTAGCGTTACCAGTCCGGCCACCGAAAAAAGCATGTCTTGGATTAAGTGGTAAAGTGTTCAATATTGGAAGAGAGTTCAAATAGTCCATTTTATTTTCCTCTTTAATAGTTTTAAATGTACACTCCCACATCTCTACTACTTCAAAGGGTGATTTTGAAAGTTTCTCAATTTTGGTTTTTGTCCTTTCATACCTTAGGTGTAGACTATCAGAAGGGTCCTCTTTTAGTGGTTCCTCCCTCTTATAAGGAAAACATTTAGGACAACCGTGAAAGTAACATCCTTGAAATTCGTAGATACGTTCCCCATCAAAACCATCAACTTTTACCCCTTCTATTTTGACTTCCCTTTCACGGCCTGCATGGTTGATTCGAACACCCCTTTGTTCCTCTTCCCACGTCATCCACTGTAAAGCAGAGGCAGACTGGTTGTCCACAAGACGGTATCCGTGTTTAGGGATGAGGCCTATTGTACTATTTTTCAAAAAATTACATCTGAACGCTAGATTACATGCACTAGCTATTGTAACTGCTTCTAAAAAGGGATCCACATTACACTGTTCCAAGAACATAGATCTGAATTTCATGGACGCCTGAGCCAAAATGTCTACGTCCGAGATGCAATACTCTACAATTTCCTTTTGAAAATCAAAAACATAGTTTGCTAGTGTCTGCTCGTTATGCCATTTTTCAAAGTCTTTGTGGCCCTTATCGAACATAGAATCTGGACAATAAAACTGTTTAGCGGGTATCGGTCCTTTATAGTTTTGATTTTCTAATGTATTGAAAAGGTGAGGAAAGTAACCCTTCTTCTTTTCAGGGGGTAAATCGAGAGCCTTCGGAAGAGCAGACAGGGCCATTGGAAAGTAATTTAACGAATCTATGAACCTTACATTGTCCATCTCCATCAATATGATCTTGGTTCCTCTCATAATAAGTTTTGGCGTGAACTTAGTATGATGAATAACGTACTTTAGAATAAACTGAAAGTCAAATGAAGATCCGTTGTGAGCGAGTAAGCATAAGTGCTTGTATCTTTTCCTGATTTCTATGACATAATCCATAAACTGATTGATAGGATCTTCTTTAAAGATACGGGTATGGGAACCACAATTTTCACAAGATTGCCCTGTAATACATTTATGACAAAACTGCTGACTTACACACAAGTTAACTTTGTGGACTTTAGTTTCTGAATCATTTGCAAGACTCTCGTCTTGGCGGGTTTCTAAATCAAAAAATATGAACAAAAAGTCTTTACTTTTTGGTGTACCCCTATCAACCCTCATAAAACACTGATGATTGGGAGGTTTGTATTCTACACAAATATTACAAAACACTTCACCACACATATGTACTGATTTTCTAACCCTAAATCTAATAATCTTACCACATTCAGTACACTTTTTAATAGAGTTGCAACGATCACCTTGGTGGGCAATGAAACAAACTTGATTTTTAAAGTGAAGATTGCAGTTGGGACAGGTTATTCCTCCATATTGTAATTTACAAGGTGGGGATACTGTTTGACATGCTGGACATATATTTTCACATCTATGATTTCCTTTGTGATCATAAGGAACGTGACATCCTTCACAAAAGAAATTACAAGCGAAAGCAGCTGTTAGGCTAGTGATTACGTTGAAATGGCCTTCACTAAATAATAGGTTTATTTTATACACAGCACTTTCATTTTCACCACAAAAATACACATCACGACCTTTCCTATTGAAATTGTACACTGTAATCTTGTATTTCTTCAAATGGTCCTGAAATTTTTCTAATTCGGGGATCCCTGCTCCATTCTCTGGAATTACCACCCTTGCTTTAGCCATTAGTTTTTCGGCCCTAAATAATTGTCTTTTCCCCAAGTCTTTTCTAATAGCCTTGTACTGGGGATCTTTCTTAGCATGAGCTTTGCCTACAATTAATGCTCTAGCTAAACATAAATTATCGGAATTTTTTATCACTACTATCCCCTTTCGTGCACTGGACTCTTCAACAAAATTATTATAAAAACCTGATCTTCTTTGACCACCACGGCCCACGGGGAGGTTAACTCTAGTACATTCAATTTTGAATGTATCTGTTGAATTAATTGACTCAGCATTGCTCTGAATAATACCACCGAAAATATCCCAAATAATATCCCCATCCACTTGACTTACCGGTTGGAAAGCTATATACCCTGGTTCCTTATTTTTTAGATTTAAGCTTGTTAGTGTAAACCCTAATTGATCATTATCTGTGGATTCAGCTTTCATTTTTTCAACAAAACTTGCAAAACCCAATTTGAGCCATTCAATTTCTGAAATGCCTTCAGGAACAGGATTAAATTTAAAGGTAGTCCTATAACCGTGCAATCTAAAGTGCTTAACGTATGACTCCTCTGTATTTACTACATTTATAGGATTCATATTTACTAGTACAAAAAGTTGCACAAAAGAAGAAAGATTCAGTGGGTTATCAGCGCTTTTTACGAACTCTACTGAAAACCGTTATAACTGTTTCGTCATCACAGTTCAAAAGTCAAAATAAGACTGAATGAATATTCCCCAACACAGCCCTTATATACTCTTGTTACAGACTGTGATTAGCCGAAAATAACCGAACATTTACGAACTCTTCTGAAATAGGTTCGGTGTCTCCCAGGTCAACTGTCTATATTAGACTGAAAGAGTACACTTCCAAAAATCTATAAGGTACTAACTGTTAAGAACCTTACAAAGAACGGTTTTAGTACGTTGTATTACAACAAATATGCTGCGATCTCTGGATTATCAGCGCTTTTTACGAGCTCAGCCGTAAGCAGTTGTAGCTGTATGCTCCTAACAGTGCGAAAGTCTAAATTAGACTGAATTAATAGTCACCAAGAAAGCCCTTTTATACTCTGGTTACAATCTGTGACCATCCGAAAATAACCGAACATTCACGAACTCTTCTGAAATAGGTTCTGTGTCTCACAAGTCAACTCTCTATGTTAGACTCAAAGAGTACACTTCCAAATATATATATATATATATATATATATATATATATATATATATATATATGTACTACTGTTAGGAACCTTAAAAAAGAACAGTTTTAGTACGTTGTATTATAATAAATATGCTCCGATCAGGGGATTACCAGCGCTTTATACGAGCTCTGCTGTAAGCAATTGTAACTGCTTGCTCCTCACAGTTCAAGTGTTTAAATTAGGCCGAATTAATAGTCACTAAGAAAGCTCTTTTATACTGTTATTACAATCCGCGATTAGCAGAAAATAACCAAAAATCCTTCCGAAACAAGATCAGTGTCTCACAGGTCAAATGTCTATGTTAGACTCAAAGAGTACACTCCCAAAATCTATAAGGTACTACTGTTAAGAACCTTACAGAGAACGGTTTTAGTACGTTTTATTACAACGAATAAGTTACGGTATGTGGATTATCAGCGCAGTTTACGAGCCCTGCCGTAAGCAGTTAGTTGTAGCTGCTTGCTCCTCACAGTTCAAGTGTTTAAATTAGGCCGAATTAATAGTCACTAAGAAAGCCCTTTTATACTGTTATTACAATCCGCGATTAGCAGAAAATAACCAAAAATCCTTCCGAAACAAGATCAGTGTCTCACAGGTCAAATGTCTATGTTAGACTCAAAGAGTACACTCCCAAAATCTATAAGGTACTACTGTTAAGAACCTTACAGAGAACGGTTTTAGTACGTTTTATTACAACGAATAAGTTACGGTATGTGGATTATCAGCGCAGTTTACGAGCCCTGCCGTAAGCAGTTAGTTGTAGCTGCTGGTTCCTCACAATTCACGTGTTTAAATTAGGCTAGATTTATACTCGTCTGGAATGCCCTTTTATACTGTTGTTACAATCCGTGATTAGCCGAAAATAGCCGAAAATTCTCGATCTCTTCCGAAACAGGTCCGTGTCTCACGGGTGAACTGTCTATATTAGATTGAAAGAGTACACTGCCAAAAATCTATAAGGTACTACTGTACACAACCCTACAGAGACCGATGTTTGAGTGATAACTTTGACAAATCGCCTAAAATGTACTGTAATAATGTACTTATTAAAAATAATTTCGCAGAAAAAATATACAATAGTATTAATAATACCTAATTTCCTATCACAAAGATTGGAATAAAGAACTGTATCATTAAGTAATCCTGAATTATTTCTAACTCCACGTTATTGTACTGTTGTTAAAAATCTTATAAAACACTGTTTTGCAGTCTAACGTTCAAAATAAATTTTAAATAAATAGTAAAAACCATGTTTGAGATTAGGTTGTTAATTAAATATTTGCTTAATATACAGATATAATATATCCGAAAATTGATGTAAGAATAAAAATAAACGAGTAAATACTTATCTTTGTTAAGATAATAACACACCAAAAACACTTCATTAACTTCACAACAAAAACACTCCATTAACTACACAACACAAACCTTCATTAAGTACAAAACACTAACTATAAAATGTCAACCGATTTCACTATAATATTTTATTCTTATACGACACTTTGATAACTCAAAATAAACCGAACCGTTGAAAAACACAGTGGTTACAAAACCCATAATATCCTTTGTGGAGACTGCAAGAGTTATCGTAACCGCAACTTCCTTACACAGCCTTATCTGAGAATTCAAACGTTTTTAATGGGATTTTTATAAACTTTTTAATTTAGAATTACATATAAACACATAATAAATTTGTGAATGGAATGTTGACGTGTAAAGTAAAAGATGTGTTATGAAAGATGTGCTGTAATAAATTTACAAAATAGTATGACGCTCTACTAGTTATTTAACACAAGTCTACGGATTTTACTAGGCCCAAAAATCTCACTCATAAAGAAACAAATTTACCCTTCGAAGAGGTTTTAGCCAGCGACGTATATTGCGCTGTAGATTTTTATAGGAGAATAGTAAGAGTTGAAGAATAAAAAACCTAATCTAGTTTATGACACCGTTTTTCTTCATAACAAACACCAAAACAAGACCCGAAGGTAATATGTTATTTCAAATTAGCGTAGGCAAGGCAGATTAATGATAACTTTATGATTGATGTCCAAACACATTAATGTCCAAAACCCTATGACTCTTATGAAATCCTCGCGCTTCTATGTATAAAATAATAAATTATGTAGCTATTATATTATAAATTATCTTTAATTGAGACAATCAGGAAAAATACCGTTTACGCTAAGTAATTAATACACTTAGAGTTGACAAAATAATACCACCCTCACTCTCTCGAAAATAAAAGTCGAAGTTCCAATGTACGAGGAGGAGGATACGATTTTCTAACTACTTCACTCGAAATATCAGTTTTATGTATAGGCTATCGATATTCATAATTTTACTCCTGATATAACAGGTATTAAAACTTTAACTCTGCCCACGTATTCACGCTGCAACAATCCTAACTGTATTTCCACTAGACTAAATTAAACAAATTGTAAGTAACCCCTGTGCACTAGAGTAGTAAAATCTAATAGGCTGAGTCTAAACGACAATTTTCCCGGTCTCTCTGCCTTACAAGTTCCTTATACTTAACTAAATTCCTCTGGTTTAAATTGTTTTAAATGATTGCCTAACATAATATAACATAATATGATAGGTATAAAAGTCAAATACAGACAGAATAAACTTGTACTTACGTATTCACGCAGATCAAACTTGGAACTGAACTGGCATCTGAGAATCGAAACTGAAGGTTTTTATAGTAGGGGTAGCTATGTAGACTAGGGGGTGATAGCTTATAAATGTCACGGCTATTTTTGCTAGACCAACGCTATGCACTTACATGTGAACAGATGTCTGTTTGTATACTGGTAAACGTATATTTATTTTTGTAAGACCCCCACTATGCAATTTATTGCATACGAGCATATGTGCATGTGTTTGGGAATTGGCATTCGCTATATTATGTTCTTTGCTAAACTAAAAAAAAAAAATGTTAGGTTGCTGTCAGCCCACGCTGAAAAACTGGAAGTCTAACGGTTAAAGCTCAATTTGGTGCATTTTATATTAAAAAACAAGATAGTGGACTTTTGGGACGCATGTTGGGGGTTATTATGCAAGCCTAGCGGTTTAAAAACAAGCCTCGCGGTTATAACACAATACGGTGTAATTTAAGCTGAAAACCATATGACTGGCAGGTATAACACAAGTATGTGCAGCTTACTCTACCAAAAACAAAGATGGCTGACGAGTAGGTCGCAAGTCTTTGCAGTTTATGTTGAAAAACAAGAAGGCGGTCAGTTAGGCCACAAGTCAATGTAATTTACAATAAAACCCAAATGCTGTCATTTATGTCGCAAGTCTGTGAAGTTTACTCTACCAAAAACATAGATGGCGGTCGGTTAGGCCCCAAGTCGTTGCAGTTTATGTTGAAAAACAAGAAGGCGATCGGTTAGGCCACACGTTGGTGCATTTTACGTTGAAAACCAAAATTTTGGCAGTTATGCGCAATTCTGTGCATTTTACTGTACTAAAAACAAAGATGGCGGTCGGTTAGGACACAAGTCGGTGCAGTTGAAGTTATAAATGGACGATTCTGATTGGTCGAGAAACGGTCACGTGACCAAATGGACGATTCTGATTGGTCGAGAATAACTCCATAAGAGCCCATGTTAAGACCAAATCCCTGCCCTGTCTACTACCGAACGTTTGATAATCCTCATCTGGTGATGGAGGAAATTTAATTGCTCCTGTTGTAACCATTTGGAACGGTATTTTTACTGGTGGCCTTAATTCTTTGATGGGACCGACAAGAAAAACAAATACCTTGAAATGTGTACAAGGTACAACTATTATATTAACTGAAAAATAATCATCTCTTTAAACAAATACAGTCTCGCTAGAAAATTCATATAGTGTTATCAGGATGGTGAACCACTACCGTACACCATTTGTTATGACCTTATAAAAAATACATTTTGAGAGGATCCTGATCAGCAGAAGATGAACGACCAAATGATCCCCAAATCCCATGATGATGGATTCTGTATGGAGTATGATAAAATATCAAGTTTACTCTGTGAGAATTAACAGTAATTGGACAATTAAAAAACAGAATATGATAGAACTGAAGTGGTTGTCTTCGCTAAACTTATGATAAAATTTGTATTTCCATGTTGAAAAAATATCAACTTTGCCTTGAAAAAGAAGAAAGGCATTTTCATAATGTAATAAAATAATCAAAACATAATGTGTCTGTCTCTTTTTATATTACTGTCTGTGTAGGCTTGTATTGAAAATAAATTTGTTACCGAATTTATGCATATTTATAAAATAACAGTTTATGCATTGTTTTCTACTGACTCACCCATATCAGTGATCTGGTATAGTGAAAAATGATTACTTGTTATGTTTTAATATTTATGTTCATTTCTGTGTTGAAATGATATAAAACGTTTTGAGACGCTCGGTCAATATTGGTAATCAAGTGATAAAAACAAGAACACGATAAACGTAATATTATAGTAGAACCTCTTTAGTTGTGCTACAAACGTGATTTAATACTCCCTCGATTTATGTGGGGTATTTTAACTGCCCTTCGTTAATAAAACTTCCTACATTTTCAGACTATAATGAGAGATTTCCATCACATTTAAGACCCTTAATTGATTATGATATTTTATGAAATTTTTATTGCTTTTAATTAATATTTAAGTTAGGTATGTTTCTGGGTATATCATATGTTTTTGAATTCTCTGTATAGTCCGAGGTTGGGGTCGATATTGTTCTCAGATCCTAACTCCACTCACAAAGCTTAATCGGTGCTGTTGTGAAGACCTGAACAAGCCTGTGATAGAAACTTAACATTTAGTTTAGTAAAATCATATATTATTAATATGTTATACAGATATGATGTAAACTATAATAATCCACCATCAAATAAATCAATCCATCACCTTTCCTAACATGAACATTTCATCTCGACCGAATAACTTTAAAATATAATATTAACAAGTAAAAATAACATTTTACAGGTTAGACCAGAATAAAATCACTCCTCTCGAGAACTAATAATATATGAAATCATAACTAAAATTTCTAAAATATCCATTTCTAAACAAATCTCATTATTTTGAGGTTAAGTGGAAATGAGAAACATGTGTTTCTAAAAACTAAAATAAAATAAAAACAATGTTATAGCTATATTTTGTGTTATTCCCATGTAGTTATCAAATTTAATAATGTTACTAGTACGTTTAAGCTTTAAAAATAATAACCTGTCTTGATTTTGCCATGTTTACAATAATTTAAGTTTGGAAAATAAAGGTTAAAAAGTCAAATAAACCCTGGAAGCCAACTTAGACAATCGAATGTCTCAACATTAACTTAATTTAAGTGAAATTAACCAACCAAAAGATAAAGAAATTTACGTTTCCCAGGTGAATTACTCCACGACCACTAACATTAGAGTTCAATTTAGTATATTGTGCTTCGGGACTTTTTTCCAGCAATTTTGTTCATTGTTTAAATCACAAGTCTTCACATATGAAAGAACTTGAATCGAACTAGGTAACATTTTGAATATTTCGTTCTTCTAAGAAATATATTTGTCCCCCCCCTTTCTTTTGTCTATATTAAAGCATTTTCAGCTAAATGGCAATGATATCGTTCATATTATTTAGGCATCTGTTATGAGTATTAATCCTCAAAAATTACTTTACTCAACACAGATGATTTTGGAATAATATAAAATATTATTTAAAACGTTAAATATAATACTTTTTTAACCAAATTTATGATGATGGTGGTTAAAAACATTTCACTTTTCTGCGACAAAAATACTTGCCAGTTAGGAAAAATAAATGGTCCTTCATTTATAACATCAAATTAAATGACGAATAACCTTTACTCTAAACTCAAACAGAAACAGAGCACCAAGATAATGATTTATTGACGAGAAAAATTGGTACATTGAAGTATATAATACACCGTGAAAACATTTACTGGAAAGTTTGTATGCTCGGAAAACCTAAATAAACTAAGAACACAATAGAAGGTAGAAATCTGAGATTGGTGACAGAAAGAAATGGTAGTAATTTGTCAGACTGCCTTTGAGGACTGGAATGCTTTGATAAGGCAAGGGGCTTTAACCATTACGTAGAAAGGGATGACAAAGCTAGAATTGTTTAGGGGAGGTTTCTACCCCACACAAGCATAGGTATGTCTTAGAAGTCTCAGAAAAACTATTCAAAACGCATTTGATCTGAAAAAAAAGAAGTTTTTATGGTAAATATAAGTAGCAGTTTGTTTTCATTATGGTGGAGATAATGTTATTACATCGTATTATATGAAATAGGGGACTTTTTGTTTAAATAACGTAATTTTTTTAATAGAAAGGAGATCACGTGACACCTCAATTTACTTTCTCATATATACGTACTATGGAGTGATGACGGGTCAAAAACCCGGTATTGCAGAGATGTCCGTTTTGATGAATTCCGAATCCACAATGTGATTTAGTAATTCTTCTGTTATTTGTTATGTATTCAGTTCTTACAACTTAAACAAGTAGAACAATTTTAATAAAATAGCGCATGTGGACACATTGGGGATTAAGGTACCTGTATAACAAAGAAAAAATATGATTTTCTCAAAATTAACTCTACCGATTTCACTCAAATTTTAGTAAAATGTTAATATTAATGATCCAAACCTGTGAGTAATATATCAAATAATAGAAAATTACAGTTAAAGAAATATATACAAAAGAAAGAGGAAACTAACCTTGACGTTTATTAAACCTGATTTATTTTCATCTTGTATGCAAAACTAAACTGTTCGAACAACATATTAAAGCTTAATATACCATATGCTATGGGACTTCTTTTAAGATATTAACTGATTGGCCATATGAAATATGAAAACATTGGTGAAACAGAAATTGTTAAAGTAATTAAATCAGTATCTTTTTACCACGTTTTTACTAGTTCGGTTTCTGTTATATCTGTCAGTCTGTCCGGGTGGAATTTTGCAATCGAGTTTAAACTATAGTTTTGATGAATTTATTTTTAAATGGGTAAATACGTGTGTCAAATTTATTTCTACTTGTTAAAGTACATTTAATTCAAACTATATAATGACACTGGATGTCTACATTTGGAAACAAATTAAATTTCACAAACATTATTTATAAAGCGAGTTGGAAAAAAAAAACACAGGAAAGCCCACAAAAGTCTCGAGAGCTTGAAGAAAAGTACATATTCAAATTATTTGAATTAAAAACAACACCAGAGAATTCGTTCGTAGAGTAGCAATAAACAATAATTAATAATTACATGTGTAGCTTACTAGTGTAAAAAAACTCAATTTCTGCGACACATTGTTATAATTGTTTTACTCTATGGATGAATACAATTTTGACGACTTGAAACAGATACAACCCCAGTGAATAAAAGAATAATATAAACTTTTTTAAATGAAAATAAGGGGAGGGAGACATGTGAAAAAAACAAAAGTTTGTCCTCAGTGATCAATAGTAGTCGTAAACAAGTGCTATTTTGTGTTTTAATCAACTGTGAAATATAATCCAATCTTTGTATTATTCAAAGTAATCTCTATTAATAACACAGCTGCGCAGTAACTGAAATATGATAACAATTTAATATTATAAATAAAGCGATTCAAACCAATTATCTGGAGGGTAAACTTAATATTTAAATAACAATAAGACTTGATTACTATTTTGGTTTTTAGGATTTTTTGCTAGAATTGATATAGTTGTATAAAATAGAAATTTTATAATTGGCAGGCTCTCAATAAAAGTAATTCTTAAAGTATGTATCTACGTGGTGAGTGAAGTACGAGGAAAGCTCTAATGAAAGCGATAATGCTGCACGAAGTGTTGTGATCCTCTAATATATTCCAAACTATGTTAAAATCTCAGAAGGGTGGGACAGTTGGTGTCATGCAAACGCATCTGTTCATTTTTTGTAATTTTTTACAGGTAATCTAAAACCAGAAAAAAAGTATTTTCATATGCATTGAGCAGTACAAGCTAGATAATATTTTTAGCCTTGAAGCCTTGTTTTGTTTTTTATTTTAATCCAAATGGTTCTGTTGTGTGGAAAAAAAAAGACAAGTTGTAAATGAAAATAACCCTTAAAGTTTTTATTTATGTTGAAAGTGAAGTTCAATGAGGACTCCTCTGAAGGTACTCCAGGAATTTAATTGATCCTGGTGTAATTTTATCCTGAATTATGATATTGTAGTTGACCTTAGTTGACCTTTTGTAACAATAAAATTTTTAAATTTTTTACTAAATTCCTTCATCAATAATTTTCAGAAGAAGAAAAGTATTTTTAACGAAATGACATTACACTTTGAAACATACATGACCTCATCTTTTTTTTTTTTTTTTTTTTTTTTTTACACAGATTATTATTACAGATCTCTTATTTGACGAGAGATCTGATAACAAATTTTTCTATTACAATGTTTAAACAATTTTACACAATTTTACGCCATAATTTTACTATACACTAGTCATGAAACGCTAGATGTGAAGTTATATTATATCCTTCGATAACAAAATCTCTCTTAAATGAGAACACATCTAAAACCCACCTTGCTTAGAAGCTAATTCCGAATAACAAATGGGAGTAAAATAGGGGTGTATGGCTAGTATGTAACCTATAAATAACAAAACTCCCTTATCCTAAACAATCCTAGCATTGCTTTACTTCACCTATTCTAATGGCTATAGCGTCTTAACCTTATCAAACCTTTGCAGTGCTCAACAGTCAAGCAAACAAATTACCACCATTCCGTTATCATCAATCTTACATTTAGACATTCCATTGTAATATTCCATTATGTTTGTGGTATTTTATATGTATACAAACATAATAACATGTATGGAAGTAAATTCATTATAATTAAGTATTATTTGGGTCGTGGTAGCTCTAAAATTTAAAAAAACAATTGCTTTATAAGCAATTCATAAAGATATAACATATCCGAAATCAATTATAATATTTAGAGTCAGTAGTTTGTACCACTTTACTTATAGCGTCTGTTTAATAGGTACAGAATAGGTATTTATAACGTAAGTACGTTAACAAACATTAACTTTAAGATAAAGACTTAAAGTTTGACACCGTGGACAATTGTGTGTCCACATAGAAACCTATAGAAACTTTATATTTCCAATGAATATATTAAAATAACGGTTATTTGTCCGTTTTTATATGAGTAATTAAATTTATAAGACGTGAATAAAATTAGAGTTTTAAAAAAATCTTCAAATAATGTTATCAACAACTTTAAGCTCTCTATTTAAAAAAATAACAAGTTCATCGTCGAAATTGTAATTTAGACAATTCACTGCTCTGGGTTATGTTACCCACATGTAAAAAGAATCTCGCACTATTGAGTGTACTTTACGGAAAATATATTGTATAGATTTCACGAAAAACAAGCTAGTGGATTTGGTTTAAAATACAAAATAGCATGTCTCTCTAGGTAGCTATTGAAACTCTGAAAGTTTTCAATTTAAATTCATACCTATGTTTGTATATTATAATAACTTAATATACAGAAAGATTGACCAAAATTATCTAAAGTCTTATATACAAAAATCGGTTAAGACGTGGGTAGTTTTGCAATTATCGATAAAAATATTTATTTTGTCTCACAATTATGACAAGGAGAGATCTATGTACTTCATTCCCTTCTTATTTTTATTGTTGCATTTTTTGCTGATTCACCTGATCTATATATACCATCTCTCTGAATGGTTGAATATTTTATATTGGAGACAATAACAACAAAAATTGTAAATCTACAAATATGTTAATTTGTGAAGTAGCTATAGCGATTTATTTTTATGTTTATTAATATTATTATTACATTTTTTGTTACAGTTCTTAACCTTATACTGAATATTTTAGATAAGTAAAAAACCCCAAACGATTTATAAACTTCGCAAGTTATTTACATGAGGTATTGTTTTATTCCTTTGGGAATGAACACGAGGAGTCCTGTATTAAATAGATACAAAAACATATCGCATAGGAATGGTTGAGTTAATTATTGTTTGAAGTGTTTATACGCCCCTTGGGTCCAACGTGTACATTCCATGCGTTACAGGCCAACAAAGGACACAAAACAGCACCACCTGTTGGACAGCTATTCTAATGATTTTGTATTACAACGTGTAACGTTCCGATAAACATATTTTGGATAATTTTATAAAGGTAAATTATAAATAACATCAAAGAGCAGCTTTATGTTGCTACATGAATAAAAAATAATTAATATATTTTGATAAAAGGCCAAGATGTGAAATTATAATATATATTACTTGGTTGTTATTTTTATTATATAAACTTGTGAATATAATATTATTATTATATGTATGGACACACAAAGGTCTTCTATACTAACTATTCCCTGCATTTCGGAGTCATTCAAATTACCCCTTAGGAGGATGCTTGAAGCTCGGTTAGGTGCGGTCCACTTAACTTTATCAATATAGCACTGGCACATCTGGCAGCATACCTAACACAATGCTTCGGGTATAAAATAACAATATACTAATGTCGTTCCCCAATCACATAATCTTGTAATTACCAAGAAACTTGACTACATGTGTAGAAAAGTCTCATTAATCAAACCTCTATAACTATCTAACCTCGAAGATATAGTATATTAAAATATAGCAATGAACTGTATTGAGTTGTACATTACGATGAACAAGGTTTCGACCTGTCACAGCTATATTTTCTTCAATAACTCAAATATTGTAGATACCAGGTTTATAAGACAAAATCAAAAAATTATAATTTTCAAATCTTTTTTATGTGCCAAAACAAAACGTTTAGGTTGTCATATCTCTAAAACTGTCGGTTCTTGAGGTATGGGGAAAAAATAAAAAAGCTGCAATTGAGCTTTTATAAGATAACGTGCTTTATTACAATTTTATTACAACCGGATGAAACTATTTCATTCAAAGTTTTGTGTAATGTGAAGATTATTAAGACAAGTTGTGCAAAATTACGAAAATAAAATTAAATACATAATAATTTAAAGAATAATTTTAAAATACAAAACTGACATTAACCGTCGGCATTTAAACTTTATTTAATCGTTTAATGTTTATGATTAAAACGAGTTTATAACACAAATAATTTAAGTTTGAACTTAATCCTTAAGTATATATTAAGTATAACTTAATCCTATAATGTATAGAATTATCAAAAAAAAATCTAAAACGGGATCCATGATTGGTTTTCACGTTTTAATAACAACTAGCGAACTGACATTTTTGGGATGAATATTCTTATTTTGTTAGTATTTCCAGTGTGAATGAGTCTGTGAGAAAGTTTATGCGATATTTTTACTCCGATTATTTTCATTGCCGTTTTATCCGATGTCATAAAAATGCATACACGAAATTTCAAGTGAATACTAATCTTTAAGTTTTGTAAAACCACAGGTAAATAACTTACCAAAATAATTGTTAAAACTTTGAAGCTTCCCCAACTATAACTGTGTCTACTTGTTAGATATAACAATATTTTACCCAAGAATTTATGTTGAAACTAACGTTTTGGACTCTCCAAAGCTACATAAAAATATTGTTAACAAACTGAAGCTTCAACTTTCCACTCTGGACTTCCACCCCTAACCTACACTCTCCCTCGGGCTTCCACCCCTTGTTGCACTGCACAACTGAAATCACATTCTCGCATCGTTCGTCATGTAACTTTTTTCTTCGACATCCCCTTCTCATTTAATTTCCATTCAACCCCGAAGGTGAAGACCCATCCCTTTACACATGAGTTGGGCAAAGTTTACACAATGTTCGTAAAAAGATATGTTTACATAAATGTTTAGTACCTTTATTAATAAAAAAAACACAATACAAAGTGAAAGGAATAATAGTCGAGAACACATGGATTTTTACAAGAATAATTATAAAAACAGAAAATTAGTAGGATAAAGTGCATCCTTAGTATTTTTATTACCATCCATTACCATGAATTATGACCAATCATGATCCCTAGAATTAGTTATGAGGGGTTTTGTAAATTTATATGTACAGAGTGTATTTGAAACGTATGAACAAACATAATGCAAAACTTCTTTGTTTTCCATCTGATTGTCTGATTGTGTTTTTGATATCAAAACAATGTATAACTAACTTTGAAAATGGATGAGAAACTACGTATATATTTGGTACAGCTAATTCTCAAAGTTATAACCTTTTACTAGTACACAAGAAACCAAAAATTTATTTTCTACATTTTTAGAATATCAACGATAAATTGTAATTGAAATATATTGAAAACTGTTAACTTTACAATAGACAAAATTTTGTTCTTTAAACGACAAACTCAAGGTATTTTTCCTTTTTTAAATTTTTTTGACATGCCGTCAGTTTGTGGTCTGTCTTCTATACATAAGCACAATAGTGGCGACAGAAACATGAAGGTATAAGGTATAAGGTATAAGAGACTATATTTCGCTCTTTGAATGACAAACTCAATTTTTTTTTTTAATTACAAAATATACGAAGTTCTCATTTAACGGCCTCAAAAAGCAAACAAAATATTTTTGACATGCCGTCCTAACATATTTCGTCTTGACTTTTCACATAAGCACTGTAGTGGGCCCAGAAGTTAAGATAGAAACATGAAATTAAGTATAGAGCTCTATTAAAATTTGGAAAATCGAATTGAAAATGTCAAAATTGCGACCAATTAAAAAAGTTAATATATATATACCAGATAAAGACTAAATATATAGATAAAAACTGTAGATAAATACCATGATGGCACCAACCAACGTTATTATTTTGGTAAAAGGATAATTATCTATAAAAAACATCGTTTCTTAGTATTGGATTATATAAGTGTTCAAATGATGATCAATCGTCTCATGGATTTAAGAGTTGTTGCGTTGGATAATTTGTACCTATGTTTAAATATTTCTACAAGTATTCTTAATGGTCCCGTTTCGACACTCTATTGTTCCTAGATTTTTCCTTTTTTTCATTCCATTATTAGTCATCACTGGTTTCCAATTTTAAATAAATGGTTATTATTTGCAAACTACAAATTATTAGTCATTAAATGTTTAAAACAACGTAGTCAAGAAACAGTACAATATGGAAAGACTTCTATTATCCACGAAATTTAAAGTACATATTTATGTGAATTATATCCTGTTACCCCAGTCAGGATTAATTATATAGGTAAACATATTTTAACTCTTCAACATCATTTTTACTCTCTAAAATAGATAATGTATTAAAACAGTTACATTGTATAAATTACACTAGTTATAATGGTTTTTTTTAGAATAGGTAGTGTATAACATAATATGAATTTAATGTATATTTAATATGAACTATATTATAGTTCACTCAAATTAAGTTTATTATTTAAATGTTGTTTAAAATACAAACAAATCATCAATATTTGCTTCAGAGATTAAACCATTCTAATTTATTCAGCGAGGTAACTGATGTATTTGTTTTTAAACTAATGTTTTCACAAAGTTGCCGTCTTTTACATAAACTTCAACTATCTTACAAAAAAACTACAATCTGAGATTACGTTTTTGCAATGATTGGGCTGTAAATGAGTTCTGAGTCAATATTGAAAGTGATTGATTTGTATGTAAATCATCCATTACGGTAATCAGTGTTTTTTATATTAAATCTAAGTCTTAAACTATTTACAATGTGTAATTATTAGAAACACCTTAGTATTTACTTACATTGCCATATTTTAAACTATAAAATATAACATATAATGTTTTTAACATAAAATTAAGAATCTCATTTTTCCCTTAAAAAAGAAATCTAATCTACATCAATATCTTCAATGTTCATGACACATTGAAGATGTTGTGTCTAAGCAGTCTTATAAAAGAGAATTCTAAGCAATATAGTTTTTAAAAATAGATTTGTTCATTAAATATTTGGTTATCTATGGCTTTAAAAAATATTGAATTTTAATGCAGATTTGTTGCCTCGTCTAACTCCTGTAACTTTGTTCTTGACCTAAACCTATTAGGTTATTCGAGTAATTATTTTGTGTTCTTCCTGTTTTTAGAAGGTGATGATAACAACAAGATAAAATATAAGTAGAAACATTAAAACTTAATGTATTTGTGTACTAAAAACCACTTTAAAACAAAATATGGTCGACTTACATATTATATAAAAATATCTTTGATTTATTAATACAATGCAGGTTTTTATGTAACGACCAAAGCAAAATTGGGCTTACGTATACAATTTCATTAAATTCAAATAAATTTTACCTACATGTGCTAAGTTGTTGGGTTAAAATTGTTTTTGTCACTACAACACTTTTTTGGGTGTTTTTAAAACACTTTAAAAGTCATTCAGATTTATCAGCTGTATAAAATGACATATTATTATGGTGTTCGTAGAAAGACCCATACAAATATTGTTTCCTTAAATCTACTATTTAAAACATTTTAAATGTGTTATTTTAATTATTGACCACCCGATTTTTCTGGATGTAACAAATCATTAAAAAAATGTCCTCTATAAATCATATGTAGTTTTCCTCTTATTACGTTATTTTCATGTTCAGTAATAGCTTGAGTTTGTAAATTGGCAATACTAGTCATACGAGAGTTAGAATGTTTTAGTATTCATTGTTTTGTTGCTCAATTTTTTTTTAAATTTTGCAGTTGTAAGATTATGTGTAAGGTTTATTAATTAATAATTTTGTAAATGCATAATGTTGAATCCATAATAACGGGTCATTTATGTTATTGAACAATTGCAAAATGATTTTGAATGTAGTGCCATCCAAAAGAAAAATATATGATTTTATTAACAAATTGTATATTATATGACAGTATAAGACAGATCATAAATTATACACCCAAAAATGTAGACACAATGAAAGAAATAAACATTATCTACTAGTTTGGAACAGTATCCATCTCAGATTAACGGCAGAGAATACAATCTGTTCATCGTAGGCCTACTGTAAATACGTTATGTACATGTGTCAGTAAGGGGTGTGTACAATGATAATAAAAAACGTCGTCTTGATTTTGTATTGCATTTTTTGTTTAAATTGTATTTTCATTATTTTAACGACTAATTTCCACATGTATAGCTCGTTAGAGTTTATATTTCTTTCAGTTGACAACAAAGTAAGCCTTTTTTCTATGAAATAATTTATTGATATTTATGAAAATCAATAAGTGTGATAAAATCATTGAGTAGCAGGAGGGTCTACAAACATAACGGTATTAGTGTTAAGCCGACTAGGCAATTCCACCCTCTGCAATACGTGCTAAGAGTGCTTTTTTTCTTCTTTTACATTTACTCAGCGTTCAATGATTTTATGGGGAAAGTTATGTTTACTTTACAAGCTGCTATTGTAAACACAAGATCACCCATATAAGCACATAATATATTTACTATATAAACTTCAACTCCGGTTTGTGTTGGAGTATACAAATAACAAAGCATTTTATCGTCATTTGTGTGCATATTTTTAATTTCGTCAATTAGACATTTTTATTCAATTATAAAATGTAAAATTCGCTTTCGTCTGATTCGAATTACGTACATATATTGTCATTATGGGTCATGACTTTTTCTAAATACAGTGTTGTTTACTACTTTCTTTTTAAAATGAAATTGCATTGTATTTGGACTATTTATCAATCAAACTAGTTTGTTTTGATAAAAACATGTTGACACAAAATATTCAAAAATCAGAGTTTTGTTTTACCAATTTACTGAAAATTGTGATTTTAGTATGCTTTTGATATAATGATTTCTTTTTCTTTTATTAAAATTTGTTTAAAGTTAAAAAGTAAAATTTAATGATAAAAATTAAAGTCTCTGATATTATTAA
This sequence comes from Aphrophora alni, assembly GCA_963513935.1. Taxonomy (NCBI): domain Eukaryota; kingdom Metazoa; phylum Arthropoda; class Insecta; order Hemiptera; family Aphrophoridae; genus Aphrophora; species Aphrophora alni. The sequence continues at coordinate 136,249,025 of OY740767.1, read as the reverse complement.
AGTTAATAAGAACAAAACAAAATTAAAAAGAGGTTTGATGAAATGTTGAAAGCTACAAATAACTGAAGGTGAATCTTACAAAATACCTTATCATCGTGAATCAATATTCAAAATCTATTATGATTTAGGAAATATTCACAGAAAAGAGAGTTTATTTTGAAACATATGAACTTATCTGAAACAAACAAACAATAATGTGTAAAAACAAAAATGTTTGAAGAAGGCAAAATACTGTACGATATCATCTATCTACAAACTACATAATTAGCCTGTAAAACTTAAATACCCGTATGATTTTACATTATAGCGATAGTAGTACCAACCGCAGATATTCTATAGTAATAAACTCTTAATAGTAATTTAATCTATTTCATCCAAATTTGCAATTACAGTCTAAACATCTGAAAATGTGACCGATGCTCTATGTATCAACAAATTCAAAAACGAACTAACATCTACCTTATTTTATTCGTTGAAAAAATACCTTCAGTTAAATATATTCTGTAATTATATTCCAACTATTGTATATTTGTTTGTTATGTTATATGTTGTTTTACTTGCTCTGTATTTAAATGTTAATGCAACAACTCAAATGTTTATTGCAGCTGTGCTGCTAGTTGTATACCTAAAGAGGCTAAATAAATATATGATTTATATCTCTTAATTAATGAATTAATAAAATAGAAGGGTAAATAACCTAAATTACACCCCTGTCTTAACTCTATATTGGTTTAAAAACACCTTCACTATGCCACACAAAGGAAGCTGTTCCATTACACAAATTTCTGATAATGTATTAAAGACGGGACATACGTCGATTACTTATACAATATATTTTCCGTAGAGGGGGAACATTTTTTTTTCTTTAAAGCTTTTTTTATTGACAAAATTAAATAAATCACACTTGTTGGATTAAATATGTTATCTATTGTGGAATACCACCTTCTAGATACCCTTGGAACTCTCTGATTGACTGCCACCCAACTAATCAAACGATAATATAACAAATATCGTCCATATAACATCAATCAATAAATGATAGATTTTTTTTTTTGTGCATCCTATCGCCTCACTCAGATGTCACTCAGATCCCAAATATGAATACGAATGTCGTGTTTTAAAATGTTAAAAAGTATTACATAATATTTATTAATGCAGATGATGACAAATTTTAAATTAAAAAAAACTGTCCTATATATTAAAACAAATTTCAAAACCTTTTATTTAGAAATGTACTTAAGTACACAATTAATTTATCTTATAAAATACTAGTAGTTTGATTTGTTCCATTTAAAATAATCTATTGTTATTTTTCACAATTAAATTTTGCACACAATTGAAATAATTTCAAGGTACGACGTTCATACAACAGTAATAATAGAGTAAAGTAATAATATAATAGATCAGTTTATTTAGCACCCAACAAGGAACTAAATATTTACAAGATATGTTTTACTTAAATTTATTTTCAAAATTTTACATTTAACATTTTAGTATGTGATGTATCAATTATTGAAAAATAATTTTAAACACATTACTCTTATTTTTACTGTTTACAACTTTGGCAATTATTTTGTTTCTTATTCTTACTGCAGATTAAAATCTAAAATAAGCAAATGTCATAAGAGATCATAGAAATGAAATCCAGTAACAAAATACCGAAAATGAAGCTAACTCTAATGTTGGTATTGTTTTGTTTCTTGTATGGAGTGTATTCATACAAGGTAAGATGTCACTTTGACATGTTTAATAAACACATTCACATGTACTCAATTATATCTGCACAGAAATTTTTTAATATTTATTTGAAGTTAAACGAAGACTTTAAAATAATTGTTGTTTTATAATCCAGTGAAGCTGGTAATTGTGTGTTTGAATTGTTAGTTTCACAAATAAACACTACATTGCGTCGTCACTATGAAGCTGGTTATAGGTTATGTTTCACTTGTGATTCAATTGAAGGACACTTACATTAAATTATTAGCTTAGGATTTAAAACATTCAATTTTGAAAATATTATAATTTAGATAAATTGAAATTAAAAATTTTAATTTGTGTTTAACTAATGCCAAGTTGAATTTCGTGTAATTTCAATGCAAATATAACAATTTATTATCTAACCATCATAATATAGCCTCATATTTTGTTATAAATGTATTTTTATATCTAGTTATTTAATTAGGAACGAATATAATTACACTCTTCTAAAGTTATAAAATTATTTTACTTGTTTAGGTGGAGACTTTGAGACACAACAGAGATATTGCGAAACAACGTCGTCGTAATTTTAATACCTTTAGGAATATTGCAATCTATCCTCCAGGAGATAAATTGTATAATATTCTATCAGACAGACATATAAGGCCACGTAAAACTATTTGTAATAAACCTCAAATTAGTCGTTGCCGTAGTGAATTGGCAGCTCGATTGTTTGGTGATTTTTCCGATAGTGCTGGTGGAAATATCAACCGGGAAGAAAATGACAATTCTCCACATCATAGTACTTACAATATTAATATTTATTATAATACTTATAACAATGGTACTAACAAAAACATATCTAATGGAGAAGGTTCGCGACGATCAGGTAAATATCTTCGAAATATAAGGAGACGTATACTGGCTTCGCCAAATAAATGTATAAAGAGACTGGCACAAGAATATGTTAATTGTCTTACTCAAAATAAAGGAAAAATCAAAAGTATTAAAATTATAAATTACACCAATTAAAATTAAAATTGTTACAACTTTGCTGTAAAAAAAACTTTTATAATAATTGTTCCATCTTTTTTATTAAATATTTATACTTTATTAATTATTATATTTAGATTGATATGAAATTTTTTATTTTTACTTTGTGTAAACCTAAAATATATTCCTTTCTATATATTATTTTATCAGGCTGTGTAGACCCCTGAACTCTCGATTTGTGTGCCTATATTTCCAGATTCAATTATTGAAAAAATGTCATCTTGGAGGAGGGTTGTCTTTTCTATTTAAACGTCCTTTCAAAGTAAACATACTTTTCATTTTTAAACATCTGAATTTAAAATTTAGAATCAATTATATAGCTCTTTCCCTGCAGAGTCAATGCTTACTAGATGTGCTTTAAAATTGGGTGATTTGTAGTGCACACGATTTCAGATTTGACTAACAGAATTCCTGTGCGTGTGCAAGTACGCGTGTGCGTGTGCGTGTACACGTGCAGGTGCGTGTGTGTGTGCGCGCGCTTGTGTGTTTAACTACACATTTCCTTTAAAATGAATGATTTTTAATCCTCCCCTACAGAAATTAAAGCAGAATTTTTTTCCACTTCGCGGGGGAAAAAATGACATTATTTACTTCTTTGTTTGGTCTACGTTTTTTTGGTCAAAGTCATTCGAAAGTAACTCGATTTGTTTAATTAAACCAATTATTATTATATTTGTACATATGGTTCTATGGTATAAATGAGAAACACTTATCTGAACAAATATTAATCAGACCTAAAATTTTGGAGGCTACAATACAAAATTGGAGTTCTCCTGAACTTTATAATTTGTTTTGAAGAAAACATTATCATAAATACAAGTTACACGTTAATAGAATGTTTTACTTTCATTCTCACACATTAAAATCACTATGTTGATAGTCATTTCGATGTAGTAAAGAACAAATAAAGGTTCTGGAAATACATTCAAATATTGATGAGGTTTATTTAAACCACTTTTTTCTATTACATCTTAATTTAAAATTGATATTTGTTGAGAAACAAAAACATTATTTTCAAGATGTCTCTAAATATTAGGTTATATATCATGAAAATATTGTCTGATAAATGTTGTTATTTTTAGTACAGAAGGAGACTTTACAGGTAACATTTACGTTTATTTTTGTGAAAAAAAAAGAGTTCAACTAATTCTATAATTTTTATAAACTTCTATGTAATTATACAAAAATCATTTTTAATTATCTTTTCTTTGCCTCACGTTGTGAGTGCCTATTTTTAACATACTCCTAGTTATTATTTAAAAAATATAATATGTTTGGAAGAGAACCAAGAAAATTTTAATTATGAGTCTATTTCAATTTTCAGACTGGGCTATTAATTAAATTTCTCTACAATAATACATAAACTGCTCAACACATTTTTAACATTAATAATAATTTGGTTTTATTCATATGAGAAATTACCGTTTTAATTGTATGTGTATATAGTCTTTTTAATTAGAATGCCTCGACTTAACTCAGCTTGTAGCACGAGAAATTTAATATTACAAACCACAATAATTCAACACAAATCCATAATACAATTATGGAATTAAAAAATTAAATTTTACATATTAGTCTATATGTCTATATCTCTAGTTGGGGAAATCGTGCAGGCTGATTTAAATTAATCACTAAACGCATCTCTAGTTTAATTTTAATATATATATATATTAAATCTGAGTACTAAAGGAAAAATTATGATCTCAAAGCAAATTTGAATTTAGGCTAGGCTTTCCTGCCTCTTGTAATTGTTTAAAGTTTTTAATTGAATTCTCTTTATATTTTTGATATCTAGTGAAATGGTTATATTATTGAATTATGATTATCCTACCATTTGCACATATTTAAGTCACTTTCACTTTACTTTACCAAACGAATATGTTGAAAAATTCACACATGCTAAATACACATCTTCATGCTTTAGCCGTCTGGAAGCGTCTCTTTTAAATGACGCTTAAGTTGGCGGCTTCTTCATACCTCCCGGGACTTGCATATTCAATTTTTATTCGACGCCATCGTCATCTTGTGATTCGTCGATTGGTGTCACGTGGTCTCGCTGTGTTGGAAAGCGTTCTGGACTTGAACGTTCCTTGGTTGTAGGATCTATTTCTTACGCATTTACGATTTTTAGTCAAATTAATGTAAACAGTTAAATGCATTTCAGTATCTTGTTGTTTTGTTTGAATTTTGAGATCATGGTTCAATTAAAATTTACTTTAACTTACAAATATCTGAAAATCGATATTTGAAAGTAGTAGATTCTTTATGTACTATTCCGCGAATTTGCAATATGGCTTTCCTAAATATAATTGAACATCTGTTCAAGTTTGCAACTAATTTACTTAAAAATTATCATATTTCTATTTAAAAGTTTAGTGAACTCTTATTCTATTGTGTTTTTACAAGTTTATATAATACTAACGGTGACAGATAACATCGTGTTACATATCTATTAGTGAATATAATTTTGAGACAATTTGTTTTGAAATCAGTGTTTTGTAAATGTCATGCGTGACCTAGATTTGGATTTAGCGTGTTTCCAATACATAGTGATTGTTTACAAGTGCTTTGTGATATTCTGAACATTACTTCTCTTGATTTGTTAACTAAATGTATATTTGTACATGTATTCTTAATAAAAGTGTTTAGTTTCTATTAATCTTGGCATACTATTATTTCATTTAGCCTATTTTTAGGTTAGGCCTACTTTGCACATTCATTGCTAACAGGTTATTACAGTTATAGATATTTTTTTAATATGGTGTTTACTACATTTGTAGGTTTCTACTTTTTGGTCATTTTATTTCCTAATGTGTTGCTAACGATTTTTATAAATATTAGGCTAGGTTTATCTGAACATTTGTTTACAATAGGTTTGGTATGACTTACTAATGGTAGGCTAAGATAGTTTTTGTATGGTAAATCTTAAGATGGGATTTGGTACATCATAATTCCTTGCTTAGTTCCCTTGTTTTATTTTAAAAGATATTTATATTTAGTACTCAAATAAATCCATAGTTCATCACCCAACCGTGGAAGGCATCACCGTATGATGTCTTCCGTCGTAATCAAAATTCACTGATGATTGTAGTTCCCCACTGCATCCCACAATGTGGGTTGTACTCAGTTATTTTTAACAACTGCTTTATTTAAATAAGTAATACCTCAAAGGAATATAAGTTTGGTCACAAAGCTCTTGGACACAAAGCGACAGCTCTAACCACTAGACCAAAAGGATAGCCATATTAATACTGCATCTCTCAAACAATAAAGAAAATATCACGCAAAGTATAGTTTGACTGAAATATCAAAACGTAGGCAATACGGATATTTACAATTTATCGGTCAGAAATAACGTGGCACAAAATAATACACAAACTTTTTCAAAATCAGCTTCTACACGACTTTCATAATTTTTTTTTTAAATGAGGGTTTTCATTATACTGTTCAAATAAAATATTTCATCAAGAAAATACTGGGGGTGTGGTGGTACATTTTGACCATGTATCAAGAGTTTTTTTATTGTGATTCAAACTTTTTAAAAGCTGCCATAAAAACATAACTAAATTTATATTTTCTATAAATCAGCTTTAAATGGTATAAACAATTTTTCAAAATACACATGAATTTTTATTTGCTGTTAATAAAACAGCAAATTTAATTTGCACATATACATTAAATAATTAAATATACATTAAACATTAAATATACATTATAATGTTTTTTTAGAATAAATAGTGTATAACATATAGTTGTTCACTTAAATTAACTTTATTATTTAAATGTTGTTTAAAATACAAACAAATCATCAATATTTGCTTCAGAGATTAAACCATTCTTATTTATTCAACAAGGTAACTAAACTAATTTGTTTACTCAATGTGGTAACTAACGTATTTGTTTTTAATCTAATGTTTTCACAAATACAAAAGTACTGGTATTTATGTAACGATCAAAACAAAATTAGGCTTAGGTACACAATTTGATTATATTCAACTAAATTTTACCTTCGTGTGCTAAGTTGATGGGTTAAAATTGTTTTTGTCACTACAACACTTTTTTGGGTGTTTCTAAAACACTTTAAAAGTCATTCGGATTTATCAGCTGTATAAAATGACATATTATTATGGTCTTCGTAGAAAGACCCATATAAATATTGTTTCCCTAAATCTACTATTTAAAACATTTTTATTGTGTTATTTTAATTATTGAACACCCGATGTTTCTAGATGTAACAAATCAATTTAAAAATGTCCACGATGTTTCATAAATATTTTTCTTTTCTGTTATTACGTTATTTTCATGTTCAGTAATAGCTCGAGTTTGTAAGTTGGCAATACTTGTCATATGAGAGTTAGAATTTTTTTGTATCCATTGTTTTGATACTCGCATTTTTAAAAGTTTTTATCGTCATTAGGTGTGAATATTTTTAATTTTGTCAATTAGAAATTTTGATTCAAGTATAAAATGTAAAATTCACTTTCGTCTGATTTTAATAATTCAGTACATATATTGTTATTATAGGTCATAACTTTTCTGAATACAGTGTTGTTTATTACTTTCTTTTTAAAATGAAATTGCATTATATTTGGACAATTTATCAATCAAACTAGTTTCTTTTGATAAAAACTTGTTGACACAAAATATTCAAAAATCATAATTTGGTTGTACCAATTTATTGACAATTGGGTTTTCACTACGCTTTTGATGTAATGATTTATTTTTCTTTCATTAAAACTTGTTTAAAATTTTTAAAACAATTTAATAATAAAAATTAAAGTCTCTGATATTATTAGGGTTTCTAAAGCAACGAACATCGTAACAAAAATTTTGTATGTTAAATTTTGAATTTTAATGTTAATAACACCCATAATTTTCCTCATCGTTTGTTAGTTTAATGTTTGTGGTTTTGCTTAAGTATTACCAACACGTATAACAAAGTTGTGTCTGAACAAAATTTACATAAAAGAAAAATTGTACAATCGATTTACTACACAACATTCAGGAAATATCAAGAAACTAAAGTACTGCAATAACAAAACTATCTAGGTCTTATAGTACGAAATGTAAATATGTCTTAACAAGATCCAATAAAATAAGCAAATAAACATTTATTATAGTTTATTTTTTATTGATGATAAGGTTTAAAAAACTTTCTATTAATATCCTTAGATCCACTTTTTTTAAAGAATTTAACTACTCTATTAAGAAATTTATTGATTACTCTAATTTACGAGAAACAACTTCGAACCCCAAATAGATTTTCCTCCTATAACTCATCCGTTTATTTACATCTTCTGACATTAGAGTAAAGGTGCTCACCGAGTGTGGGAGGGATGTATTTCTTGAACTAATAACTGAGGCTTTCCAGTACTGTACTTCCTCAAAGAAATAAACCATAAACTTGACTTTACCATGCGGGCTGTTGTACAGACCCTCCTATATGACATAAATATAACGTGTTTACAAACTAAAGATTAATGACACGAGGAAATAATTGCGAATAGTATATACGACTTTTATTGCATTCTATATATTTAATCCGTAACCACCTTTCGGAATTGTTACCAGCAGATATAAATTACCTTAACCCTTTGTGAAAATAACTACAACATATGGTTCTGTATTCTTCTTATTGGCACCTTTATTGTAGTGTGTAATTACAAAATAATTAGAAACATGCAGATCATGTGTACATACAGAAGCGAAATAACCCTGATATATCTTCTATTCTTAATAAAATTTAAAAATAAAATCACATTTTCTTTATCTCGGAATTTAGGACAACGATCTCCTTTTTTTTCCTGCGTTTCAACGCAAACAAAACAAATGAAGAATTAATTTCAATTTGACCTTTTGATCACCAGAACACTAAATATTTTGTCGAAGATGAACGTCAATGATTTAGTAAATATATTTTAAATATGTAAAATGAGAGTATTTTAGGGATATATCGGATGCAAATAAGCTAAAAAAGCCACTTTAAATTGTCAAATTCGATTGCTTAACAAACATCACTCAAACTAATACCAATAAATATAACCTAAATGTAAAATTAAACAAAAACTTTGATCGCTTGAATGAAAAAAATATTTATTATATCATCCACGTAATGATTAATAACGATCATTGATCCGAAGTGTAGATCTTAATATAACGCCATGTTCAAAACACACATTTGTTATATATCGCCACCCATCTCAAAAATAGTCGTATCTCATAAAAAAAAACTAGTTTTGAGACTTGTCTTGTGTAGGGGATATCTACATTCTCAGATAGTGTTGTAACTCTATGTTCTACAAGCTAAGATAGCGGTTTGTTTTCGCGGATCTCATGGACTCTGGATTCTCACAAGACGTTTTAACTCAAGATTCGACTTTTCTTAAGAAAAATATGTAGCTCTTTCAAAGTGTTACAGTTTACCGCACGAAGCTTAGTATCTCAAAACGGTAGTAGGGTATGATCACATAAATATCTCAATATGAATTGTGCCTGTCTGTGCTTCTTTAACTGTAACTCAACTATACTCTCAGTTATAATAGGCCTACTGTTATTTTATATGATTTGGTCGTGTGAGAAAAGTAATTTTGTTTTTAAAAGCGTGTCATTATTTACGGTATTCGTTGTAAAATGCGTAATATGTATTCAATTTTCTATAAGCCCAAGTTTAATATGTGATTTCAAATACGTAAGCTTACAGTATATAATAAACTTCAAATATTAAAACTGGGAACATTGCGGCAGGTCAAACATCAAATCTCGTTGGTTTCTTAGTAAAATGGGATAGTGGCAATACTTTATTTTGTGTCATCTAAAGACTTTACTTTAAATTACTGGAACAGTAAATTAGTCTGGGTACAAAATAATTATAATGTTGTGGGATAAGGACTAGTTTAGTAGATATATCTCAGACACAGAATAACTGTTAATTCAAAGAGTGATTTGGATATACCACTTGGAAAAAAATGGTAATTAAATGATTTTAGTGGTGACAGACTATGTTCGGTCTATATTCAAAAGTGTAAAGTTAATTATTGTATTGTATTAAAAACATTTATGACTTATGAAATAGATACGTCATATTTGTATGCGTTGATCAAACAAATGTAAAATAAACTCTGTGAAGTATTTAAAATAATTAAAATCTGTAAATATATTTTAATATTTGTAAATAATTGACAGAGATAATAAATCACCTAAATCTCCAATTTTAAAAGATTACATGAACAATTCAGCACCACTTCTAGATTATGCAGTTATGCATATTCAAAAGGAAGAAGCTTCTTGGAAGGCCAAAGAAAAACATTAAGCGAAAGGAAACTAAAGTGAATAAAAAAAAAAATTAAATTGAGGTTTGATGAAATGTTGAAGGCTACAAATAACTGGAGGTGAATCTTACAAAATATATTATCATCGTGAATCAATATTCAAAATCTATTATGATTTAGGTAATATTGAAAGAAAAGAGAGTTTATTTTGAAACATATGAACTTATTTGGAACAAACAAACAATAATGTGTAAAAACAAAATTGTTTGAAGAAGGCAAAACACTGTACGATATCATCTATCTACAAACTACATATTTAGTCCGTAAAACTTGTTTCATAAATACCCGTATGATTTTATATTCTAGCGATAGTATTACCAACCGCAGAAAATCTCGAGTAATAAACTCGTAAAAGTAATTTAATCTATTTCCTCCAAAATTGCAACCAGCGTCTAAACATCGGAAAATGTGACCGATGTTCTATGTATCAACGAATTCAAAAACGAACTAATATCTACCTTATTTTATTCGTTGACAAAATACCTTTAGTTATAGATAGTCTGTAATTATTATATTCCAACCATTGTCTATTTGTTTGTTAAGTTATATGTTGTTTTACTTGCTCTGTATTTAAATGTTAATGCAACAACTCAAATGTTTTATGCAGCTGTGCTGCTAGTTGTATACCTAAAAAGGCTAAATAAATAAATGATTTGTATCTCTTAATTCATGAATTTATTAAATATAAGAGTAAATAACCTAAAATACACCCCTGTCTTAACTCCATATTGGTTTAAAAACACCTTCACCATACCACACGAAGAAAACTGTTCCATTACACAAATTTCAGATAATGTATAAACGTCGCGACATACACCTAGCGAGATTATTTATACAATAAATTTTCCGTTGGGGGGGGGGGACATTATTTTTATCTTTAAATCTTTTTTTATTGACAAAATTAAATGAATCACACTTGTTGGATAAATATGTTATCTATTGTGGAATACCACCTTCTAGAACCGCCTTGGACCTCTCTGATTAACTGCCACCCAACTAATGGAACGATATTATAACAAATATTGTCCATATAAAATCAATAAATGATAGATTTTTTGTGTAGCATATCGCCTCACTCAGATGCCACAAAATAGCTTCGAACACTCAGATCCCAAATATGAATACGAATGTCATGTTTTAAAATGTTAAAAAGTATTATAAAATGATTATTAATGCAGATGATGACAAATTGTAAATAAAAAAACTGACCTATATATTAAAGCAAATTTCAAAACACTTCTTTATTTAGAAATGTACTTAAGTATACATATAATTTACCTTATTAAATATTAGTAGTTAGATTTCTTCCATTTAAAATTATCTATTGTTATTTTGTACAATTCAATTTTGCACACAATTTAAATAATTTCAAGGTACGACGTTCATACAACAGCAACAAAAGAGTGAAGAAATAAAAATATACATCAGTTTATTTAGCACGCAACAAGGAACTAAATATTTAAAAAATATGTTTTACCTATATTGATTTTCAAAACTTTACATGTGAAATTTTAGTATGTGAAGTGTCAATTATTGAAAAATAATTTTAAACACATTACTCTTATTTTTACTGCTTACTGTTCAGCAATTATTTTGTTTCCTAATATTATAGCAGATTAAAATCTTCAATTAGCAAATGTCGTAAGACATCGTAGAAATGAATTCCAGTAACAAAATACCGAAAATGAAGCTAACTCTGTTGTTGCTCTTGCTTTGTTTGTTGTATGGAGTGTATTCATACAAGGTAAGATGTCAATTTGACATATTTAATAAATACATTCACATGTACACAATTATATCTGCGCAGTATTTTTTAAATATTTATATGAAGTTAAACTAAGTTTTTAAATAATTGTTGTTTTATAATCGGGTGAAGCTGGTGATTATTTGTTTGAATTGTTAGTTTTACAATAAACACTACATTGAGTCGTCACTATGAAGCTAGTTATAAGTTATGTTTTACATGTGATTCAATTGAAGGACACTTACATTAAATTATTAGCTTAGCATTTAAAACATTCAATTTTGAAAATATTATAATTTAGATATATTGAAATTAAAAGTTAATTTTAATTTGTGTTTAACTAATGCCAAGTTTAATATCTTGTAAATTCAAAGCAAATATAACAATTTATTATCTAACCATCATAATATAACCTCATATTTTGTTATAAATGTATTTTTATATCTAGTTATTTATTTAAGAACGAATATTAACACATTCTTCTAAAGTTCTAAAATTATTTTACTTGTTTAGGTGGAGACTTTGAGACACAGCAGAGATATTGCAAAACATCGTCGTCGTAATTTTAATACCTTTAGGAATATTGCAATCTATCCTCCAGGAGATAAATTGTATAATATTCTATCAGACAGACATATAAGGCCACGTAAAACGATTTGTAAAAAACCTCAAATTAGTCATTGCCGTAGTGAATTGGCAGCTCGATTGTTTGGTAATTTTTCCGATAGTGCTGGTGGAAATATCAACCGGGAAGAAAATGACAATTCTCCAAATCATAATACTTACAATATTAATGTTTATTATAATACTTATAACAATGGTACAAACAAAAACATATCTAAAGGAGAAGGTTCGCGACGATCAGGTCAATATCTTCGAAATGTAGGGAGACGTATAATGGCCTCGCCAAATAAATGTATAAAGAGACTGGCACAAGAATATGTTAATTGCCTTACTCAAAATAAAGGAAAAATCTAAAGTATTAAAATTATAAGTTACACCAATTAAAATAAAATTGTTATAACTTTGCTATAAAAAAAACTTTTATAAGTATTGTTCCATCTTTTTATTAAACATTTCAAATTTATTAATTATTAAATTTAGATTGATATGATTTTTTTATTTTTATTTTGTGTAAATTAAAAAACAGTCCTTTCTATGTATTATTTTATCAGGCTGTACTCTCGATTTGTGTGCCTATATTTTCAGATTCAATTATTGAAAAAATGTCATCTTGGAGGGGGTTGCATTCTCTATTTCGACGTCCTTTCAAAGTAAACATACTTTTCATTTTTAAACATCTGAATTTAAAATTTAGAATCAATTAGATAGCTTAACTTTCCCTCCAGAGTCAATGCCTACTAGATATGCGTTATAATTGGGTGATGTGTAGTGCACACGATTTTATCTCTCACAAACAGAATTTTTGTGTTTGTGTGTGCGCGCGTGCGTGCGCGGGCGTTTGTGTGTTTAACTACACATTTTCTTCAAAATGTATGTTTTTATTCCCCCCCCTCCATAGATATTAAAGCAGAATTTTTTTTTCACTTCGCGGGGAAAAAATTCATTATTATATTTCATTGTTTGGTCTACGTTTTTTTGGTCAAAGTCATTTGAAAGTAACTTGATTTGTTTAATTAAACCAATTATTTTTATATTTGTACATATGTTTCTATGGTATAAATGTAAAACACTTATCTGAACAAATTTTAATCAGACCTAAAATTTCGAAGGCTATAATACAAAATTGGATTTCTTCTGAACTTTATAATTTGTTTTGAAGAAAACATCAGTATAAATGCAAGTTACACGTTAATAGAATGTTTTACTTTCATTCAGGAAATGCTAAGACATGGAATTCACTATGTTGATAATTATTTCGATGAAGTAAAGAATAAATAAAGGTTTTGGAAATACTTTCAAATCATGATGAGGTTTATTTAAACCACTTTTTTCTATTACATCTTACTTATAAAACAAAAACATTATTTTCAAGATGTCTCCAAATATTAGGTTATATATCATAAAAATATTGTCTGATAATGTTTGTTATTTCTTAATATTGAAGATGAATTTACAAGTAAATTTTAAGTTTATTTTTGAGAAAAAAAAATTAGTTCAACTAATTACTTGCTTAAGGTAGCTTGTTTTATTGTCAAAGATATTTATATTTAGTACTCAAATAAATTCCATGGTTCATCAGCCAACCGTGGAAGGCGTCACCGTAAGATGTCTTCCGTCGTAATAAAAATTCACTGATGATTGTAGTTCCCCACTGCATCCGCAAAGTTTTTCGCTTCGCGATGAAAAAAATGACATTGTTTATTTAATTAAATTCACTATGTTGATAATTATTTCGATGAGGTAAATAATAAATAAAGGTTCAGGAAATACTTTCAAATCTTAATGAGGTTTATTTAAACCACTTTTTTCTAATACATCTTACTTTAAAATTGATATTTGTTGAGAAACAAAATTATATTTTTCAAGATGTCTCCAAATATTAAGTTATATATTATGAAAATATTGTCTGATAAATGTATGTTATTTTAGTACTGAAGGAGACTTTACAAGTAATAATTTTGATTATTTTTGTGAGAAAAAATGAGTTCAACTAATTCCTTGCTTAAGTTAGTTTCTTTTATTTTCAAAGATATTTATATTTAGTACTCAAATAAATCCAAGGTTCATCAGCCAACCGTGGAAGGCGTCACCGTATGATGTCTTCCGTCGTAATGAAAATTCACTGATGATTGTAGTTCCCCACTGCATCCCGCAAAGTAATTTTTACAATTGCTTTATTTAAATAAGTAGTACCTCAAAGGAATATAAATTTGGTCACAAAGGTCTTGTACACAAAGCGACAGCTCTAACAACTAGACCAAAAGGATAGCCATATTAATACTGCATCTATCAAACAATAAGGAAAATATCCCACAAAATATAGTTTGACTGAAATATCAAAACGTAGGCAATTCGGATATTTACAATTTATCGGTCAGAAATAACGTGGCACAAAATAATACACAAACTTTTCTCAAAATCAGCTTATACACGTCTTTCATATTAACTTTTTTCTAAAATGAGGGTTTTTACTATACGGTTCAAATAAAACATTTCGTCAAGAAAATATTTGGGGTGTGGTGGTACATTTTGACCATGTGTCAAGGGTTTTTTATTGTGATTCGAACTTTTTAAAAGCTGCCATAAAAACATAACTAAATTTATATTTTCTATAAATCAACTTTAAATGGTATAAAATTTTCAATATACAATATATATATATATATATATATATATATTAGAGAAATATCAAAAAAATCTTAGGAATTATCAAAAGGGCTCACGAATTAATTAATGATTGTAAAGAATCTACAAAAACAACCGATACTCTCGATTGTAAATATCCGATAAAACAGCTGTTATCATCGATTTGAAGGTAAATAGGTTACAATATTTTAGTCTTTATGAAATTGTTTCATATATTGTTTGCAGCATAAAGAAAAATATAGTTCTTCACTAGGACCAAAACAAGCTTTTCGATTTTGGTGTACAAGCGTCTAATAGATTTAAGAGTTGTTACTTTGGATAATTTGTACTTATGTTTTAATATTTCTACACAAATTAATGTTAAAATGTTTTGATTTTATTCTTAATGGTCCCGTTTCGACACTCTTCTATTGTTCCTAGAATTTTCCTTTTTTTTCATTCCATTATTAGTCACCACTGGTTTCCAATTTTAAATAAATGGTTATTATTTGCAAACTACAAATTATTAGTCATTGAATGTTTATAACAAAGTTGTCAAGAAAAAGTACAATATGGAAAGACTTCTATTATCCACGAAATTTAAAGTACATATGTATGTGAATTATATCCTGTTACCCCAGTCAGGATTAATTATATAGCCAAACATATTTTAACTCTTCAACATCATTTTAACTCTCTAAAATAGATAATGTATTAAAAGAGTTACATTGTAAAATTACACTAGTTATAATGTTTTTTTACAATAGATAGTGTATAACATATTATAGTTCACTAAAAATGAGTTTATTATTTAATTTTTTTTTTTTTAATTCAAACAAATCATTAATATTTGCTTCAGAGATTAAACCATTTTTATTTATTCAACAAGGTAACTAATTTATTTGGTTTTAAACTAATGTTCACACAAAGTTTTTCACAAATACATAAAGTAATAGTATTTATGTAACGATCAAAACAAAATCAGGCTTAGGTATACAATTTGATTATATTCAACTAAATTTTACCTTCGTGTGCTAAGTTGTTGGGTTAAATTTTTTTTTGTCACTACAACACTTTTTTGGGTGTTTTTAACACTTTAGTCATTCAGATTTATCAGCTGTAAAAAATGACATATTATTATGGTCTTCGTAGAAAGACTCATATAAATATTGTTTCCTTAAATCTACTATTTAAAACATTTTAAATGTGTTATTTTAATTATTGACCACCCAATTTTTCTAGATGTAACAAATCATTAAAAAAATGTCCTCGATAAATCATCAGTAGTTTTCCTCTTATTACGTTATTTTCATGTTCAGTAATAGCTTGAGTTTGTAAGTTGCTAATACTAGTTATACAAAGGTTAGAATGTTTTAGTATTCATTGATTTATTGCTCAATTTTTTTTTTTATTTTGCAGTTGTAAGATTATTTTTAAGGTTTATTAATTAATAATTTTATGAATGCAACATGTTGAATCCATGATAACGGGTCATTGATGTTATTAAACAATTGCAAAAAAATTGAATGTAGTGCCATTTTACTAACGAATTAAATATTATATGACAGTATAAGACAGATCATAAAGTAGACCAAAAATGTAGACATAAGGAAAGAAATAAACATTATCTACTAGTTTGACACAGTGTCCATCTCACATTACCGGCAGAGAATACAATCTGTTCATCGTACAGCAGATACGTAATGGTGCATGTGTCAGTAAGGGGTGTGTACAATGATAATAAAAACGTCGTCTTGATTTTGTATTGCATTTTTTGTTTGAATTGTATTTTCATTATTTTAACGACTAATTTCCACATGTGTAGCTCATTAGAGTTTATATTTCTTTCAGTTGACAACAAAGTAAGCCTTTTTTCTATGAAATAATTTATTGATATTTATGAAAATCAATAAGTGTGATAAAATCATTGAGTAGCAGGAGGGTCTACAAACATAACGGTATTAGTGTTAAGCCGACTAGGCAATTCCACCCTCTGCAATACGTGCTAAGAGTGCTTTATTTCTTCTTTTGGATTTACTCAGCGTTCAATGATTTTAAGGGGAAGAAATGTTTACTTTACATGCTGCTATTGTAAACACAAGATCACCCATATAAGCACATATATTTACTATATCAGCTAAATAGATCCGGTTTGTATTGGAGTATACAAATAACAAAGCATTTGATCGTCATTTGTGTGAATATTTTTAATTTCGTCAATTAGAAATTTTGATTCAAGTATAAAATGTAAAATTCGCTTTAGTCTGATTCGAATTACGTACATATATTGTCATTATAGGTCATGACTTTTTCTAAATACAGTGTTGTTTACTACTTTCTTTTTAAAATGAAATTGCATTATATTTGGACTATTTATCAATCAAACTAGTTTGTTTTGATAAAAACCTGTTGACACAAAATATTCAAAAATCAAAGTTTTGTTTTACCAATTTATTGACAATTGTGTTTTTGGATTGCTTTTGATGTAATGATTACTTTTTCTTTTATTGAAACTTGTTTAAAGTTAAAAAGTAAAATTTAATGATAAAAATAAAATCTCTGATATTATTAAAGTGAATAAAAACAAAACTAAATTAAAATGAGGTTTAATGAATTGTTGAAAGCTACAAATAACTGGAGGTGAATCTTACAAAATATCTTATCATCGTGAATCAATATTCAAAATCTATTATGATTTAGGAAATATTCACAGAAGAGAGAGTTTATTTTGAAATATATGAACTTATCTACAAACAAACAATAATGTGTAAAAAAAAAATGTTTGAAGAAGGCAAAATACTCAACGATGTCATCTATCTACAAACTACATATTTAGTCTGTAAAACTTGTTTCGAAAATACCTTTATAATTTTAAATTCTAACGAAAGTAATACCAACCGAAGAAATTTTCATAAGTAGGCAAAACAGTTCAAAAACGGGCGAACCGTAGCAAACTCATAATATTTATTTAATTTACTTCCTCCAAAAATGCAACCAGCGTCTAAACTTCTGAAAATGTGACCAGTGCTCTATGTGTCAACAAATACGAACTAACATCTACCTTATTTTATTCGTTGAAAAAATACCTTCAGTTAAAGATAGTCTGTAATTATATTCCAACCATTGTATATTTATTTGTTAAGTTATATGTTGTTTTACTTGCTCTGTTGTTACCATATTTAAGAATTTAAGGATGAGATCCTTAAAAGGTTGATTCTGGAACCAGGTATGGTAACATGCTTGAATGAGAAAATGTATAATTTCAATTGACCTGCAATTTATTTAACCTTTGATGAAAATTAAGTTAACCATTTACATAAAAAAGACGTGTAACATAGATTAATATTTCTTACTTATTTAATAGATAAATAGAACAATTTCCAAAGAAACAATTGACACTATATATATATATATATATATATATATATATATATATATATATTATTTATGCGCCCCAAAAAGAAAATTTAGATAATTTTTAAAACAAACCCCCCCCCCCATACAATTAATTACTAAGTAAATTAAAAAGAAAAAGACAATTCATCAAAGTATGAAATGTTACAAAATTTAGTTTTAAAATTATATATTAAGGTTAACAAATTGTAATTTATTAATTACAAATAAAAAATATAAGAATTAATTAATTACATCTGGAAATGTAAGTTGGCCAACTGTAAAAGGAAAATTAGTTTTAAATATATTTTAACAAAGGTAAATAATTATTTTTTATTTTGATTATATATTTAAATAAGTATATTGACGTCAATAATTTTAAATTTTGAAAATTAACCACTTTGGGTCGTAAAGCCGAAAAGTGCATGCGTATCCCATCCGTATTCATTTTATTTTCCATTTTTGTACACATTATAAAAAAATATTATGTCTAGTTCAACAAACATTCAAACATCATTTCCCAAAACCAGTTCAAGTTTATTTTTTACTAGATTAAATTCACAGCTTAAATTGTTCATTATTTTTGTGTTTTTACATAACTTAAAGGAATTCCTTAGTTTTTTGCATGAACTTGAAATTTGCTGCTGGAACTTAGTTTATTATTACAACATGCTCGGACCAGCTGTTGCTGCAGAAATACATATACCAAATAAAAAGAGCACAGACACTTCTAGACAGGTTTAAACATTTCTGTTGCAGGTTTATGAGCAACATATTTTTCTGTAATTAAGTTTAATTTTTTTTAAAAAAGGCAATTTCTTTAAAGACAAAATGCTATATATATTCAAATAAATTACCAAATGACTTTACTTTATTAAAGATAAAGAATCTTTTCTCTTTTTTTTTTTTAAAGATTGTTTGAATTTAAGCTGGTACAAGTTACAGACAATTCAATATTAGTTGTAATTAAATTTAATGATTCATTACTGATGATTTGATTTTATAATTACTAAAATAAAGCTTTGTTTTATTCTTTCAAAAGATTATATAAATTTATACTCGAAAACAATTTACAGACAACTTAAGGTTTAATAATGATTGAAAACGGATTTCAAAATTTTACATTTTTAAAATAGAAATACATATTTCTCTTAATATGGTCAACTTAATATGGTTTAAACTTAAATTTTCTGAGTTACCTGGTTTTGGAAAAATCAAACTTTTATAATGGTCAGATGTGATTGATGGTAATAAGTAGACACTTCATTTAACTTAACATGTTCACGTATTCAATTAAAAAGATTTTTCACACTTTTATAAAAGATTTCGACTCATTTTGAATGGTGTTTTAAGCATTTTTTATTAGAAAACGTGGTTACGTGCATTGAAAAAGAAATCACATGTTTGCCGTTATCTCTAGACTCACTACCTGAATGGTATTGCTTCGAGCTAAGTTCAGAGTGGAATCACGTTAGGCTGTTTTCAGAGTTTATACGCCAGGGGCCAGCACGTGACGGACCGGCTACTACTATAGAGTTTGAACCTTTGAAAATGAAATCTGTAAAGAAGATAAGAAGGGCGTTACACTGTATTTAAATGTCAATGTAAAAACTCAAATGTTTATTGCAGCTGTGCTGCTATTTGTATACCTAAAGAGGCTAAATAAATAAATGAGTTTTATCTCTTAATTCATGAATTAATTAAATAGAATGGTAAATAACCTAAAATACACCCCTGTCTTAACTCCATATTGGTTTAAAAACACCTTCACTATACCACACAAAGGAAGCTGTTCCATTACACAAATTTCTGATAATGTATAAACGACGTGACATACGTCTAAGCGAGATTACTTATACAATATATTTTCCGTAGTAGGGGAACATTTTAATTTAACTTTAAAGCTTTTTTTATTGACAGAATTAAATGAATCACACTTGTTGGATTAAATATGATTTTTATTGTGGAATACCACCTTCTAGAACCCAACTAATGGAACGATAATATAACAAATATTGTCCATATAAAAACAATAAATAATAAGATTTTTTTTGTGTAGCATATCGCCTCACTCAGATGCCACAAAATAGCTTCGAACACTCAGATCCCAAATATGAATACGAATGTCATGTTTTTAAATGTTTAAAAGTATTATATAATGATTATTATTGCAGATGATGACAAATTGTAAATAAAAAAACTGACCTATATATTAAATCAAATTTCAAAACACTTCCTTTTATTTAGAAATGTACTTAGGTACACATATAATTTATCTTATAAAATACCAGTAGTTAGATTTGTTCCATTTAAAATTATCTATTGTTATTTTTTACAATTCAATTTTGCACACAATTGAAATAATTTCAAGGTACGAAGTTCATACGACAGCAACAAAAGAGTGAAGAAATAATAAAATACATCAGTTTATTTAACATCCAACAAGGAACTAATTATTTTCAAGATATGTTTTACTTATAATAATTTTCAAAATTTTACATTGAACATTTTAGTGTGTGAAGTGTCAATTATTGAAAAATAATTTTAAACACATTGCTTTTATTTTTACTACTTACTGTTCAGCAATTACTTTGTTACTTATTCTTATTGCAGATTAAAATCTACAATAAGCAAATGTCATAAGAGATCATAGAAATGAAATCCAGTAACAAAATACCGAAAATGAAGCTAACTATGATGTTGCTCTTGTTTTGTTTGTTGTATGGAGTGTATTCATACAAGGTAAGATGTCACTTTGACATGTTTAATAAACACATTCACATTTACACAATTATATCTGCATACTATTTTTTTAATATTTATATGAAGTTAAACTAAGTCTTTAAATAATTGTTGATTTATAATCCAGTGAAGCTGGTGAATATGTGTTTGTATTGTTGTTTCACAATAAACACTACTTTGAAACGTCACTATGAAGCTAGTTATAGGTTATGTTTTACATGTGATTCAATTGAAGGACACTTACATTCAATATTAGCTTAGGGTTTAAAACATTCAATTTTAATAATATTATTATTTTGATATATTGAAATTAAAAGTTAATTTTAATTTGTGTTTAACTAATGCCAAGTTGAATTTCTTGTAATTTCAATGCAAATATAACAATTTATTAACTAACCATTATATAACCTCATATTTTGTTATTAAAATGTATTTTTATATCTAGTTACTTAATTAGAAAGGAATAATACATTCTTCTAAAGTTCTAAAATTATTTTACTTGTTTAGGTGGAGACTTTGAGACCTAGCAGAGATATTGCAAAACAACGTCGTCAAAATTTAAATACCTTTAGGAATATTACAATCTGTCCTCCAGGAGATAAATTGTATAATAATCTATCAGACAGACATCTAAGGCCACGTAAAACGATTTGTAAAAAACCTCAAATTAGTCGTTGCCGTAGTGAGTTGGCAGCACGATGGAGTGGTATTTTTTCCGATAGTGCTGGTGGAAATATCAACCGGGAAGAAAATGACAATTCTCCACGTCATAATACTACTTATAAAATTAATATTTATTATAATATTACTTATATTAATTGTTCAATCAAATACATATCTAAAGGAGAAGGTTACTATGGGCCTTATAATGTTAATTCTAATAATACTTATTTAAATTCCACAGTCGATTACTTCAGAAGAAAAGGTTCGCGACGATCAGGTAAATATCTTCGAAATGTAAGGAGACGTATAACGGCTTCAACAAATAAATGTATAAAGAGACTGGCAAGAAAATATGTTAATTGTCTTACTCAAAATAAAGGAAAAATCAAAATGATTAAAATTATACACCTATTAAAATAAAATTAGTTATAACTTTGCTATATAAAAAAACTTTTATAAGTATTGTTCCATCTTTTTAATTAAATATTTTTAATTATTGAACTATTATATTTAGATTGATATGAATTTTTTTTGTGTGTAAACCTAAAATACAGTGTATTCTATGTATTATTTTATCAGGCTGTGTAGATCCCTGAACTCTCGATTTGTGTGCCTATATTTCCAGATTCAATTATTGAAAAAATGTCATCTTGGTGGGTGGTTGTCTTCTCTATTTCGACGTCCTTTCAAAGTAAATATACTTTTCATTTTTAAACATCTGAATTTAAAATTTAGAATCAATTAGATAACTTAACTTTCCCTCCAAAGTCAATGCCTACTAGATGTGCGTTATAATTGGGTGATGTGTAGTGCACACGATTTCAGCTTTCATTAACAGAATTCCTCTCGTGCGCGCGCTTGTTTGTGTTTCACTACACATTTTCTTCAAAATGTATGTTTTTAATCCCCCCCCACATAAATTAAAGTAGAATTTTTATTCGCTTCGCGATGAAAAAAAAAATGACATTATTAATTTCATTAAATTCACTATGTTGATAATTATTTCGATCAAGTAAATAATAAATAAAGGTTCTGTAAATACTTTCAAATCTTGATGAGGTTTATTTAAACCACTTTTTTCTATTACATCTTACTTTTGTATTGATATTTGTTGAGAATCAAAAACATATTGTTCAAGATGTCTCCAAATATCAAGTTATATATAATGAAAATATTGTCTGATAAATGTATGTTATTTTTAGTACAGAAGGAGATTTCACAAGTAACAATTGCGTTTATTTTTGTGAGAAAAAATATTTCAATTAATTCTTTGCTTAAGTTAGCTTGTTTTATTTTCAAAGATATTTATATTTAGTACTCAATTAAATCTAAGGTTCATCACCCAACCGTGGAAGGCGTCACCGTATGATGTCTTCCGTCGTAATCATAATTCACTGATGATTGTAGTTCCCCACTGCATCCCGCAAAGTGGGTTGTACACAGTTATTTGTATCCATTGCTTTATTTAAATAAGTAATACCTCAAAGGAATATAAGTTTGGCCACAAAACTCTTGGACACAAAGCGTCAACTCTAACCACTAGACCAAAAGGATCGACATTTATTAATACTGCATCTATCAAACAATAAAGAAAATATCACGCAAAGTATAGTTTGACTGAATTATCAAAACGTAGGCAATTCGGATATTTACATTTTATCGGCCAGAAATAACGTGGCACAAAATAATACACAAACTTTTTTCAAAATCAGGTTATACACGACTTTCATAATTTGAGGGTTTTCAAAATACGGTTCAAATAAAACATTTCGTCAAGAAAATATTTGGGGTGTGGTGGTACATTATGACTTTGTATCAAGGGTTTTTTTTTTTGTGATTCGAACTTTTTTAAAGCTGCAATAAAAACATAATTTAACTTTTATTTTCTATAAATCAGCTTTAAATGGTATAAACAATTTTTCAAAATACAACAGAGTTTTTGTTTGCTGCATTACTTAAACGCGATTGTTTGTTTCAAATCATTAGTTTCAAAATTCATGGCCAATAATTGTTATACCCAGCTATTATGTTTTGTGAGAGGTCATAAAGGGTTTAAGAAACAATTTAAAATTTTGGGATTGACAAAAGGGAACGTGAAATGCAGATATATACACACAGTGAAGAACAAATCTTATAATACTTAGGAGCGTAAAACAGTGGAGCGGAAGATATACCATATCTTTGGCCCGACTCTAACTCCAATAGTAGAAGACAACCTAACAATCCTAAGCCTCACTAAAGATTTACAACTAAACTGGATTGACTAGGATACAGGATTGGTCAAAACGTCTCTGAAGCCTGAAATGTCTTCAGCATTCTAATAAACATGAATCACTTTCCTTGTAACCTTTCCTTAAACAAACATACTTTAATTTGGTTATGCTCAAAGTTTTTGTTTACATAGAGTAGCTAAAATTTTTAATTGAGGATATTTAAAAAGTAAGCTATTTTTTGAATTTTGTATTACCAGAATCCATTATTTCGTTGTGGTCAAGTCAACAATTCAGTCTCATACAGACACAAGAGAGGACTTTTCTCAAGACCAATCTCTTCCAATAACAACAACAACAACAATCAATCTCATAACATTTAGTATGCATATAGGGTTAAATTAAAAACACTAAAATTCCTGCACACACCGAAACCCACTATTTGTATCTTACAATGCGTAACATCAAAGAGATTTGGATAGGATTACTACGAGGGTTACAAGCACACCCTCCCGCGCACTTTGAACAGCCTTTGGCACGATGGAAAGCAAATATGTTTCATATAAGTACTTTCCTTTTATCCTGAGTAAACACAGGAGCCGTGTCCAAGTGATGAGCAGAACATAAAAGGATGTAACGTTTGACCTAAATTAAACCTATAATTTTACTTTGAAGGTAAAGTCAGATGTTTATTAATACACCTATTTTAAATAACACAATATAGGTCTTTACGTCTTACAATAACACATTTTAATATTTTTTATTAACTCTTACTCCTTTGTGATTTTGATAAAACGAAAATACACTTTATTGTAAAGAGTAAAGTATTCACTATCTCCAGTGACCCTAGCCATATCTACTTCTTTTTTCGTGTAGTCATAACCTCAACTCGATCATTCCTATCAGGTGTCTATATGCTTTTCCGATCCTGACGCCGTTATAGTAATCGAAGGTTATTTATTATTATTTTATACTCTTTTTTTTCAATATACCGAGTATTTTTTACATTTATACAACAAGAAAAACAATCTGTCTGTAATTAATTAAAGCACCACACTTAATTAAGCAATTATAACGAAATTAAAGTAATGTACTTAAATCTTTGAAATATCGTAATTATTGGCAGCTATTTTTATTACCTATCCGTTTTGATATTTCAATATATTTTATTTGACTTTTTTTAAATTGATTACTTAAAAATTATAATTAGGATAAATTGAGATTAAAAAGTTCGAAGCGTTTTGAGCCAAACGAAAAATGTTGAATTCAGATTTTATTGAATGAAATTATCATAATAATTGTTTATATTTTTATATAATTTTTTTCACCAGTATTTTTGTACGCTTTTTCTGATCTAGATAAAATACATATTTGCCAATTATAATTTCCCAAATACTATTTTCGATTAATCCGTTAGGCTTAATCACGTGTTCTTTTTATGTTCACTAGTTCATTGAGATTTCATTATCTCAACTATTATTGGCTGTCGCTTTCACATAAATAGAGTTTTAGGGTGTTCTGAGTATCATATGTAGGTATCGTTTTGTCAAGATATTGCATAACAGGGTTTTCATAATTTTCAAACCACTATTTTATACTTCCTAGCAATACGACTAACTTTTCATATAATTCCGTCACATAATGGATTGAAAGCAGGATAGAAGTTTCATATAGTTGATGTTACAAGGTTATGTTGGTATTTTCCCCTTTTTCGCCCTAGGTTTTTCATTTGATAAAAAGAGTTGATTTATACTCTCGAAAGTTGTGTACTATTGTTTTTTATTGTTGTTTATATATTACGTTTTTTTTTGTCCGTTGTGTAACCTCGATTGTTTTTTCATCAACGGCTCGCTTTAAGACTGCAATCCCTTTTTAAAAGTATAACTCAATAAGATATATTTATTTATACATTAAAACAAAATAAATATATTAAAAAACAACAAACATTTACCGCGAAATGGTTGTTATACATACAGAAACTATGCGATTCGTATATTTGGGGCTTCAAATTTTCTGCCTATACAAGTACAATCACGCAGTTGAATTAATCTACACCATTGTATTATCCAAAATTTGGGTCGATTAAATTAATAATTCATTAGCTTTTTACTACAGTGTATTTGTGTTCTTATTTAAAATTATTAAAAACTAAATTCCTGTACTATAGACAACCAGAATTACCACCCGATTCTCATGAAATTTATCAGCCTCCACCTATCACTAATGTTTAAATAACTTACGAACTCTTCACGATCTAATTTTACTAAATATGATCAAGTCATTTTTATATTTGATAAAGTTGGACAACGGCAATAATATGTAAATTGTTTAGTTTACATTTAAATTACACAAACTTTTGTCTTTACGTTTACCCCAAGATGTGTAATTTAGATCTACCAGTTACGCCCATGCTTTGATGGGATATCGAATGGCGCTTACATCATATTCAACTGAAATAAAACTCCTAATATTTAGGTCTAATTCAAGGGTCTGGTGGTAGAAGTACATTTTTCGCTTGCCTATTGAAAACAATCTGCTCCCGATTTATTTTCAACTGATTCCTCAACTCGATATAATTGCTCACAAAAATAATCGACGCTTACAAACTCCACATTATCAGTATTAATATCGTAAATGCTATCTAGATTTAAATATCTTGTTAAAAAAAGGTATTTTGACATATATATAATTTGTTTAGCAAGGTAAAGTAGGCCTATGCATATCACGCGTATCATGTAATTTAGGTGTAATCTCAAAGTACATCTCCAACTTCATTGGTTTTACTGTAACCGCAGATTTGACAAATGTGACATAATATTGTCCTAACAATTAAATTGAAAAATTCAAATTTAGCGGTAATATTCCACCGTTCCTAAAGACCATTTGGTCTTTGACTTATTCAAATTAACAGTAAGATTCCAACTATTGAAATAAGACTATATAATATGGATTACGTCAATAGCTGAAGATGAAAAAAATAAAATAATCTGCATAAACGAGGGTCATTGAATAATTTGACAGACAAATAATGTAGAAACAAAAAAGTTTGTAAGAGGAGTCTTGTACTTTCATGACTTAAGGTTGAAATCACTGTGAGCTGAGAACAAATTGTTTGATTTATAACGTTAATAATATTGCTTTAAACGAGTGCCCCCTTGAACAAGTGGGATTGCCCACTTGAAGATTTCATGTTAATTGACAATGTTCAATGATCCGAATATTGCTTTATGAAGATGAAAAACTGACAAAAATATTTTTTCGATTTATTTTACAGTATAGTGTAAGTTATGTGAACCGAGGAAATATTTATAAGTAGATAGAATAGTTCAAGAACGCCCGAACCGTAATCATAAACGCGTAATAATGAATTAAAACTATTTCCTCCAAAATGGCAACTAGCACCTAAACAATCTACTAAATCACGAATAAATTAATAGAAAGGTAAAAAAACTTAAAATACATCCATGTATCAACCATATATTGGTTTGAAAACACCTGGTAACGCTTTCACAGCACCATACACCAGGAGCTGTTCGCTGATACAAATTTCTGATAATGTTAAAATCTCACAAAATAGATTATGGCACTCAAATAGCAAATACGTTTATATGATTGCCATATTTTAAAATGGAAACGAAGTATATTATATAATATTATTAACACATGATGACAAATTATAAATATAAAAAGTGACCTACATATTAAAACAAATTTAAAAAAAAATCCTTTTATTTTGAAATGTACTTAATTACACTATTTGTAGTTACATTTGTTTAGTTAAATATCCTCTATTGTTATGTTTTACTATAAAATTTTACACGCAATTGAAATAACTTCTTGGTTAAGGACTATAATATAATACAAAGGTTTAGTTTGTAAACCACGATGGAACTAATTACAAAGATATGTTTTTCATCTTTTTATTTTTTTACATGTGAACATTTTAGTATGTGAATAGTCAATTATTGGATAATAGGTTTAATCACAATTACTTTTATTTTTATTGAATGCGCACAATTTTTTTTGCAGATTAAAATCTACAATAAGCAAATGTCTTAAGAGATCGTAGAAATGATATTCAGTAACAAAATACTGAAAATGAAGCTAACTCTAATGTTGGTATTGTTTTGTTTGTTGTATGGAGTGTATTCATATAAGGTAAGATGTTACTTTGACATGTTTATTAAATACATTCACATGTACTCAATTATATCTTCACAATCGTTTTAAAATATTTATTTGACGTTAAACTAAGTCTTTAAATAATTGTTGTTTTATAATCCATTGAAGCTAGTGATTATTTGTTTGTACAGTATTGTTGTTAAACTATGAAACTAGTTAAAGGTTATGTTTTACATGTGAGTCAGTTGACAAACATTAACATTAAAACATTGATCCCAATGGTGGGATTAAAACATTCAATTTTTAAATTGATATAATTTAGATAAGTTGAATTTTAAAATCAATTTTAATTTGTGTTTAACTAATACCTAGTTGAATTTCTTGTAATTTCAAGGCTAATATAACAATTTATTAACTAACCATCATTTAATCTCATAATTTGTTATAAATGTATTTGTATATATAGTTATTTAATTAGAAAGGAATTATACATTCTTCTAAAGTTTTAAAATTATATACTTGTTTAGGTGGAGACTTTGAGACATAGCAGAGATATTGCAAAACAACGTCGTCGTAATTTTAATAACTTTAGGAGTAATTCAAACTTTTCTCCAGGAGATAAATTGTATAATAATCTATCAGAACGACCTATAAGGCGACGTGCAAATAGTATTGCAACGAATTGTGAAAAACCTCAAATTAGTCGTTGCCGTAGTGAATTGGCAGCACGATGGTATGGTAAACCTTTTGAAAATTTAATGATGGTGCAAAATATCCACTCTCCAAATAATAATACTTATTATAATTATCATTTTCATCAACCTTCTCAAATTAAAACTTATAATATATATAATAATTCCATCGTAAATTACTACAGAAGAAAATATTCGCGACGATCAGGTAAATATCTTCGATATGTAAGGAGACGTATACTGGCTTCACCAAATGATTGTATAAAGAGACTGGGAAAAGTATATTTTAATTGTCTTACTGAAAACAAATTGGAAAATCAAAACTAATAAATTTAGAAATTACACCTATTAATTTTAAACTAATTAAAGTTTACATAGAAAATGCACAACTTTTAAATAGATTGTTCCTTCTTTATCTTTAAAATTATTACAATGAAATATGATTTTGTTTAAACGTAAAATAAATTCCTTTGTTTATATATTTTTTCTCGCTGTCAAAAACCACTGAACTTACGACTATTGTGTCAATGTTTACAGATTCAATTATTGACAAAGATGAAAAATCTCATCTTGTTTAGGAGGGGGGTTTTCTTCTCGATTTCGACACTCTTTCATAATGTACATACTTTTCACTTTTAAACATCTGAAGATAAAACTTAGAATAGAATCAATTCGATGGCATAGGTGGGGGGTTTATGCCTGTAAGATGTTTGTTATTATTGTGAGATATGTAGTCAACACGAATTCAGCTTTGCAACATGAATTCCTGTGTATAGCTACAGCTTTTCTTCACGATGTATTTTTTTTATCCCCCCCACAGTAATTGAACGGTAATTTATTTTCACATGGCAGGGGAAAATGATATTATTTATTTTATTGTTTGGTCTACGTTTTCAAAGTCATTTAAGAGTCAATTCGATATTTTATAAATAAAACAATTATTATTGTATTTGTACTTGTTATTCTATAGTATAAATGAGACTCTCTTATCTTAATTTTCAAGTTAAATAGTACAACGTTTAACTTGTACCATTAGAGTTCCAAGAACCATTAGAGTTCTTTATAATGTGTATTGAAGAAAACATCAGGCAGAAATCATATGACTTGTTTTATTTTGATATATATTTGTTACTCCAATAAATCTGTTCACAAACCAATCGTGGAAGGCATCACCATATGATGTCTTTTATAGTAACCAAAATTCAATAATTATTGTAGTTCCCCAATTCATCTCACAATGTTGGCTGTACACAGTACATTAAACAATTGCTTTATTTTAATAAGTAAAACCTCAAAGGTTATCCCCCGACCTCTTGGACACAAAGCGACAGCTCTAATCACTAGACCAAAAGGATCGCTATTTATAAATACGTCCTGCATAAATAATAAGGAAAATATCCTACAATGTGCAATTTACGTGACTTAGCAAGACGTAGGCAATTCGGATATTTACAATTTATCGTTTAGAAATAACTGCGCACAAAATATTACAAACTTATCTTTAAATCATAAAATTTAGCTAAAAAGTAAACCCTAAGGAATCAAAGAAAAT
This sequence comes from Aphrophora alni, assembly GCA_963513935.1. Lineage (NCBI taxonomy): Eukaryota > Metazoa > Arthropoda > Insecta > Hemiptera > Aphrophoridae > Aphrophora > Aphrophora alni. Next base: position 136,218,579 of record OY740767.1, on the reverse strand, counting down.
ATTTCGTGAAACAAATATTTGGTGTCTTGTGGTAAATTTAGACCATATTTTAAAGCTTTCTTAAATTATTTTGTTTCAAATGTTGTGGATAGCTGCCATAAGAACGTAATTGTAAATTTATGTTTTTTATAAATCGGCTTTAAATGTTATTCTCAATTATTCAAATTACCCATGTTTTTATTTTTATTTGCAGTAGGACTTAAACGCGATTGAGCGTTTAAAAACAATTAGTATGAAAATACTTGACAGAGCTTTTTGTGTGATACCGAGCTTTTTCGCGACGCCTATAGAACGTTTCCAGGCATTTTGGGACAAATGGCAAACAATAACTTTTGTTTTCATAATTTGAGGCTAAATTTGATGGAAATCTTTAAAGCCGATTTCTAAAAACTGTAAATGTTCTTGTGGCAGGGTCCAACGAAATGTGAATCTTTTTTTTTAATACATAAACGCCATACAACATATACAACGACACTAATCTTAACATATTATGTAATAATTCTTGTACCAGATATAATACTGTTCCTAACTATATCAATATATCAATAAATCAAAATATAATTCATGCTACACAGAAAAATTAATAGATGAAAAATATGGTTAACACATGATGTTATATATTTGTATATAAAGAAAAAACAGATTAAAAGAAATTATATGATATTGTAAGTTAGAATTGGCTAACTACCTTTCTCCTCTATTATTAGACCACTCAATTTACAGGCAAACAGAAGAATCATGATTAAAATACTGTATTAGTATTTATCAAGAACACGAATAATATTTTATCTGCAGTTATTCAATCATAATTAAGAATTTATTAATTTATTGAGGACACGATTTCTCCCATCGTTATCAACCTAAAAGGAATTGAAGTTAATGAAGCGGATTTTGATATTCCTAATAAGGGACAAAAATATAACTTAAAAATATAGAAACATGACCCTCCATCTGCCTTTATTAGTATTGACGGAACTACCCAATGCATACCAAAACAAATGCATTATTATTTATAAGACCCATTGTAAAATCAAACTGATTTTAAACTTACCACCTTTTTTAACAAAAAATAACTCGAAAAAATGTGAACAGAAACTTAACAATAATTATATAACCAAAGCAGATAAAGGAAATCACTAGTCATAACGCACAAAATATAATACAGTATTATTGGCCAGGATTTCTTTGCCATCAACAGTTTAGATAATCTTTATAAAGACCCAGCAGAAAGTATAAAAAAAGCCATAAACACCAAAAATTAATGTAAACACTTAATCTGCTATAGCAAAAAAACTTCCTAAATATGATTAAAGTTCTGCGCCTAAACTAAAAACTCTATCAAAAATCCACAAATTCAACATCCCCGTAAGACCACTTGTATATTTCACAAGCGCGCCTTCATATAAAACAGTTAAATTTCATAATCGCAATTATACAATAAACTTTGTTATTAAAATTAATAAAATCCAAATTAAACCAGGCTTTTTGATGTATCAAATCATTACACTAATAATTTACCGACCGGTGGAACGGTAACCATTTTCCAAAACAGCATCAAATCTATAAGAAGAGTAACTAAGGAAACAATAGCAAAATTAATCTACCTTCTAAAACTATGCATCCAACAAAAATATTTACAAACTATTCTCTTGAAAAAGATACCCCCTCTATCTTGAATATTACTTGATTTTTCTCTATATGTAATAGAAAACCAATACATAATGAAAACCATCAACGAATTCCTAAATAACGAATATATTAACATAGATATGTTTAATCCCGCAGTTGAAGTTATAATCTCTCACAAACATTGATGATGTTATGGCTTATTGATAAACTATCAGACATTAGTACTTACTAACATTCACGTCGTATTAATATAAGTAATCATACAAACAGTTGGACACAGAAACAGAGAATTGAAAAAAAAATTACACAGCTTGAATACTAAACAAGAGTGTCGTATCAGATACAATAGTAGGGAACATACATGCGGAGTAAGTAGACATTTAGACAAACAACTATAAAAAATTGGTAAATATATAGAACCTTAACCGATTGGGAAAATGTCAAGAGGTAAACTCTATGGATCACACGATATTAACCCAATCTACAACTCTTGAGATGTAAGTTGAGTAACGTCTAGATTTTTAAGACCTTTCATGAAAATTAGTTTGAAAATACTTGACCAATTAATTGAGACAAAGAGCTTTTTAAAGAACGTAAAAGCGATAAACGCCAATATAGGATTCCCTCTAAAGGGAAAAAGCTTCAAGAGAAAAACTATATGAGTCTCACTGTAGCAAAAAATTATTAAAGATGCTTTTAATAAAAAGTTTCTAATTACCTCTGGTTTGGCTTGAGATGTTATTACCTGATATATTAAGTGATAAATAAACTTTGTGTGCTGTTTAATATACATTAGCTTAAGCGCACTGTGGTGGTAGAAAATAGTAGAATTATTGAGATTAGGTTTAAATAGATTCAGGTTAAGTTATGTGTGGTTTTAAGCTGGGCGGTACCTACATTTTCTGTATTTCTAAACAATAAAAATTTAAAATATGATAACTTTTTGTTTTGGAAAACTTACCTACTAACCATAACCCAGGTTTGGAAGGCTGAAGTAACCGTCATCAACTAATGGTAATGGATCAATATTTTTCTTCTTAAGCCATTTTCCACTCGTTGGGCGCAATGGGTTTCATTTCCATGGTCCACTGTACATTGTCTTGTAGCTCATAAAAAGAGGCTCAACCTGGTGAACTTTGAATACTTTAATAGGTCGAGTTTTTGTAGGTGACAACCCCACTCTTTAATAATCTCTTGCTCAACTTCAATCCCTTCAAATGGTGAGGGTTTTTGTCTGAAATTTCTTAAAGATTCTGCCCACTCTTCTGATAATTGGGCCTCATGATTTTGAGGGATCAACGCAGAGTTCATATCGCACTCATTGTACGAATGACCTCTGACCGGAAAGGAGCATATAACACTGTTTGACATCTTTTCTTTCACAACGACATGATGAAAAAACTTAAATAAAATGTTGTTTTTATTTTGTCCGGAGCAGGAATCACAAAAGGCCTCTATATCATCAGGGTAAAGAATGTTGTATATGAAGTGATGCAGATAAAAACAAACCTCATCACTTCCTTTGTTAGCCGTATTTTCAGGATATACATAGAAACCACTTTGTCCTTTAGACAGTACGTAGATATTAAACATAAAAATAGAAAGTTGACGTTTGTAGTAGACGTCATTTGTCGTAATGTTTGGTACATGATAGTTTTTGGCGTAGTCAAAAACTATCGCTTCTTTAGTCTTATCTTTCCTATAGTTCTTCTTAGTATTTCGTTTTCATCTGTACCATTCATCAGCTTTTAACAAGTGAATGTTCTTGTCAGAAGATATTTTTAATTTCAATTTCTAGTTTTTCTTTTGTTTCATTATCCTTAACTGATTGTTGTTCAGATTTGAAGCAGCTGATGAATCACACAGAGATAAATTTTGCAGAGTATAAATCACACTGAGAGCATGTATTGTAATTTAGAATTGGCAAACTACATCTCTCCTCTAGTATTAGACCACTCAATTTACAGAAGCAAACAGAAGAATCATGATTAAAATATTAGTATTTATCAAGAACACGAATAATATTTTATCTGCAGTTATTCAATCATAATTAAACATTTAATAATTTATTGAGGACATTATTTCTCCCAACATTATCAACCTTACAGGAATTAAAGTTAATGAAGCGGATTTTTAACTTCCTAATAAGGGACAAAATATAACTTTAAAATAAAGAAACATGACCCTCCATCTGCCATTATTAGTATTGACGGAACTACCCAATGCATATCAAAACAGTTATTAATTTCTATTTTATACTTTTTTTTTTCAATATACCGAGTATTTTTTACATTTAAACAATACAAAAAAAATTCTTTCCATAATTAATTAAAGCACCAAACTTAATTAAGCAATTAAAACGAAATTAGGGTAATGTAGCCTACTAAAATCTTTGTAATATTGTAAATATTGGCAGCTATTTTCTTATTATCTATCTATTTTGATAAAATTCAATATATTTTATTTGACATTTATAAAAAGGATTACTTTAACATTTTATTTAGGTTAAATTGAGATTAAAACGTTCCAAACGTTTTGAGCCAAATAAAAATGTTGTATTCAAATTTGATTAAAAGAAATTATAATGGCCTCCAACTACAAGTGTTTGTCTAATAGGTATGTCTGATATGAGGCGAAGAATAGTTTATATTTATATAAGTTTGTTCTCCTGTATTATTGTAAGCTTCATCTGATCTAGATAAAATACATAGGCTATTTGCTTATTATGATTTGCCAAATATGATTTACTATCTTTGATTTATCCGTTAGGCTTAATCACGTGTTCTGTTTATGTTCACTTATTCATAGAGATTTCATTATCTCAACTATTATTGGATGTCGCTTTCACATAAATAGAGTTTTTAGTGTTCTGGGTATCATATGTAGGTTTCGTTTTGTCAAGATATTGCATGACAGGGTTTTCATAATTTTCAAACCAGTATTTTATACTTCCTGGCAATACGACTAACTTTTCATATAATTCCGTCACATAATGGAGCGACATGTTGGATAGAGGTTTTTTATTGTTGATGTAACAAGGCTAAGTTGGTATTTTTCCCTTTTTTGTTTTAGGTTTTTCATTTGATAAAGATAGTAGATTTAAACTCTCGAAACGTTGTGTACTTTTGTTTTTAAACATATATTAAAACCTAATTATATATGTTTATATATTAAGTTTTTATTGTCCGTCGTGTAACTTCAATTGTCGTTTTTTTGTTTGTTTTTTTTAATCAACGACTCGCTTAAAGACAACAATCCCATTTTCAAGTATAACTCGATAAGATATCTTTATTTATACATTAAAACACAATAAATATATTAAAAAACAACAAACATTTACCGCGAATTGGTTGTTATACATACAGAAACTATGCGATTCGTATAGTTTGGGGCTTCAAATTTTCTGCCTATTTAGTACACTCACGCAGTTGAATTCATATACATAATTTATTATGCAAATTTTGGGTCGAATAAATTAATAATTCATTAGATTTTTACTACAGTGTAGTATGTGTGTTCTTATTTAAAATTATAAAAAACTAAATTCCTGTACTATAGACGAGCAGAATTACTACCTTCTTCTCATAAAATTTACCAGCCACCACCTAACACTCCTGTTTAAATACCTTACGAACTCTTCGCGATCTAATATTACTAAAAATGACCAAGTAATTGTTATATTTGATAAAGTTGGACAACAGCAATAATATTTAAATTGTTTTGTTTACGTTTAAATTACACAAAATTTAGTCTTTACTTTCACGCCAAGGCTTATAATTTAGATCTACTTGTTACGCCCATGCTTTGATGGGATATCGAATTGTGCTTACAACATATTCAACTGAAATAAAACTGTTAATATTTAGGTCTAAGTCAAGGGTCTGGTGGGAGAAGTACATTTTTCGCTTGCCTATTGAAAACAATCTGCTCCCGATTTATTTTCAACTGATTCCTCAACTCGACATAATTGCTCACAAAAACAATCGACGCTCATAAACTCCACATTATCTGTATTAATATCGTATATTCTGCCTAGAGTTAAATATTCTTGTTAACAAAGGTATTTTGACGTATATATAATTTGTTTATCAAGGTAAAGTATACATATTAACCGTATCACGTAATTTAGGTGTAATCTCAAAGTACATTTCCAATTTCATTGGTTTTACTGTAACCGCAGATTTGACAAATGTGACATAAAATCTTCCTAACAATTAAATTGAAATATTCAAATTTAGCGGTCATTTTCCACCGTTCCTAAAGGCCATTTGGTCTATGACTTATTCAAATTAACAGTAAGATTCTAAATATTGCAATAAGACTATAATATGAAGTACGTCAATAGCTGAAGATGAAAAAAAATATAATAATCTTTAAAAACGAGGGTCATTGAATAATTAAAGAGACAAATTGATGTAGAAATGAAAAATGTTTGTAAGGAGGAGTCATATACTTTCATGACTTTAGGTCGAAATCACTGTAAGCTGTGAACAAATTGTTTGATTATAACCTTAATAATATTGCTTTAAACGAGTGCCCCCTTGAACAAGTGGGAGTCCCACTTGAAGATTCTATGTTAATTGACAATGTTCAATGATCCGAATTTTGATTTATGAAGATGAAAAACTGACAAAACTATTTTTTTCAATTTATTTTACAGTATAGTGGAAGTTATGTGAACCGAGGAAATATTTATAAGTAGATAGATTAGTTCAAAAACGCCCGAACCGTAATCATAAACGCGTAATAATGAATTAAAACTATTTCCTCCAAAATGGCAACTAGCGCCTAAACAATCTAACATATCACGAATAAATGAGTAGAAAGGTAAAAAAACTTAGGATACATCCATGTATCAACCATATATTGGTTTGAAAACACCTGGTAACGCTTTCACAGCACCATACACCAGGAGCTGTTCGCTGATACAAATTTCTGATAATGTTAAAATCTCACAAAATAGATTATGGCACTCAGATAGCAAATATGTTTATATGATTGCCAAATTTTAAAATGGAAACGAAGTGTATTATATAATATTATTAACACATGATGACAAACTATAAATATAAAAAGTGACCTACATATTAAAACAAATTTCAAAAAAAAACTTCCTTTTATTTTGAAATGTACTTTATTACACAATTTGAGGTTACATTTGTTTCGTTAATATCCTCTATTGTTATGTTTTACTATTAAATTTTGCACGCAATTGAAATAACTTCTTGGTTAAGGACTATAATATAATACAAAGGTTTAGTTTGCAAACCACGATGGAACTAATTAAAAAGATATGTTTTTCATCTTTTTATTTTTTTACATGTGAACATTTTAGTATGTGAATAGTCAATTATTGGATAATAGGTTTAATCACAATTACTTTTATTTTTATTGAATGCGCACATATTTTCATAAACATAATATTGTTAGTGACGTAAGTTTAAAAAGACTTCAATAATTTCAGTAGTTTTGGTGAAAAATATAATAAACTAAAACACAGAGTTAATCATGTTTAGATATTTTAGTTCTTTATATCATACACAAAATAATTGGGATTTCTTATAAATCTGTATACATTACTGTTTGGAATGACATTAGTTTCATAAGAACGAGAACATTTTGGTAGTTGGGCGAAATCATATTTCTTGAGTATAATATTAGGCCTATATTTGAATTTTGGGACTCGGAAATAAATAAAAATTATTTAAAACTAAATTTCTTTTGAATTTAATACAAATAGTTAGTAGAGTAAACTAACTAAACTCATTACCAAAATTGTTTTCAATGAGAGACCTTAATATATATCAATTTTAATAAAATTATTTAAAGCCTGGTGGTTACCTTTAGTTTAGTCCATCATTTAGTTTGTGTAATTATTTTGCCACTTCTCTTCTTTGTAGACTTGAACTAGTTTGAACACATTAAATATAAAATTATTTCATTTTTACAGAACAATTGTTTCCTAACAAAAGATACTGCAAACGAATACTGTTCAGCAATTATTGTGTTGTTTTTTAAATTTTTATTGCAGATTAAAATCTACAATAAGCAAATGTCTTAAGAGATCGTAGAAATGATATTCAGTAACAAAATACCGAAAATGAAGCTAACTCTAATGTTGGTATTGTTTTGTTTGTTGTATGGAGTGTATTCATATAAGGTAAGATGTTACTTTTACATGTTTATTAAATACATTCACATGTACACAATTATATCTGCACAATCTTTTTTAAAATATTTATTTGACGTTAAACTAAGTCTTTAAATAATTGTTGTTTTATAATCCAGTGAAGCTGGTGATTATTTGTTTGTATTGTTGTTTCACTATGAAACTAGTTAAAGGTTATGTTTTACATGTGAATCAGTTGACAAACATTAACATTAAAACATTGATCCCAATTGTGGGATTAAAACATTCAATTTAGAAATTGATATAATTTAGATAATTTGAATTTTAAAATCAATTTTAATTTGTGTTTAACCAAACCAAGTTGAATTTCTTGTAATTTCAAGGCAAAAATAACAATTTATTAACTAACCATCATTTAATCTCATAATTTGTTATAAATGTATTTTTATATCTAGTTATTTAATTTGAAAGGAATTATTCATTCTTCTAAAGTTCTAAAATTATTTTACTTGTTTAGGTGGAGACTTTAAGACCTAGCAGAGATATTGCAAAACAACGTCGTCGTAACTTTAATACCTTCAGGAGTAATTCAAACTTTTCTCCAGGAGATAAATTGTATAATAATCTATCAGAACGACCTATAAGGCGACGTGCAAATAGTATTGCAACGAATTGTGAAAAACCTCAAATTAGTCGTTGCCGTAGTGAATTGGCAGCACGATGGTATGGTAATCCTTTTAAAAATTTAATGGTGGAGCAAAATATCGATTCTCCAAGTCAGAATACTTATTATAATTATGATTTTGATCATCCTTATGATGTTATAAATCATAATTATTTTAATAATTGCACAGTAAATTACCACAAAAGAAAATATTCGCGACGATCAGGTAAATATCTTCGATATGTAAGGAGACGTATATTGGCTTCACCCAATAATTGTATAAAGAGACTGGGAAAAGTATATTTTAATTGTCTTACTGAAAACAAATTGGAAAATCAAAACTAATAAATTTAGAAATTACACCTATTAATTTTAAACTGATTAAAGTTTACATAGAAAATGCACAACTTTTAAATAGATTGTTCCTTCTTTATCTTTAATATTATTACAATGAAATTTGATTTTGTTTAAACGTAAAATAAATTCCTTTGTTTATATATTTCATCTTGCTGTCTAAACCACTGAACTTACGACTTTTGTGTCAATGTTTACAGATTCAGTTATTGACAAAGATGAAAAATCTCATCTTGTTTAGGAGGGGGGTTTTCTTCTCGATTTCGACACTCTTTCATAATGTACATACTTTTCACTTTTAAACATCTGAAGATAAAACTTAGAATAGAATCAATTCGATGGCATAGGTGGGGGGTTTATGCCTGTAAGATGTTTGTTATTATTGTGAGATATGTAGTCAACACGAATTCAGCTTTTCAACATGAATTCCTGTGTATAGATACAGCTTTTCTTCAGGATGTATTTTTTTTATCCCCCCCCCCTACAGTAATTGAACGGTAATTTCTTTTCACATGGCAGGGGAAAATGATATTATTTATTTTATTGTTTGGTCTACGTTTTCAAAGTCATTTAAGAGTCAATTCGATATTTTATAAATAAAACAATTATTGTTGTATTTGTACTTGTTATTCTATAGTATAAATGAGACACTCTTGTCTTAATTTTCAAGTTAAATAGTACAACATTAGAGTTCTTTATAATGTGTATTGAAGAAAACATCAGGCAGAAATCATTTGACTTGTTTTATTTTGATATATATTTATTACTCCAATAAATCTGTTCACAAACCAATCGTGGAAGGCATCAACATATGATGTCTTTTATAGTAACCAAAATTCAATAATTATTGTAGTTCCCCAATTCATCTCACAATGTTGGCTGTACACAGTACATTAAACAATTGCTTTATTTTAATAAGTAAAACGTCAAAGGTTATCCCCAGACCTCTTGGACACAAAGCGACAGCTCTAATCACTAGACCAAAAGGATCGCTATTTATAAATACTTCCTGCATAAATAATAAGGAAAATATCCTACAATGTGCAATTTACGTGACTTAGCAAGACGTAGGCAATTCAGATATTTACAATTTATCGTTTAGAAATAACTGCGCACAAAATATTACAAACTTATCTTAAAATCATAAATTTTTTATAAAAAGTAAACCCTAAGGAATCAAAGAAAATATTTCGTGAAACAAATATTTGGTGTCTTGTGGTAAATTTTGACCATATTTTAAAGCTATCTTAAATTATTTTGTTTCAAATGTTGTGGATAGCTGCCATAAGAACGTAATTGTAAATTTATAATTTTTATAAATCGGCTTTAAATGTTATTCTCAATTATTCAAATTACCCATGTTTTATTTTTATTTGCAGTAGGACTTAAACGCGATTAAGCGTTTAAAAACAATTAGTATGAAAATACTTGACAGAGCTTTTTGTGTGATACCGAGCTTTTTTAGCGACGCCTATAGAACGTGTCCAGGCATTTTGGGACAAATGGCAAACAATAACTTTTGTTTTCATAATTTGAGGCTAAATTTGATGGAAATCTTTAAAGCCGATTTCTAAAAATTGTAAATGTTCTTGTGGCAGGGCCCAACGAAATCTGAATCTTTTTTTTTTTATACATAAACGCCATACAACGTATACAACGACACTAATCTTAACATATTATGTAATAATTCTTGTACCAGATATAATACTATTCCTAACTATATCAATATATCAATAAATAAAAATATAATTCATGCTACACAGAAAAATTAATTAATAGATGAAAAATATGGTTAACACATGATGTTATATATTTGTATATAAAGAAAAAACAGATTAAAAGAAATTATATGATATTGTAATTTAGATTTGGCTAACTACCTCTCTCCTCTAGTATTAGACCACTCAATTTACAGAAGTAAACAGAAGAATCATGATTAAGATATTAGTATTTATTTAGGAACACGAATAATATTTTATCTGCAGTTATTCCATCATAATAAGGAATTTATTAATTTATTGAGGACACGATTTCTCCCCACGTTATCAACCTAAAAGGAATTAAAGTTAATGAAGCGGATTTAGAATTTCCTAATAAGGGACAAAAAATATAACTTAAAAATAAAGAAACATGACCTTCCATCTGCCCTTATTAGTATTGACTACCCAATGCATACCAAAACAAATGCATTATTATTTATAAGACCCATTGTAAAATCAAACTGATTTTAAACTTACCACCTTTTTTAACAAACAATAACTCGACGAAAAATGTGAACAGAAACTTAACAATAATTATATAACCAAAGCAGATAAAGGGAATCACTAGTCATAACGCACAAAATATAATACAGTATTATTGGCCAGGATTTCTTTGCCATCAACAGTTTAAATAATCTTTATAAAGACCCAGCAGAAAGTAAAAAAAAGCCATAAACACCGAAAATTAATGTAAACATTTAATCTGCTATAGCAAAAAAACTTCCTAAATATGATTAAAGTTCTGCGCCTAAACTGAAAACTCTATCAAAAATCCACAAATTCAACATCCCCGTAAGACCACTTGTATATTTCACAAGCGCGCCTTCATATAAAACAGTTAAATTTCATAATCGCAATGATTGGAAAAATGTCAAGAGGTAAACTCTATGGATCACACGATATTAACCCAATCTACAACTCTTGAGATGTAAGTTGAGTAACGTCTAGATTGTTAAGACCTTTCATGAAAATTAGTTTGAAAATACTTGACCAATTAATTGAGACAAAGAGCTTTTTAAAGAACGCAAAAGAGAAACGCCAATATAGGATTCCCTCTAAAGGGAAAAAGCTTCAAGAGAAAAACTATATGAGTCTCACTGTAGCAAAAAATTAAAAACATTTAATTGAGTATATTTAAAAAATCAACATCAATTTTAAGAAACTATTTTTGGAATTTTGTATTAGCAGAATCCATTATTTTGTTGTGGTAAAGTCAACAATTCAGTCTCATACAGACACAAGATAGAAATATTTCTCAAGACCAATCTCTTCCAATAACAACAACCATCAAAATGACAATAACCATTAAATTAAAACTATTTCCTCCAAAATGGCAACCGGCGCCTAAACAATCTTCTAAATCACTAATAAATTAATATAAAAGTAAAACCTAAAATGCATCCATGTATCAACCATATAAAGGTCCAGGGAAAGAATATGTTCAGTCACAGTTTCAACATTTTACAAGGAGAGCCTTTTTAAAGTTTATGGAATAACAAAGCATGTTTCTATAGCAATACAGTTGTGTTAAAAGAAATATTTAACAATGATATTATTATTAAAACACTTATCTCGTTGGAAATTTTAAAAAAATTATCACGAAATGTACAGCGTTAAAAATTTAAAAAATAAAAACATTACTGGACTAAGCATGTTTTTTCCCTGTAGAGAGAGAAAAATGCAACAAATTAGAGACAATTGTAACTTTATTTACTGACCTATTTACACTTTATCAGCTGGGATGTTCATTGTTCATCAAACTTAAGCTCTTCGAAGTATTTGGCCGATATTGGGTTTGTGCAAAAATATTTCAGGTTTTGTAGGTCTTGATATTTTGCCTTGCTTGTGGCCAGCGGTCCTAAAAACAAACAAGAGCTTTGAAGCTAGCCGATTTTAAAACAACTAAAGATGCTTTTAATAAAAAGTTTCTAATTACCTACTGGTTTGGCTTGAGATGTTATTACCTGATATATTAAGTGATAAATAAACTTTGTGTGCTGTTTAATATACATTAGCTTAAGCGCACTGTGGTGGTAGAAAATAGTAGAATTATTGAGATTAGGTTTAAATAGATTCAGGTTAAGTTATGTGTGGTTTTAAGCTGGGCGGTACCTACATTTTCTGTATTTCCAAACAATAAAAATTTAAAATATGATAACTTTTTGTTTTGGAAAACTTACCTCCATAAGCCAGGTTTGGAAGGCTGAAGTAACCGTCATCAACTAATGGTAATTGATCAATATTTTTCTTCTTAAGCCATTTTTCACTCGTTGGGCGCAATGGGTTTCATTTCCATGGTCCACTGTACATTGTCTTGTAGCTCATAAAAAGAGGCTCAGCCTGGTGAACTTTGAATAATTTAATAGGTCGAGTTTTTGTAGGTGACAACCCCACTCTTTAATAATCTCTTGCTCAACTTCAATCCCTTCAAATGGTGAGGGTTTTTGTCTGAAATTTCTTAAAGATTCTGCCCACTCTTCTGATAATTGGGCCTCATGATTTTGAGGGATCAACGCAGAGTTCATATCGCACTCATTGTACGAATGACCTCTGACCGGAAAGGGGCATGTAACACTGTTTGACATCTTTTCTTTCACAACGACATGATGAAAAAACTTAAATACAATGTTGTTTTTATTTTGTCCGGAGCAGGAATCTCAAAAGGCCTCTATATCATCAGGGTAAAGAATGTTGAATATGAAGTGATGCAGATAAAAACAAACCTCATCACTTCCTTTGTTAGTCGTATTTTCAGGATATACATAGAAACCACTTTGTCCTTTAGACAGTACGTGGATATTAAACATAAAAATAGAAAGTTGACGTTTGTAGTAGACGTCATTTGTCGTAATGTTTGGTACATGATAGTTTTTGGCGTAATCAAAAACTATCGCTTCTTTAGTCTTATCTTTCCTATAGTTCTTCTTAGATTTTCGTTTTCATCTGTACCATTCATCAGCTTTTAACAAGTGATTTTTCTTGTCAGAAGATATATTTTTAATTTCAGTTTCTAGTTTTTCTTTTGTTTCATTATCTTTAAATGATTGTTGTTCAGATTTGAAGCAGCTGATGAATCACACAGAGATAAATTTTGCAGTGTATAAATCACATTGAGAGCATGTTTCCTTTCGCGGATATCCGAAAGCAAGATTGAATTCAGTACACGATATAGTTCTGTAGGATTCCTAGGAGACATTGGTTTCTGGATTCAGGTCTTTAAACATTTTAAACAACCTATTTACATTGAGATCTCCTTGTAAATATTTTTCTTCGTATCTGCAAGACTGTATCGAACGTCACTCGTCTTTAGGCTTTTTATGTGGTCACGTATTTTTTTTTTTTTTTTTTTTTTTTTTTTTTTTTTTTTTTTTTTTTTTTTTTTAGTATATTCAGAAAAAGAATGTTTGTGTTTCTTGTGTTTCCCCCTCTGGTCCTTGGGAGCATCGCCAGTTCTTTTTAGTGAGTTCAAAATGTAAGCTACTTTTGCTCGGCCAATACCGTGTAATGCCATAAACGCTTGTTTACATACGACTATTTCAATGGACCACTGTCATCAACAAATCTCACATTATATGCAAAACTTTGCATCTCTCTAATACCCTTGGTCGCTGTCTTTCAACTGGTGTAATAGTAATTATACCAGCTAGTTAAGCGTTAACAGAATCATTTTTTGAGCCAAATGAATTCATTCTTTTTATAAACTCTATCTTGTGATTACCAATCTTTTTTAAACATTTTAGCCTACAGAAACAGTCCTGCCCTGTTTCCCTGTTTCAAAAGATTGGATTTTTAATTTCATATTTACCGAGGACATTCTCCCAGTTTTCTTCATTTTCTTGGTTGTTTGATGCCTTGTCGTGCCATTGGTTTGAAAACACCTGGTCACGCTTTCACAACACCATACACGCAATTGAAATAACTTCTTGGTTAAAGACTATCATTCAACAAGCAACAAAAGCGAAATAATATAATACAAAGGTTTATTTTGCAAACCAACATGGAACTAATTAATTACAAATATATGTTTGTTTTTTTTCAATTTATTTTTAATTTTTTTACATGTGAACATTTTAGTATGTGAATAGTCAATAATTGGATAATAGGTTTAATCACATTACTTTTATTTTTGTTGAATGCGCTTCATATTTGCATAACCATAATATTGTTAGTGACGTAAGTTTAAAAAGACTTCAATAATTTCAGTAGTTTTGGTGAAAAATATAATAAACTAAAACACAGAGTTAATCATGTTTAGATATTTTGATTACTTATATCATACACAAAATAATTGGGATTTCTTATAAATCTGTATAAATTAATGTTTGGAATGATAATATTTTCATAAGAACGAAAATACTTTGGTAGTTGGGCGTAATCGTATTTCTTGGGATAATATTATATTTGAACTTTGGGACTCGGTAATAAAAAACAAAAATTTTAATCTCATTTTCTTTTGAATTTAATACAATTACTTAGTAGAGTAACATGTTAAAATAACTAAACTCATTACCAAATTTGTTTTCAATGAGAGACCTTAATATCTATCAATTTTAATACCATTATTGTATACCTGGCGGTTATCTTTAGTTAGTCCATCTTTTAGTTTGAGTAATTATTTTGCCACTTCTTAAAAATTATGTATTAGTCAAATTATCTTTTTACTTCAAACATTTCCCCTAGAGGAATGATTCTCTTGTAAATGAATTTTGAAGATTTACAAGTATCTCTTCTTTGTAGACTTGAACTAGTTTGAACACATTAAATATATAATTATTTCATTTTAAAAGTATTATTGTATCCTACCAAAATTGATTACTGTTCAGCAATTATGGTTTTTTTAAAACCAATTTTGATTGTAGATTAAAATCTACAATAAGCAAATGTCTCAAGCGATCGTAGAAATGATATTCAGTAACAAAATACCGAAAATGAAGCCAACTCTAATGTTGGTGTTATTTTGTTTGTTGTATGGAGTGTATTCATATAAGGTAAGATGTTACTTTGACATGTTTATTAAATACATTCACATGTACACAATTATATCTGCACAATCTCTTTTAAATATGTATTTGAAGTTAAACTAAGTCTTTAAATAATAAAATTGTTGTTCTATAATCCAGTGAAGCTGGTGAATATGTGTTTGTATTGTTGTTTCACAATAAATACTACATTGAGTCGTCACTATGAAGCTAGTTAAAGGTTATGTTTTACTTGTGATTCAATTGACAAACATTTACATTCAATAATAGCTTAGGGTTTAAAACATTCAATTTAGAAATTGTTATAATTTAGATAAATTGAATTTAAAAATCATTTTTAATTAAATTTGTATTTAACTAATACTAAATTGACTTTCTTGTATTTTGCATGGAAATATAACAATTTATTAACTAACCATCATATAACCACATATTTTGTTATAAATGTATTTTTATATCTAGTTATTTAATTACAATACACTCTTTTAAAGTTCTAAAATAATTTTACATGTTTAGGTGGAGACTTTAAGACCTAGCACAGATATTGTAAAACAAGGTAGTCCAAAATATATTACCTTTAGGAGTATTGCAATCTTTCCTCCAGGGGATAAATTGTATAATAATCTTCCAGAACGACCTATAAGGCGACGTGCAAATAGTATTGTAACGAATTGTGAAAAACATCAAATTAGTCGATGCCGTAGTGAATTGGCAGCACGATGGTATGGTAATCCTTTTGATACTGATGTTGTAAATATGCACGTGGAAAAAAATTTCGATTCTCCACATCATAATATTTATAACAATAATTATTATCATAATGATTATAATAATTCCCCAGTCAATTACATAAGAGAAGGTTGGCAACGATCAGATAAATATCTTCGATATTTAAGGAGACGTATACTGGCTCACCCAATAATTGTATACAAAGACTGGCCCAAGAATATTTTAATTGTCTTACTTAAAATAAATTGGAAAATCAAAAGTACTAAATTTTATAAATTACACCTATTAAATTTAAACTATTTATAGGTTGCATGGAAAATACATAACTTTTAAATATAATGTTTCTTCTTTCTCTTGAATATTATTTTATTGAAATTTTATTTTGTTTAAACCTAAAACAAATTCCTTTGCTTGCAATATTTCATCACGCTCTCTAAATCACTGAACTTTCGACTTTTGTGTCAATGTTTACAGATTCAGTTATTGACAAAGATGAAAAATCTCATCTTGTGAAGGGGGGGTTTTCTTCTCGATTTCGACACCCTTTCATAATGTACATACTTTTCACTTTTAAACATCTGAAGATAAAACTTAGAATAAATCAATTCGAATGCATAGGTGGGGGTTTATGCCTACAAGATGTTTGTTATTATTGTTAGATATGTAGTCAACAAGAATTCAGCTTTGCAACATGAATTTCAGTGTGTATAGCTACAGCTTTTCTTCACGATGTATGCTTTTTTTAATCCCCCCCCCCCCCGAACAGTAATTACACACAGATTTATTTTCACATCGCAGGGGAAGATGACATTATTTATTTTATTGTTTGGTCTACGTTTTAAAAGTCATTTAAAAGTCAAGTCGATATTTCAAAAATAAAACAATTATTATTGTATTTGTACTTGTTGTTCTATAGTATTATTGAGACACTCTTATCTTAATTTTTCAAGTTAAATAGTACAACTTTGGAGTTCTTTATAATTTGTTTTGAAGATAACATAAGGCAGAAAACATTTTACTTGTTTTATTTTCATATATATTTGTTACTCCAATAAATCTGTTCACAAACCAATCGTGGAAGGCATCACCATATAATGTCTTTTATAGTAACCAAAATTCAATAAGTATTGTAGTTCCCCAATTCATCTCACAATGTTGGCTGTACACAGTACATTAAACAATTGCTTTATTTTAATAAGTAAAACCTCAAAGGTTATCCCCCGACCTCTTAGACAAAAAGCGACAGCTCTAATCACTAGACCAAAAGGACCGCCATTTATAGATGCTTCCTGCATAAATAATAAGGAAAATATCCTACAAAGTTCAATTTTCGTGAATTAGCAAAACGTAGGCAATTCGGATATTTACAATTTATCGTTTAGAAATAACTGCGCACAAAATATTACAAGCTTATATCAAAGTTAGCTTATAAACTACTTTCATAAAATTTTGCTAAAAATAGAAACCTTAAGGATTCAAACTATTAAAATATTTCGTGAAGAAAATATTTGGTGTATTCTGGTAAATATTGACCATATTTTAAAGCTATCATAAATTATTTTGTTTCAAATGTTGTGGATAGCTGCCATAAGAACGTAATAATTGTAAATTTATAATTTTTATAAATCGGCTTTAAATGTTATTCTCAATTATTCAAATTACTAATGTTTTTATTTTTATTTGCAGTAGGACTTAAAAGCGATTGAGCGTTTAAAAACAATTAGTATGAAAATACTTGACAGAGCTTTTTGTGTGATACCGAGCTTTTTCGCGAAAAATATATAACGTTTCCAGGCATTTTGGGACAAATGGCAAGCAATAACTTATGTTTTCATAATTTGAGGCTAAATTTGATGAAAATCTTTAAAGCCTATTACTAAAAAACTCTAAATGTTCATTTGGTAGGTCCCAACAAATTCCGAATCAATTTTATATACGTAAACGCCATACTACGTATACAACGACACTAATCTTAACATATTATGTAATAATTGTTGTACCAGATATAATAGTCTACGATTCCTAACTATGTCAATATACCAATAAATCAAAATATAATTCGTAACTACACAGAAAAATTAATTATTAGATGAAAAATATGGTTAACGGAGGAAGTTATATATTTGTATATAAAGAAAAACAGATTAAAAGAAATTATATGATATTGTAAATTTAGAATTGGCTAACTACCTGTCCCATCTAGTATTAGACCACTCAATTTACAGAAGCAAACAGAAGAATCATGATTAAAATATTAGTATTTATCAAGAACATGAATAATATTTTATCTACAGTTTATTCATTCATAATTAAACATTTAATAATTTATTGAGGACATTATTTCTCCCCACATTATCAACCTTACAGGAATTGAAGTTAATGAAGCGTATTTTGAATTTCCTAAAAAGGACAAAAATATAACTTTAAAATAAAGAAACATGACCTTCTGTCTGCCCTTATTAGTATTGATGGAACTACCCAATGCATACCAAAACAGTTATTAATTTCTATTTTATACTTTTTTTTTCCAATATACCGAGTATTTTTTACATTTAAACAATAAGAAAACCATTCTTTCTATAATTAATTAAAGCACCAAACTTAATTAAGCAATTAAAACGAAATTAGGGTAATGTAGCCTACTAAAATCTTTGTAATATTGTAAATATTGGCAGCTATTTTCTTATTATCTATCTATTTTGATAAAATTCAATATATTTTATTTGACATTTATAAAAAGGATTACTTAAACATTTTATTTAGGTTAAATTGAGATTAAAACGTTCCAAACGTTTTGAGCCAAATAAAAATGTTGTATTCAAATTTGATTAAAAGAAATTATAATGGCCTCCAACTACAAGTGTTTGTCTAATAGGTATGTCTGATATGAGGCAAAGAATAGTTTATATTTATATAAGTTTGTTCTCCTGTATTATTGTAAGCTTCCTCTGATCTAGATAAAATACATAGGCTATTTGCTTATTATGATTTGCCAAATATGATTTACTATCTTTGATTTATCCGTTAGACTTAATCACGTGTTCTGTTTATGTTCACTTATTCATAGAGATTTCATTATCTCAACTATTATTGGATGTCGCTTTCACATAAATAGAGTTTTTAGTGTTCTGAGTATCATATGTAGGTTTTTGTCAAGATATTGCATAACAGGTTTTTCATAATTTTCAAACCAGTATTTTATACTTCCTAGCAATACGACTAACTTTTCATATAATTCCGTCACATAATGGATCGAAAGCAGGATAGAAGTTTCATATAGTTGATGTTACAAGGTTATGTTGGTATTTTCCCCTTTTTCGCCCTAGGTTTTTCATTTGATAAAAAGAGTTGATTTATACTCTCGAAAGTTGTGTACTATTGTTTTTAAATATTTATTAAATCGTAATTATATATGTTTATATATTACGTTTTTTTTGTCCGTCGTGTAACTTCAATTGTCGTTTTTTTTTGTTTTTTTTTTTTTTTTTTTATCAACGGCTCGCTTTAAGACTGCAATCCCATTTTCAAGTATAATTCAATAAGATATATTTATTTATACATTAAAACACAATAAATATATTAAAAAACAACAAACATTTACCGCGAATTGGTTGTTATACATACAGAAACTATGCGATTCGTATATTTGGGGTTTCAAATGTTCTGCTTATACAAGTACACTCACGCAGTTGAATTCATATACATAATTTTATTATCCAAAATTTGGGTCGAATAAATTAATAAATTACTAGCTTTTTACTACAGTGTATGTGAGTTCTTATATAAAATTATAAAAAATTAAATTCCTGTACAATAAACGACCCGAATTACCCCACCCGATTCTCATGAAATTTACCAGCCTCCACCTATCACTCATGTATAACTTACGAACTCTTCGCGATCTAATTTAACCTTGTATGACAATTTCATTGTTATATTTAATAAAGTTGGACAACAGCAATTATATGGAAAATTCTTTATTTACGTTATAATTGCACAATGAAAACACTAAATTTTGTCTTTACGTTCACGCCAAGGCTGATAGTTTAGATCTTCCTGTTACGCACAAGCTTTGATGGGATATCGAATTGCGCTGACATCATACTCAACTAAAATAAAACTCCTAATATTTAGGTCTAAATCAAGGGTCTGGTGGGAGTTGTTCAGTTTTCGCTTGCCTATTGAAAACAATCTGCTCCCGATTTATTTTCAACTGATTCCTCAACTCGACATAATTACTCACAAAAACAATCGACGCTCATAAACTCCACATTATCTGTATTAATATCGTATATGCTGCCTAGAGTTAAATATTCTTGTTAACAAAGGTATTTTGACGTATATATAATTTGTTTAGCAAGGTAAAGTATACATATTAACCGTATCACGTAATTTAGGTGTAATCTCAAAGTACATTTCCAATTTCATTGGTTTTACTGTAACCGCAGATTTGACAAATGTGACATAAAATCTTCCTAACAATTAAATTGAAAAATTCAAATTTAGCGGTCATTTTCCACCGTTCCTAAAGGCCATTTGGTCTTTGACTTATTCAAATTAACAGTAAGATTCCAACTATTGAAATAAGACTATATAATATGGATTACGTCAATAGCTGAAGATGAAAAAAATAAAATAATCTGCATAAACGAGGGTCATTGAATAATTTGACAGACAAATAATGTAGAAACAAAAAAGTTTGTAAGAGGAGTCTTGTACTTTCATGACTTAAGGTTGAAATCACTGTGAGCTGAGAACAAATTGTTTGATTTATAACGTTAATAATATTGCTTTAAACGAGTGCCCCCTTGAACAAGTGGGATTGCCCACTTGAAGATTTCATGTTAATTGACAATGTTCAATGATCCGAATATTGCTTTATGAAGATGAAAAACTGACAAAAATATTTTTTCGATTTATTTTACAGTATGGTGAAAGTTATGTGAACCGAGGAAATATTTATAAGTAGATAGAATAGTTCAAAAACGCCCGAACCGTAATCATAAACGCGTAATAATGAATTAAAACTATTTCCTCCAAAATGGCAACTAGCACCTAAACAATCTACTAAATCACGAATAAATTAATAGAAAGGTAAAAAAACTTAAAATACATCCATGTATCAACCATATATTGGTTTGAAAACACCTGGTAACGCTTTCACAGCACCATACACCAGGAGCTGTTCGCTGATACAAATTTCTGATAATGTTAAAATCTCACAAAATAGATTATGGCACTCAAATAGCAAATACGTTTATATGATTGCCAAATTTTAAAATGGAAACGAAGTATATTATATAATATTATTAACACATGATGACAAATTATAAATATAAAAAGTGACCTACATATTAAAACAAATTTTAAAAAAAAATCCTTTTATTTTGAAATGTACTTAATTACACTATTTGTAGTTACATTTGTTTAGTTAAATATCCTCTATTGTTATGTTTTACTATAAAATTTTACACGCAATTGAAATAACTTCTTGGTTAAGGACTATAATATAATACAAAGGTTTAGTTTGTAAACCACGATGGAACTAATTACAAAGATATGTTTTTCATCTTTTTATTTTTTTATATGTGAACATTTTAGTATGTGAATAGTCAATTATTGGATAATAGGTTTAATCACAATTACTTTTATTTTTATTGAATGCGCACAATTTTTTTTGCAGATTAAAATCTACAATAAGCAAATGTCTTAAGAGATCGTAGAAATGATATTCAGTAACAAAATACTGAAAATGAAGCTAACTCTAATGTTGGTATTGTTTTGTTTGTTGTATGGAGTGTATTCATATAAGGTAAGATGTTACTTTGACATGTTTATTAAATACATTCACATGTACTCAATTATATCTTCACAATCGTTTTAAAATATTTATTTGACGTTAAACTAAGTCTTTAAATAATTGTTGTTTTATAATCCAGTGAAGCTAGTGATTATTTGTTTGTACAGTATTGTTGTTAAACTATGAAACTAGTTAAAGGTTATGTTTTACATGTGAATCAGTTGACAAACATTAACATTAAAACATTGATCCCAATTGTGGGATTAAAACATTCAATTTAGAAATTGATATAATTTGAATAATTTGAATTTTAAAATCAATTTTAATTTGTGTTTAACCAAACCAAGTTGAATTTCTTGTAATTTCAAGGCAAATATAACAATTTATTAACTAACCATCATTTAATCTCATAATTTGTTATAAATGTATTTTTATATCTAGTTATTTAATTTGAAAGGAATTATTCATTCTTCTAAAGTTCTAAAATTATTTTACTTGTTTAGGTGGAGACTTTAAGACCTAGCAGAGATATTGCAAAACAACGTCGTCATAAATTTAATACCTTCAGGAGTAATTCAAACTTTTCTCCAGGAGATAAATTGTATAATAATCTATCAGAACGACCTATAGGGCGACGTGCAAATAGTATTGCAACGAATTGTGAAAAACCTCAAATTAGTCGTTGCCGTAGTGAATTGGCAGCACGATGGTATGGTAAACCTTTTGAAAATTTAATGATGGTGCAAAATATCCACTCTCCAAATAATAATACTTATTAT
This sequence comes from Aphrophora alni, assembly GCA_963513935.1. NCBI lineage: Eukaryota > Metazoa > Arthropoda > Insecta > Hemiptera > Aphrophoridae > Aphrophora > Aphrophora alni. The sequence goes on along the minus strand of OY740767.1, from coordinate 136,195,755 downwards.
AATTATCATTTTCATCATCCTTCTCAAATTAAAAATTATAATAGATTTAATAATTGCACAGTAAATTACTACAGAAGAAAATATTCGCGACGATCAGGTAAATATCTTCGATATGTAAGGAGACGTATACTGGCTTCACCAAATGATTGTATAAAGAGACTGGGGAAAGTATATTTTAATTGTCTTACTGAGAACAAATTGGAAAATCAAAACTAATAAATTTAGAAACTACACCTATTATTTTAAACTAATTAAAGTTTACATAGAAAATGCACAACTTTTAAATAGATTGTTCCTTCTTTATCTTTAAAATTATTACAATGAAATATGATTTTTTTAAACGTAAAATAAATTCCTTTGTTTATATATTTTTTTTCTCGCTGTCAAAAACCACTGAACTTACGACTTTTGTGTCAATGTTTAAAGATTCAATTATTGACAAAGATGAAAAATCTCAACTTGTTTAGGAGGGGGGTTTTCTTCTCGATTTCGACACTCTTTCATAATGTACATACTTTTCACTTTTAAACATCTGAAGATAAAACTTAGAATAGAATCAATTCGATGGCATAGGTGGGGGGTTTATGCCTGTAAGATGTTTGTTATTATTGTGAGATATGTAGTCAACACGAATTCAGCTTTGCAACATGAATTCCTGTGTATAGTTACAGCTTTTCTTCACGATGTATTTTTTTTATCCCCCCCCCCACAGTAATTGAACGGTAATTTATTTTCACATGGCGGGGGAAAATGATATTATTTATTTTATTGTTTGGTCTACGTTTTCAAAGTCATTTAAGAGTCAATTCGATATTTTATAAATAAAACAATTATTATTGTATTTGTACTTGTTATTCTATAGTATAAATGAGACTCTCTTATCTTAATTTTCAAGTTAAATAGTACAACATTAGAGTTCTTTATAATGTGTATTGAAGAAAACATCAGGCAGAAATCATATGACTTGTTTTATTTTGATATATATTTGTTACTCCAATAAATCTGTTCACAAACCAATCGTGGAAGGCATCACCATATGATGTCTTTTATAGTAACCTAAATTAAATAATTATTGTAGTTCCCCAATTCATCTCACAATGTTGGCTGTACACAGTACATTAAACAATTGCTTTATTTTAATAAGTAAAACCACAAAGGTTATCCCCCGACCTCTTGGACACAAAGCGACAGCTCTAATCACAAGACCAAAAGGATCGCTATTTATAAATACTTCCTGCATAAATAATAAGGAAAATATCCTACAATGTGCAATTTACGTGACTTAGCAAGACGTAGGCAATTCGGATATTTACAATTTATCGTTTAGAAATAACTGCGCACAAAATATTACAAACTTATCTTAAAATCATAAAATTTTGCTAAAAAGTAAACCCTAAGGAATCAAAGAAAATATTTCGTGAAACAAATATTTGGTGTCTTGTGGTAAATTTTGACTTTATTTTAAAGCTTTCTTAAATTATTTTGTTTCAAATGTTGTGGATAGCTGCCATAAGAACGTAATTGTAAATTTATAATTTTTATAAATCGGCTTTAAATGTTATTCTCAATTATTCAAATTACCCATGTTTTATTTTTATTTGCAGTAGGACTTAAACGCGATTGAGCGTTTAAAAACAATTAGTATGAAAATACTTGACAGAGCTTTTTGTGTGATACCGAGCTTTTTTCGCGACGCCTATAGAACGTGTCCAGGCATTTTGGGACAAATGGCAAACAATAACTTTTGTTTTCATAATTTGAGGCTAAATTTGATGGAAATCTTTAAAGCCGATTTCTAAATACTGTAAATGTTCTTGTGGCAGGGTCCAACGAAATCTGAATCTTTTTTTTTTTATACATAAACGCCATACAACGTATACAACGACACTAATCTTAACATATTGTGTAATAATTGTTGTACCAGATATAATACTATTCCTAACTATATCAATATATCAATAAATAAAAATATAATTCATGCTACACAGAAAAATTAATTAATAGATGAAAAATATGGTTAACACATGATGTTATATATTTGTATATAAAGAAAAAACAGATTAAAAGAAATTATATGATATTGTAAATTAGAATTGGCTAACTACCTCTCTCCTCTAGTATTAGACCACTCAATTTACAGAAGTAAACAGAAGAATCATGATTAAGATATTAGTATTTATCAAGAACACGAATAATATTTTATCTGCAGTTATTCCATCATAATAAGGAATTTATTAATTTATTGAGGACAGATTTCTCCCCACGTTATCAACCTAAAAGGAATTGAAGTTAATAAAGCGGATTTTGAATTTCCTAATAAGGGACAAAAAATATAACTTAAAAATAAAGAAACATGACCTTCCATCTGCCCTTATTAGTATTGACGGAACTACCCAATGCATACCAAAACAAATGCATTATTATTTATAAGACCCATACTAAAATCAAACTGATTTTAAACATACCACCTTTTTTAACAAACAATAACTCGACGAAAAATGTGAACAGAAACTTAACAATAATTATATAACCAAAGCAGATAAAGGAAATCACTAGTCATAACGCACAAAATATAATACAGTATTATTGGCCAGGATTTCTTTGCCATCAACAGTTTAGATAATCTTTATAAAGACCCAGCAGAAAGTATAAAAAAGCCATAAACACCGAAAATTAATGTAAACATTTAATCTGCTATAGCAAAAAAAACTTCCTAAATATGATTAAAGTTCTGCGCCTAAACTAAAAACTCTATCAAAAATCCACAAATACAACATCCCCGTAAGACCACTTGTATATTTCACAAGCGCGCCTTCATATAAAACAGTTAAATTTCATAATCGCAATTATACAATAAACGTTGTTATTAAAATTAATAAAATCCAAATTAAACCAGGCTTTTTGATGTATCAAATCATTACACTAATTTACCGACCAGTGGAACGGTAACCGTTTTCCAAAACAGCATCAAATCAATCAGAAGAATAACTAAGGAAACAATAGCAAAATTAATCTACCTTCTAAAACTATGCATCCAACTAAAATATTTAAAAAATATTCTCTTGAAAATGATACCCCCTCTATCTTGAATATTACTTGATTTTTTTCTATATGTAATAGAAAACCAATACATAATGAAAACCATCAACGAATTCCTAAACAACGAATATATTAACATAGATATGTTTAATCCCGCAGTTGAAGTTATAATCTCTCACAAACATTGATGATGTTATGGCTTATTGATAAACTATCAGACATTAGTACTTACTAACATTCACGTCGTATTAATATAAGTAATCATACAAACAGTTGGACACAGAAACAGAGAATTGAAAAAAAAATAACACAGCTTGAATACTAAACAAGAGTGTCGTATCACATACAATAGTAGGGAACATACATGCGGAGTAAGTAGACGTTTAGACAAACAACTATAAAAAATTGGTAAATATATAGACCCTTAACCGATTGGAAAAATGTCAAGAGGTAAACTCTATGGATAACACGATATTAACCCAATCTACAACTCTTGAGATGTAAGTTGAGTAACGTCTAGATTTTTAAGACCTTTCATGAAAATTAGTTTGAAAATTGACCAATTAATTGAGACAAAGAGCTTTTTAAAGAACGTAAAAGCGATAAACGCCAATATAGGATTCCCTATAAAGGGAAAAAGCTTCAAGAGAAAAACTATATGAGTCTCACTGTAGCAAAAAATTATTAAAGATGCTTTTAATAAAAAGTTTCTAATTACCTACTGGTTTGGCTTGAGATGTTATTACCTGATATATTAAGTGCTAAAATAAACTTTGTGTGCTGTTTAATATACATTAGCTTTAAGCGCACTGTGGTGGTAGAAAATAGTAGAAAGATTGAGATTAGGTTTAAATAGATTCAGGTTAAGTTATGTGTGGTTTTAAGCTGGGCGGTACCTACATTTTCTGTATTTCTAAACAATAAAAATTTAAAATATGATAACTTTTTGTTTTGAAAACTTACCTACTAACCATAAGCCAGGTTTGGAAGGCTAAAGTAACCGTCATCCACTAATGGTAATGGATCAATATTTTTCTTCTTAAGCCATTTTTCACTCGTTGGGCGCAATGGGTTTCATTTCCATGGTCCACTGTACATTGTCTTGTAGCTCATAAAAAGAGGTCAGCCTGGTGAACTTTGAATACTTTAATAGGTCGAGTTTTTGTAGGTGACAACCCCACTCTTTAATAATCTCTTGCTCAACTTCAATCCCTTCAAATGGTGAGGGTTTTTGTCTGAAATTTCTTAAAGATTCTGCCCAATCTTCTGATAATTGGGCCTCATGATTTTGAGGGATCAACGCAGAGTTCATAAAGCACTCATTGTACGAATGACCTCTGACCGGAAAGGAGCATGTAACACTGTTTGACATCTTTTCTTTCACAACGACATGATGAAAAAACTTAAATACAATGTTGTTTTTATTTTGTCCGGAGCAGGAATCACAAAAGGCCTCTATATCATCAGGGTAAAGAATGTTGAATATGAAGTGATGCAGATAAAAACAAACCTCATCACTTCCTTTGTTAGCCGTATTTTCAGGATATACATAGAAACCACTTTGTCCTTTAGACAGTACGTGGATATTAAACATAAAAATAGAAAGTTGACGTTTGTAGTAGACGTCATTTGTCGTAATGTTTGGTACATGATAGTTTTTGGCGTAGTCAAAAACTATCGCTTCTTTAGTCTTATCTTTCCTATAGTTCTTCTTAGATTTTCGTTTTCATCTGTACCATTCATCAGCTTTTAACAAGTGAATGTTCTTGTCAGAAGATATTTTTAATTTCAATTTCTAGTTTTTCTTTTGTTTCATTATCCTTAACTGATTGTTGTTCAGATTTGAAGCAGCTGATGAATCACACAGAGATAAATTTTGCGGAGTATAAATCACACTGAGAGCATGTATTGTAATTTAGAATTGGCAAACTACCTCTCTCCTCTAGTATTAGACCACTCAATTTACAGAAGCAAACAGAAGAATCATGATTAAAATATTAGTATCTATCAAGAACACGAATAATATTTTATCTGCAGTTATTCAATCATAATTAAACATTTATTAATTTATTGAGGACATTATTTCTCCCAACATTATCAACCTTACAGGAATTAAAGTTAATGAAGCGGATTTTTAACTTCCTAATAAGGGACAAAAATATAACTTTAAAATAAAGAAACATGACCTTCCATCTGCCATTATTAGTATTGACGGAACTACCCAATGCATATCAAAACAGTTATTAATTTCTATTTTATACTTTTTTTTTCAATATACGGAGTATTTTTTACATTTAAACAATACAAAAAAAATCTTTCCATAATTAATTAAAGCACCTAACTTAATTAAGCAATTAAAACGAAATTAGGGTAATGTAGCCTACTAAAATCTTTGTAATATTGTAAATATTGGCAGCTATTTTCTTATTATCTATCTATTTTGATAAAATTCAATATATTTTATTTGACATTTATAAAAAGGATTACTTAAACATTTTATTTAGGTTAAATTGAGATTAAAACGTTCCAAACGTTTTGAGCCAAATAAAAATGTTGTATTCAAATTTGATTAAAAGAAATTATAATGGCCTCCAACTACAAGTGTTTGTCTAATAGGTATGTCTGATATGAGACAAAGAATAGTTTATATTTATATAAGTTTGTTCTCCTGTATTATTGTAAGCTTCCTCTGATCTAGATAAAATACATAGGCTATTTGCTTATTATGATTTGCCAAATATAATTTACTATCTTTGATTTATCCGTTAGGCTTAATCACGTGTTCTGTTTATGTTCACTTATTCATAGAGATTTCATTATCTCAACTATTATTGGATGTCGCTTTCACATAAATAGAGTTTTTAGTGTTCTGAGTATCATATGTAGGTTTTTGTCAAGATATTGCATAACAGGGTTTTCATAATTTTCAAACCAGTATTTTATACTTCCTAGCAATACGACTAACTTTTCATATAATTCCGTCACATAATGGATCGAAAGCAGGACAGAGGTTTCATATAGTTGATGTTACAAGGTTATGTTGGTATTTTCCCCTTTTTCGCCCTAGGTTTTTCATTTGATAAAAAGAGTTGATTTATACTCTCGAAAGTTGTGTACTATTGTTTTTAAATATTTATTAAATCGTAATTATATATGTTTATATATTACGTTTTTTTTGTCCGTCGTGTAACTTCAATTGTCGTTTTTTTTTGTTTTTTTTTTTTTTTTTTTATCAACGGCTCGCTTTAAGACTGCAATCCCATTTTCAAGTATAATTCAATAAGATATATTTATTTATACATTAAAACACAATAAATATATTAAAAAACAACAAACATTTACCGCGAATTGGTTGTTATACATACAGAAACTATGCGATTCGTATATTTGGGGTTTCAAATGTTCTGCTTATACAAGTACACTCACGCAGTTGAATTCATATACATAATTTTATTATCCAAAATTTGGGTCGAATAAATTAATAAATTACTAGCTTTTTACTACAGTGTATGTGAGTTCTTATATAAAATTATAAAAAATTAAATTCCTGTACAATAAACGACCCGAATTACCCCACCCGATTCTCATGAAATTTACCAGCCTCCACCTATCACTCATGTATAACTTACGAACTCTTCGCGATCTAATTTAACCTTGTATGACAATTTCATTGTTATATTTAATAAAGTTGGACAACAGCAATTATATGGAAAATTCTTTATTTACGTTATAATTGCACAATGAAAACACTAAATTTTGTCTTTACGTTCACGCCAAGGCTGATAGTTTAGATCTTCCTGTTACGCACAAGCTTTGATGGGATATCGAATTGCGCTGACATCATACTCAACTAAAATAAAACTCCTAATATTTAGGTCTAAATCAAGGGTCTGGTGGGAGTAGTTCAGTTTTCGCTTGCCTATTGAAAACAATCTGCTCCCGATTAATTTTCAACTGATACCTCAACTCGACATAATTGCTCACAAAAACAATCGACGCTCATAAACTCCACATTATCTGTATTAATATCGTATATTCTGCCTAGAGTTAAATATTCTTGTTAACAAAGGTATTTTGACGTATATATAATTTGTTTAGCAAGGTAAAGTATACATATTAACCGTATCACGTAATTTAGGTGTAATCTCAAAGTACATTTCCAATTTCATTGGTTTTACTGTAACCGCAGATTTGACAAATGTGACATAAAATCTTCCTAACAATTAAATTGAAATATTCAAATTTAGCGGTCATTTTCCACCGTTCCTAAAGGCCATTTGGTCTATGACTTATTCAAATTAACAGTAAGATTCTAACTATTGCAATAAGACTATAATATGGAATACGTCAATAGCTGAAGATGAAAAAAAAAATAATAATCTAGAAAAGCGAGGGTCATTGAATAATTAAAGAGACAAATTGATGTAGAAATGAAAAATGTTTGTAAAGAGGAGTCATATACTTTCATGACTTTAGGTTGAAATCACTGTAAGCTGAGAACAAATTGTTTGATTTATAACCTTAATAATATTGATTTAAACGTGTGCCCCCTTGAACAAGTGGGAGTCCCACATGAAGATTCTATGTTAATTGACAATGTTCAAAGATCCGAATTTTGCTTTATAAAGATGAAAAACTGACAAAAATATTTTTTTCAATTTATTTTACAGTATGGTGAAAGTTATGTGAACCGAGGAAATAGTTATAAGTGGATAGAATAGTTCAAAACGCCTGAACCGTAATCATAAACGCGTAATAATGAATTAAAACTATTTCCTCCAAAATGGCAACTAGCACCTAAACAATCTACTAAATCACGAATAAATGAATAGAAAGGTAAAAAAACTTAAAATACATCCATGTATCAACCATATATTGGTTTGAAAACACCTGGTAACGCTTTCACAGCACCATACACTAGGAGCTGTTCGCTGATACAAATTTCTAATAACGTTAAAATCTCACAAAATAGATTATGGCACTCAGATAGCAAACATGTTTATATGATTGCCATATTTTATAATGGAAACGAAGTTTATTATATAATATTATTAACACACGATGACAAACTATAAATATAAAAAGTGACCTACATATTAAATCAAATTTCCAAAACCTTCCTTTTATTTTGAAATGTACTTAATTACACAATTTGAGGTTACATTTGTTTAGTTAAATATCCTCTATTGTTATGTTTTACTATTAAATTTTGCACGCAATTGAAATAACTTCTTGGTTAAAGACTATCATTCAACATCAACAAAAGCGAAATAATATAATACAAAGGTTTATTTTGCAAACCAACATGGAACTAATTAATTACAAAGATATGTTTTTTCAATTTAATTTTAATTTTTTTACATGTAAACATTTTAATATGTGAATAGTCAATAATTGGATAATAGGTTTAATCACAATTACTTTTATTTTTATTGAATGCGCACATATTTTCATAAACATAATATTGTTAGTGACGTAAGTTTAAAAAGACTTCAATAATTTCAGTAGTTTTGGTGAAAAATATAATAAACTAAAACACAGAGTTAATCATGTTTAGATATTTTAGTTCTTTATATCATACACAAAATAATTGGGATTTCTTATAAAACTGTATACATTACTGTTTGGAATGACATTAGTTTCATAAGAACGAAAATACTTTGGTAGTTGGGCTTAATCGTATTTCTTGAGTATAATATTATATTTGAACTTTGGGACTCGGAAATAAATAAAACATATTTAAAACTAAATTTCTTTTGAATTTAATACAAATAGTTAGTAGAGTAACATGTTAAACTAACTAAACTAATTACCAAAATTGTTTTCAATGAGAGACCTTAATATGAATCAATTTTAATAAAATTATTTTAAGCCTGGCGGTTATCTTTAGTTTAGTCCATCATTTAGTTTGTGTAATTATTTTGCCACTTCTCTTCTTTGTAGACTTGAACTAGTTTGAACACATTAAATATAAAATTATTTCATTTTTTCAGCACAATTGTTTCCTAACAAAAGATACTGCAAACGAATACTGTTCAGCAATTATTGTGTTGTTTTTTAAATTTTTATTGCAGGTTAAAATCTACAATAAGCAAATGTCTTAAGAGATCGTAGAAATGATATTCAGTAACAAAATACCGAAAATGAAGCTAACTCTAATGTTGGTATTGTTTTGTTTGTTGTATGGAGTGTATTCATAAAAGGTAAGATGTTACTTTGACATGTTTATTAAATACATTCACATGTACACAATTATATCTGCACAATCTTTTTTAAAATATTTATTTGACGTTAAACTAAGTCTTTAAATAATTGTTGTTTTATAATCCAGTGAAGCTGGTGATTATTTGTTTGTATTGTTGTTTCATTATGAAACTAGTTAAAGGTTATGTTTTACATGTGAATCAGTTGACAAACATTAACATTAAAACATTAATCCCAATTGTGGGATTAAAACATTCAATTTAGACATTGATATAATTTAGATAATTTGAATTTTAAAATCAATTTTAATTTGTGTTTAACTAATACCAAGTTGAATTTCTTGTAATTTCAAGGCAAATATAACAATTTATTAACTAACCATCGTTTAGTCTCATAATTTGTTATAAATGTATTTTTATATCTAGTTATTTAATTAGAAAGGAATTATTCATTCTTCTAAAGTTCTAATATTATGTACTTGTTTAGGTGGAGACTTTAAGACCTAGCAGAGATATTGCAAAACAACGTCGTCGTAACTTTAATACCTTCAGGAGTAATTCAAACTTTTCTCCAGGAGATAAATTGTATAATAATCTATCAGAACGACCTATAGGGCGACGTGCAAATAGTATTGCAACGAATTGTGAAAAACCTCAAATTAGTCGTTGCCGTAGTGAATTGGCAGCACGATGGTATGGTAATCCTTTTAAAAATTTAATGATGGTGCAAAATATCCACTCTCCAAATAATAATACTTATTATAATTATCATTTTCATCATCCTTCTCAAATTAAAAATTATAATAGATTTAATAATTGCACAGTAAATTACTACAGAAGAAAATATTCGCGACGATCAGGTAAATATCTTCGATATGTAAGGAGACGTATACTGGCTTCACCAAATGATTGTATAAAGAGACTGGGGAAAGTATATTTTAATTGTCTTACTGAGAACAAATTGGAAAATCAAAACTAATAAATTTAGAAACTACACCTATTATTTTAAACTAATTAAAGTTTACATAGAAAATGCACAACTTTTAAATAGATTGTTCCTTCTTTATCTTTAAAATTATTACAATGAAATATGATTTTTTTAAACGTAAAATAAATTCCTTTGTTTATATATTTTTTTTCTCGCTGTCAAAAACCACTGAACTTACGACTTTTGTGTCAATGTTTACAGATTCAATTATTGACAAAGATGAAAAATCTCAACTTGTTTAGGAGGGGGGTTTTCTTCTCGATTTCGACACTCTTTCATAATGTACATACTTTTCACTTTTAAACATCTGAAGATAAAACTTAGAATAGAATCAATTCGATGGCATAGGTGGGGGGTTTATGCCTGTAAGATGTTTGTTATTATTGTGAGATATGTAGTCAACACGAATTCAGCTTTGCAACATGAATTCCTGTGTATAGTTACAGCTTTTCTTCACGATGTATTTTTTTTATCCCCCCCCCCACAGTAATTGAACGGTAATTTATTTTCACATGGCAGGGGAAAATGATATTATTTATTTTATTGTTTGGTCTACGTTTTCAAAGTCATTTAAGAGTCAATTCGATATTTTATAAATAAAACAATTATTATTGTATTTGTACTTGTTATTCTATAGTATAAATGAGACTCTCTTATCTTAATTTTCAAGTTAAATAGTACAACATTAGAGTTCTTTATAATGTGTATTGAAGAAAACATCAGGCAGAAATCATATGACTTGTTTTATTTTGATATATATTTGTTACTCCAATAAATCTGTTCACAAACCAATCGTGGAAGGCATCACCATATGATGTCTTTTATAGTAACCTAAATTAAATAATTATTGTAGTTCCCCAATTCATCTCACAATGTTGGCTGTACACAGTACATTAAACAATTGCTTTATTTTAATAAGTAAAACCACAAAGGTTATCCCCCGACCTCTTGGACACAAAGCGACAGCTCTAATCACAAGACCAAAAGGATCGCTATTTATAAATACTTCCTGCATAAATAATAAGGAAAATATCCTACAATGTGCAATTTACGTGACTTAGCAAGACGTAGGCAATTCGGATATTTACAATTTATCGTTTAGAAATAACTGCGCACAAAATATTACAAACTTATCTTAAAATCATAAAATTTTGCTAAAAAGTAAACCCTAAGGAATCAAAGAAAATATTTCGTGAAACAAATATTTGGTGTCTTGTGGTAAATTTTGACTTTATTTTAAAGCTTTCTTAAATTATTTTGTTTCAAATGTTGTGGATAGCTGCCATAAGAACGTAATTGTAAATTTATAATTTTTATAAATCGGCTTTAAATGTTATTCTCAATTATTCAAATTACCCATGTTTTATTTTTATTTGCAGTAGGACTTAAACGCGATTGAGCGTTTAAAAACAATTAGTATGAAAATACTTGACAGAGCTTTTTGTGTGATACCGAGCTTTTTTCGCGACGCCTATAGAACGTGTCCAGGCATTTTGGGACAAATGGCAAACAATAACTTTTGTTTTCATAATTTGAGGCTAAATTTGATGGAAATCTTTAAAGCCGATTTCTAAATACTGTAAATGTTCTTGTGGCAGGGTCCAACGAAATCTGAATCTTTTTTTTTTATACATAAACGCCATACAACGTATACAACGACACTAATCTTAACATATTGTGTAATAATTGTTGTATCAGATATAATACTATTCCTAACTATATCAATATATCAATAAATAAAAATATAATTCATGCTACACAGAAAAATTAATTAATAGATGAAAAATATGGTTAACACATGATGTTATATATTTGTATATAAAGAAAAAACAGATTAAAAGAAATTATATGATATTGTAAATTAGAATTGGCTAACTACCTCTCTCCTCTAGTATTAGACCACTCAATTTACAGAAGTAAACAGAAGAATCATGATTAAGATATTAGTATTTATCTAGAACACGAATAATATTTTATCTGCAGTTATTCCATCATAATAAGGAATTTATTAATTTATTGAGGACACGATTTCTCCCCACGTTATCAACCTAAAAGGAATTGAAGTTAATAAAGCGGATTTTGAATTTCCTAATAAGGGACAAAAAATATAACTTAAAAATAAAGAAACATGACCTTCCATCTGCCCTTATTAGTATTGACGGAACTACCCAATGCATACCAAAACAAATGCATTATTATTTATAAGACCCATACTAAAATCAAACTGATTTTAAACATACCACCTTTTTTAACAAACAATAACTCGACGAAAAATGTGAACAGAAACTTAACAATAATTATATAACCAAAGCAGATAAAGGAAATCACTAGTCATAACGCACAAAATATAATACAGTATTATTGGCCAGGATTTCTTTGCCATCAACAGTTTAGATAATCTTTATAAAGACCCAGCAGAAAGTATAAAAAAGCCATAAACACCGAAAATTAATGTAAACATTTAATCTGCTATAGCAAAAAAAACTTCCTAAATATGATTAAAGTTCTGCGCCTAAACTAAAAACTCTATCAAAAATCCACAAATTCAACATCCCCGTAAGACCACTTGTATATTTCACAAGCGCGCCTTCATATAAAACAGTTAAATTTCATAATCGCAATTATACAATAAACGTTGTTATTAAAATTAATAAAATCCAAATTAAACCAGGCTTTTTGATGTATCAAATCATTACACTAATTTACCGACCAGTGGAACGGTAACCGTTTTCCAAAACAGCATCAAATCAATCAGAAGAATAACTAAGGAAACAATAGCAAAATTAATCTACCTTCTAAAACTATGCATCCAACTAAAATATTTAAAAAATATTCTCTTGAAAATGATACCCCCTCTATCTTGAATATTACTTGATTTTTTTCTATATGTAATAGAAAACCAATACATAATGAAAACCATCAACGAATTCCTAAACAACGAATATATTAACATAGATATGTTTAATCCCGCAGTTGAAGTTATAATCTCTCACAAACATTGATGATGTTATGGCTTATTGATAAACTATCAGACATTAGTACTTACTAACATTCACGTCGTATTAATATAAGTAATCATACAAACAGTTGGACACAGAAACAGAGAATTGAAAAAAAAATAACACAGCTTGAATACTAAACAAGAGTGTCGTATCACATACAATAGTAGGGAACATACATGCGGAGTAAGTAGACATTTAGACAAACAACTATAAAAAATTGGTAAATATATAGACCCTTAACCGATTGGAAAAATGTCAAGAGGTAAACTCTATGGATAACACGATATTAACCCAATCTACAACTCTTGAGATGTAAGTTGAGTAACGTCTAGATTTTTAAGACCTTTCATGAAAATTAGTTTGAAAATTGACCAATTAATTGAGACAAAGAGCTTTTTAAAGAACGTAAAAGCGATAAACGCCAATATAGGATTCCCTCTAAAGGGAAAAAGCTTCAAGAGAAAAACTATATGAGTCTCACTGTAGCAAAAAATTATTAAAGATGCTTTTAATAAAAAGTTTCTAATTACCTACTGGTTTGGCTTGAGATGTTATTACCTGATATATTAAGTGCTAAAATAAACTTTGTGTGCTGTTTAATATACATTAGCTTTAAGCGCACTGTGGTGGTAGAAAATAGTAGAAAGATTGAGATTAGGTTTAAATAGATTCAGGTTAAGTTATGTGTGGTTTTAAGCTGGGCGGTACCTACATTTTCTGTATTTCTAAACAATAAAAATTTAAAATATGATAACTTTTTGTTTTGAAAACTTACCTACTAACCATAAGCCAGGTTTGGAAGGCTAAAGTAACCGTCATCAACTAATGGTAATGGATCAATATTTTTCTTCTTAAGCCATTTTTCACTCGTTGGGCGCAATGGGTTTCATTTCCATGGTCCACTGTACATTGTCTTGTAGCTCATAAAAAGAGGTCAGCCTGGTGAACTTTGAATACTTTAATAGGTCGAGTTTTTGTAGGTGACAACCCCACTCTTTAATAATCTCTTGCTCAACTTCAATCCCTTCAAATGGTGAGGGTTTTTGTCTGAAATTTCTTAAAGATTCTGCCCAATCTTCTGATAATTGGGCCTCATGATTTTGAGGGATCAACGCAGAGTTCATATAGCACTCATTGTACGAATGACCTCTGACCGGAAAGGAGCATGTAACACTGTTTGACATCTTTTCTTTCACAACGACATGATGAAAAAACTTAAATACAATGTTGTTTTTATTTTGTCCGGAGCAGGAATCACAAAAGGCCTCTATATCATCAGGGTAAAGAATGTTGAATATGAAGTGATGCAGATAAAAACAAACCTCATCACTTCCTTTGTTAGCCGTATTTTCAGGATATACATAGAAACCACTTTGTCCTTTAGACAGTACGTGGATATTAAACATAAAAATAGAAAGTTGACGTTTGTAGTAGACGTCATTTGTCGTAATGTTTGGTACATGATAGTTTTTGGCGTAGTCAAAAACTATCGCTTCTTTAGTCTTATCTTTCCTATAGTTCTTCTTAGATTTTCGTTTTCATCTGTACCATTCATCAGCTTTTAACAAGTGAATGTTCTTGTCAGAAGATATTTTTAATTTCAATTTCTAGTTTTTCTTTTGTTTCATTATCCTTAACTGATTGTTGTTCAGATTTGAAGCAGCTGATGAATCACACAGAGATAAATTTTGCAGAGTATAAATCACACTGAGAGCATGTATTGTAATTTAGAATTGGCAAACTACCTCTCTCCTCTAGTATTAGACCACTCAATTTACAGAAGCAAACAGAAGAATCATGATTAAAATATTAGTATCTATCAAGAACACGAATAATATTTTATCTGCAGTTATTCAATCATAATTAAACATTTATTAATTTATTGAGGACATTATTTCTCCCAACATTATCAACCTTACAGGAATTAAAGTTAATGAAGCGGATTTTTAACTTCCTAATAAGGGACAAAAATATAACTTTAAAATAAAGAAACATGACCTTCCATCTGCCATTATTAGTATTGACGGAACTACCCAATGCATATCAAAACAGTTATTAATTTCTATTTTATACTTTTTTTTTCAATATACGGAGTATTTTTTACATTTAAACAATACAAAAAAAATCTTTCCATAATTAATTAAAGCACCTAACTTAATTAAGCAATTAAAACGAAATTAGGGTAATGTAGCCTACTAAAATCTTTGTAATATTGTAAATATTGGCAGCTATTTTCTTATTATCTATCTATTTTGATAAAATTCAATATATTTTATTTGACATTTATAAAAAGGATTACTTAAACATTTTATTTAGGTTAAATTGAGATTAAAACGTTCCAAACGTTTTGAGCCAAATAAAAATGTTGTATTCAAATTTGATTAAAAGAAATTATAATGGCCTCCAACTACAAGTGTTTGTCTAATAGGTATGTCTGATATGAGGCAAAGAATAGTTTATATTTATATAAGTTTGTTCTCCTGTATTATTGTAAGCTTCCTCTGATCTAGATAAAATACATAGGCTATTTGCTTATTATGATTTGCCAAATATGATTTACTATCTTTGATTTATCCGTTAGACTTAATCACGTGTTCTGTTTATGTTCACTTATTCATAGAGATTTCATTATCTCAACTATTATTGGATGTCGCTTTCACATAAATAGAGTTTTTAGTGTTCTGAGTATCATATGTAGGTTTTTGTCAAGATATTGCATAACAGGTTTTTCATAATTTTCAAACCAGTATTTTATACTTCCTAGCAATACGACTAACTTTTCATATAATTCCGTCACATAATGGATCGAAAGCAGGATAGAAGTTTCATATAGTTGATGTTACAAGGTTTTGTTGGTATTTTCCCCTTTTTTGCTCTAGGTTTTTCATTTGATAAAAAGAGTTGATTTATACTCTCGAAAGTTGTGTACTATTGTTTTTAAATATTTATTAAATCGTAATTATATATGTTTATATATTACGTTTTTTTTGTCCGTCGTGTAACTTCGATTGTCGTTTTTTCATCAACGACTCGCTTAAAGACAACAATCCCATTTTCAAGTATAACTCGATAAGATATATTTATTTATACATTAAAACACAATAAATATATTTAAAAACAACAAACATTTACCGCGAATTGGTTGTTATACATACAGAAACTATGCGATTCGTATATTTGGGGTTTCAAATTTTCTGCTTATACAAGTACACTCACGCAGTTGAATTCATATACACCATTTTATTATCCAAAATTTGGGTCGAATAAATTAATAAATTACTAGCTTTTTACTACAGTGTATGTGAGTTCTTATATAAAATTATTAAAAATTAAATTCCTGTACAATAAACGACCCGAATTACCCCACCCGATTCTCATGAAATTAACCAGCCTCCACCTATCACTCATGTTTAAATAACTTACGAACTCTTCGCGATCTAATTTAACCTTGTATGACAATTTCATTGTTATATTTGATAAAGTTGGACAACAGCAATTATATGGAAAATTCTTTATTTACGTTATAATTGCACAATGAAAACACTAAATTTTGTCTTTACGTTCACGCCAAGGCTGATAGTTTAGATCTACCTGTTACGCACAAGCTTTGATGGGATATCGAATTGCGCTGACATCATACTCAACTAAAATAAAACTCCTAATATTTAGGTCTAAATCAAGGGTCTGGTGGGAGAAGTTCCGTTTTCGCTTGCCTATTGAAAACAATCTACTCCCGATTTATTTTCAACTGATTCCTCAACTCGAAATAATTACTCACAAAAACAATCGACGCTCATAAACTCCACATTATCTGTATTAATATCGTATATTCTGCCTAGAGTTAAATATTCTTGTTAACAAAGGAATTTTGACGTATATATAATTTGTTTAGCAAGGTAAAGTATACATATTAACCGTATCACGTAATTTAGGTGTAATCTCAAAGTACATTTCCAATTTCATTGGTTTTACTGTAACCGCAGATTTGACAAATGTGACATAAAATCTTCCTAACAATTAAATTGAAATATTCAAATTTAGCGGTCATTTTCCACCGTTCCTAAAGGCCATTTGGTCTATGACTTATTCAAATTAACAGTAAGATTCTAACTATTGCAATAAGACTATAATATGGAATACGTCAATAGCTGAAGATGAAAAAAAAAATAATAATCTAGAAAAGCGAGGGTCATTGAATAATTAAAGAGACAAATTGATGTAGAAATGAAAAATGTTTGTAAAGAGGAGTCATATACTTTCATGACTTTAGGTTGAAATCACTGTAAGCTGTGAACAAATTGTTTGATTATAACCTTAATAATATTGCTTTAAACGAGTGCCCCCTTGAACAAGTGGGAGTGCCCACTTGAAGATTTCATGTTAATTGACAATGTTCAATGATCCGAATTTTGCTTTATGAAGATGAAAAACTGACAAAAATATTTTTTCGATTTATTTTACAGTATAGTGAAAGTTATGTGAACCGAGGAAATATTTATAAGTAGATAGAATAGTTCAAAAACGCCCGAACCGTAATCATAAACGCGTAATAATGAATTAAAACTATTTCCTCCAAAATGGCAACTAGCACCTAAACAATCTACTAAATCACGAATAAATTAATAGAAAGGTAAAAAAACTTAAAATACATCCATGTATCAACCATATATTGGTTTGAAAACACCTGGTAACGCTTTCACAGCACCATACACCAGGAGCTGTTCGCTGATACAAATTTCTGATAATGTTAAAATCTCACAAAATAGATTATGGCACTCAGATAGCAAATATATTTATATGATTGCCATATTTTAAAATGGAAACGAAGTGTATTATATAATATTATTAACAATCGATGACAAACTATAAATATAAAATGAGACCTATATATTAAATCAAATTTCCAAAAACTTCCTTTTATTTTGAAATGTAGTTAATTACACAATTTGAGGTTACATTTGTTTAGTTAAATATCCTCTATTGTTATGTTTTACTATTCAATTTTGTACGCAATTGAAATAACTTCTTGGTTAAAGATTATCATTCAACATCAACAAAACGAAATAATATAATACAAAGGTTTATTTTGCAAACCAACATGGAACTAATTAATTACAAAGATATGTGTATTTTATATTTATTTTTAATTTTTTTACATGTGAACATTTAGTACGTGAATAGTCAATTATTGGATAATAGGTTTATTCGCATTACTTTTATATTTGTTGAATGCGCACATATTTTCAAAACCATAATATTGTTAGTGACGTAAGTTTATAAAAGATTTCAATAATTTCAGTAGTTTTGGTGAAAAATATAATAAACTAAAACACAGAGTTAATCATGTTTAGATATTTTAGTTCTTTATATCATACACAAAATAATTGGGATTTCTTATAAATCTGTATACATTACTGGTTGGAATGACATTAGTTTTATAAGAACGAAAATACTTTGGTAGTTGGGCGTAATCGTATTTCTTGAGTATAATATTACATTTGAACTTTGGGACTCGGAAATAAATAAAAAATATTTAAAATTAAATTTCTTTTGATTTTAATACAAATAGTTAGTAGAGTAAACTAACTAAACTCATTACCAAAATTGTTTCCAATGAGAGACCTTAATATCAATCAATTTTAATAAAATCATTTAAAGCCTGGCGGTTATCTTTAGTTTAGTCCATCATTTAGTTTGTGTAATTATTTTGCCACTTCTCTTCTTTGTAGACTTGAACTAGTTTGAACACATTAAATATAAAATTATTTCATTTTTACAGAACTATTGTGTCCTAAAAAAAGATACTGCAAACGAATACTGTTCAGCAATTATTGTGTTGTTTTTTAAATTTTTATTGCAGATTAAAATCTACAATAAGGAAATGTCTTAAGAGATCGTAGAAATGATATTCAGTAACAAAATACCGAAAATGAAGCTAACTCTAATGTTGGTATTGTTTTGTTTGTTGTATGGAGTGTATTCATATAAGGTAAGATGTTACTTTTACATGTTTATTAAATACATTCACATGTACACAATTATATCTGCACAATCTTTTTTAAAATATTTATTTGACGTTAAACTAAGTCTTTAAATAATTGTTGTTTTATAATCCAGTGAAGCTGGTGATTATTTGTTTGTATTGTTGTTTCACTATGAAACTAGTTAAAGGTTATGTTTTACATGTGAATCAGTTAACAAACATTAACATTAAAACATTGATCCCAATTGTGGGATTAAAACATTCAATTTAGAAATTGATATAATTTAGATAATTTGAATTTTAAAATCAATTTTAATTTGTGTTTAACCAAACCAAGTTGAATTTCTTGTAATTTCAAGGCAAATATAACAATTTATTAACTAACCATCATTTAATCTCATAATTTGTTATAAATGTATTTTTATATCTAGTTATTTAATTTGAAAGGAATTATTCATTCTTCTAAAGTTCTAAAATTATTTTACTTGTTTAGGTGGAGACTTTAAGACCTAGCAGAGATATTGCAAAACAACGTCGTCGTAACTTTAATACCTTCAGGAGTAATTCAAACTTTTCTCCAGGAGATAAATTGTATAATAATCTATCAGAACGACCTATAAGGCGACGTGCAAATAGTATTGCAACGAATTGTGAAAAACCTCAAATTAGTCGTTGCCGTAGTGAATTGGCAGCACGATGGTATGGTAATCCTTTTAAAAATTTAATGGTGGAGCAAAATATCGATTCTCCAAGTCAGAATACTTATTATAATTATGATTTTGATCATCCTTATGATGTTATAAATCATAATTATTTTAATAATTGCACAGTAAATTACCACAAAAGAAAATATTCGCGACGATCAGGTAAATATCTTCGATATGTAAGGAGACGTATATTGGCTTCACCCAATAATTGTATAAAGAGACTGGGAAAAGTATATTTTAATTGTCTTACTGAAAACAAATTGGAAAATCAAAACTAATAAATTTAGAAACTACACCTATTATTTTAAACTAATTAAAGTTTACATAAAAAATGCACAACTTTTAAATAGATTGTTCCTTCTTTATCTTTAAAATTATTACAATGAAATATGATTTTCTTTAAACGTAAAATAAATTTCTTTGTTTATATATTTTTTTTCTCGCTGTCAAAAACCACTGAACTTACGACTTTTGTGTCAATGTTTACAGATTCAATTATTGACAAAGATGAAAAATCTCATCTTGTTTAGGAGGGGGTTTTCTTCTCGATTTCGACACCCTTTCATAATGTACATACTTTTCACTTTTAAACATCTGAAGATAAAACTTAGAATAGAATCAATTCGATGGCATAGGTGGGGGGTTTATGCCTGTAAGATATTTGTTATTATTGTGAGATATGTAGTCAACACGAATTCAGCTTTGCAACATGAATTCCTGTGTATAGCTACAGCGTTTCTTCAGGATGTATTTTTTTTATCCCCCCCCCCAACAGTAATTGAACGGTAATTTATTTTCACATGGCAGGGGAAAATGATATTATTTATTTTATTGTTTGGTCTACGTTTTCAAAGTCATTTAAGAGTCAATTCGATATTTTATAAATAAAACAATTATTATTGTATTTGTACTTGTTATTCTATAGTATAAATGAGACAATAGTATAATTTTCAAGTTAAATAGTACAACATTAGAGTTCTTTATAATGTGTATTGAAGAAAACATCAGGCAGAAATCATATGACTTGTTTTATTTTGATATATATTTGTTACTCTAATAAATCTGTTCACAAACCCATCGTGGAAGGCATCACCATATGATGTCTTTTATAGTAACCAAAATTCAATAATTATTGTAGTTCCCCAATTCATCTCACAATGTTGGCTGTACACAGTACATTAAACAATTGCTTTATTTTAATAAGTAAAACCTCAAAGGTTATCCCCCGACCTCTTGGACACAAAGCGACAGCTCTAATCACTAGACCAAAAGGATCGCTATTTATAAATACGTCCTGCATAAATAATAAGGAAAATATCCTACAATGTGCAATTTACGTGACTTAGCAAGACGTAGGCAATTCGGATATTTACAATTTATCGTTTAGAAATAACTGCGCACAAAATATTACAAACTTATCTTAAAATCATAAAATTTTGCTAAAAAGTAAACCCTAAGGAATCAAAGAAAATATTTCGTGAAAAAAATATTTGGTGTCTTGTGGTAAATTTTGACCATATTTTAAAGCTTTCTTAAATTATTTTGTTTCAAATGTTGTGGATAGCTGCCATAAGAACGTAATTGTAAATTTATAATTTTTATAAATCGGCTTTAAATGTTATTCTCAATTATTCAAATTACCCATGTTTTATTTTTTTTTTGCAGTAGGACTTAAACGCGATTAAGCGTTTAAAAACAATTAGTATGAAAATACTTGACAGAGCTTTTTGTGTGATACCGAGCTTTTTTAGCCACGCCTATAGAACGTGTCCAGGCATTTTGGGACAAATGGCAAAAAATAACTTTTGTTTTCATAATTTGAGGCTAAATTTGATGGAAATCTTTAAAGCCGATTTCTAAAAACTGTAAATGTTCTTGTGGCAGGGCCCAACGAAATCTGAATCTTTTTTTTTTTATACATAAACGCCATACAACGTATACAACGACACTAATCTTAACATATTATGTAATAATTCTTGTACCAGATATAATACTATTCCTAACTATATCAATATATCAATAAATAAAAATATACTTCATGCTACACAGAAAAATAATTAATAGATGAAAAATATGGTTAACACATGATGTTATATATTTGTATATAAAGAAAAAACAGATTAAAAGAAATTATATGATATTGTAATTTAGAATTGGCTAACTACCTCTCTCCTCTAATATTAGACCACTCAATTTACAGAAGTAAACTGAAGAATCATGATTAAGATATTAGTATTTATCAGGAACACGAATAATATTTTATCTGCATTTATTCCATCATAATAAGGAATTTATTAATTTATTGAGGACACGATTTCTCCCCACGTTATCAACCTAAAAGGAATTGAAGTTAATGAAGCGGATTTTGAATTTCCTAATAAGGGAAAAAAAATATAACTTAAAAATAAAGAAACATGATATTCCATCTGCCCTTATTAGTATTGACGGAACTACCCAATGCATACCAAAACAAATGCATTATTATTTATAAGACCCATTGTAAAATCAAACTGATTTTAAACTTACCACCTTTTTTAACAAACAATAACTCGACGAAAAATGTGAACAGAAACTTAACAATAATTATATAACCAAAGCAGATAAAGGAAATCACTAGTCATAACGCACAAAATATAATACAGTATTATTGGCCAGGATTTCTTTGCCATCAACAGTTTAGATAATCTTTATAAAGACCCAGCAGAAAGTATAAAAAAAGCCATAAACACCGAAAATTAATGTAAACATTTAATCTGCTATAGCAAAAAAACTTCCTAAATATGATTAAAGTTCTGCGCCTAAACTAAAAACTCATCCACAAAACTAAATCAAAAATCCACAAATTCAACATCCCCGTAAGACCACTTGTATATTTCACAAGCGCGCCTTCATATAAAACAGTTAAATTTCATAATCGCAATGATTGGAAAAATGTCAAGAGGTAAACTCTATGGATCACACGATATTAACCCAATCTACAACTCTTGAGATGTAAGTTGAGTAACGTCTAGATTTTTAAGACCATTCATGAAAATTAGTTTGAAAATACTTGACCAATTAATTGAGACAAAGAGCTTTTTAAAGAACGTAAAACCGATAAACGCCAATGTAGGATTCCCTCTAAAGGGAAAAAGCTTCAAGAGAAAAACTATATGAGTCTCACTGTAGCAAAAAATTAAAAACATTTAATTGAGTATATTTAAAAAATCAACATCAATTTTAAGAAACTATTTTTGGAATTTTGTATTAGCAGAATCCATTATTTTGTTGTGGTAAAGTCAACAATTCAGTCTCATACAGACACAAGATAGAAATATTTCTCAAGACCAATCTCTTCCAATAACAACAACCATCAAAATGACAATAACCATTAAATTAAAACTATTTCCTCCAAAATGGCAACCGGCGCCTAAACAATCTTTTAAATCACGAATAAATTAATAGAAAGGTAAAACCTAAAATACATCCATGTATCAACCATATAAAGGTCCAGGGAAAGAATATGTTCAGTCACAGTTTCAACATTTTACAGGAGAGCCTTTTTAAAGTTTATGGAATAATAAAGCATGTTTCTATAGCAATAAAGTTGTGTTAAATGAAATATTTAACAATGATATTATTATTAAAACACTTATCTCGTTGGAAATTAAAAAAAAAATATCACGAAATGTACAGCGTTAAAAATAAAAAAAAATAAAAACATTACTGGACTAAGCATGTTTTTCCCTGTAGAGAGAGAAAAATGCAACAAATTAGAGACAATTGTAACTTTATTTACTGACCTATTTACACTTTATCAGCTGGGATGTTCATTGTTCATCAAACTTGCTCTTCGAAGTATTTGGCCGCTATTGGGTTTGTGCAAAAATATTTCAGGTTTTGTAGGTCTTGATATTTTGCCTTGCTTATGGCCAGCGGTCCTAAAAACAAACAAGAGCTTTGAAGCTAGCCGATTTTAAAACAACTAAAGATGCTTTTAATAAAAAGTTTCTAATTACCTACTGGTTTGGCTTGAGATGTTATTACCTGATATATTAAGTGATAAATAAACTTTGTGTGCTGTTTAATATACATTAGCTTAAGCGCACTGTGGTGGTAGAAAATAGTAGAATTATTGAGATTAGGTTTAAATAGATTCAGGTTAAGTTATGTGTGGTTTTAAGCTGGGCGGTACCTACATTTTCAGTATTTCTAAACAATAAAAATTTAAAATATGATAACTTTTTGTTTTGAAAACTTACCTACTAACCATAAGCCAGGTTTGGAAGGCTAAAGTAACCGTCATCAACTAATGGTAATGGATCAATATTTTTCTTCTTAAGCCATTTTTCACTCGTTGGGCGCAATGGGTTTCATTTCCATGGTCCACTGTACATTGTCTTGTAGCTCAGCCTGGTGAACTTTGAATACTTTAATAGGTCGAGTTTTTGTAGGTGACAACCCCACTCTTTAATAATCTCTTGCTCAACTTCAATCCCTTCAAATGGTGAGGGTTTTTGTCTGCAATTTCTTAAAGATTCTGTCCAATCTTCTGATAATTGGGCCTCATGATTTTGAGGGATCAACGCACAGTTCATATCGCACTCATTGTACGAAAGACCTCTGACCGGAAAGGAGCATGTAACACTGTTTAACTTCTTTTCTTTCACAACGACATGATGAAAAAACTTAAATACAATGTTGTTTTTATTTTGTCCGGAGCAGGAATCACAAAAGGCCTCTATATCAGTATCATCAGGGTAAAGAATGTTGTATATGAAGTGATGCAGAAAAGAACAAACCTCATCACTTCCTTTGTTAGCCGTATTTTCAGGATATACATAGAAACCACTTTGTCCTGTAGACAGTACGTGGATATTAAACATAAAAATAGAAAGTTTACGTTTGTAGTAGGCGTCATTTGTCGTAATGTTTGGTACATGATAGTTTTTGGCGTAGTCAAAAACTATCGCTTGTTTATTCTTATCTTTCCTATAGTTCTTCTTAGATTTTCGTTTTCATCTGTACCATACATCAGCTTTTAACAAGTGAATGTTCTTGTCAGAAGATATGTTTTTAATTTCAATTTCTAGTTTTTCTTTTGTTTCATTATCCTCAACTGATTGTTGTTCAGATTTGAAGCAGCTGATGAATCACACAGAGATAAATTTTGAAGAGTATTAATCACACTGAGAGCATGTATCCTTTCGCGGATATCCGAAAGCAAGATTGAATTCAGTACACGATATAGTTCTGTAGGATTCCTAGGACACATTGGTTTCTGGATTCAGGTCTTTAAACATTTTAAACAACCTATAACATTGAGATCTCCTGCTAATATTTTTCTTCGTATCTGCAAGACTGTATCGAACGTCACTCGTATTTAGGCTTTTTATGTGGTCGCGTATTTTTTTTTTTTTTTTTTTTTTTTTAGTATATTCAGAAAAAGCATGTTTGTGTTTCTTGTGTTTCCCCCTCTGGTCCTTGGGAGCATCGCCAGTTCTTTTTAGTGAATTCAAAATGTAAGCTACTTTTGCTCGGCCAATACCGTGTAATGCCATAAACGCTTGTTTACATACGACTATTTCAATGGACCACTGTCATCAACAAATCTCACATTATATGCAAAAGTTTGCATCTCTCTATATACCCTTGGTCGCTGTCTTTCAACTAGTGTAATAGTAATTAGACCAGCAAGGTAAGCGTTAACAGAATCATTTTTTGAGCCAAATGAATTCATTCTTTTTATAAACTCTATCTTGTGATTACCAATCTTTTTAAAACATTTTACCCTACAGAAACAGTCTTGCCCTGTTTCCCTGTTTCAAAAGATTGAATTTTTAATTTCATATTTACCGAGGACATTCTTCCAGTTTTCTTCATTTTCTTGGTTGTTTGATGCCTTGTCGTGCCATTGGTTTGAAAACACCTGGTCACGCTTTCATAACACCATACACGCAATTGAAATAACTTCTTGGTTAAAGACTATCATTCAACAAGCAACAAAAGCGAAATAATATAATACAAAGGTTTATTTTGCAAACCAACATGGAACTAATTAATTACAAATATATGTTTGTTTTTTTTTCAATTTATTTTTAATTTTTTTACATGTGAACATTTTAGTATGTAAATAGTCAATAATTGGATAATAGGTTTAATCACATTACTTTTATTTTTGTTGAATGCGCTTCATATTTGCATAACCATAATATTGTTAGTGACGTAAGTTTAAAAAGACTTCAATAATTTCAGTAGTTTTGGTGAAAAATATAATAAACTAAAACACAGAGTTAATCATGTTTAGATATTTTGATTACTTATATCATACACAAAATAATTGGGATTTCTTATAAATCTGTATAAATTAATGTTTGGAATGATATTAGTTTCATACGAACGAGAATACTTTGGTAGTTGGGCGTAATCATATTTCTTGGGTTATTATATTTGAACTTTGGGACTCGGAAATAAAAAAAAATATTTATCTAATTTTCTTTTGAATTTAATACAATTACTTAGTAGAGTAACATGTTAAAATAACTAAACTCATTACCAAAATTGTTTTCAATGAGAGACCTTAATATCTATCAATTATAACAATATTATTTTTTGCCTGGCGGTTATCTTTAGTTAGACCATCATTTAGATTGAGTAATTATTTTGTCACTTCCTTAAAATTATGTAGCAATCAACCTATCTTTTTACTTCAAACATTTCCCTCAGAGGAATGATTCTCTTGTAAATGAATTTTGAAGATTTACAATTATCTCTTCTTTTGAGACATGAACTAGTTTGAAAACATTAAATATAAAATTATTTCATTTTTAAAGTATTATTGTATCCTACCAAAAGATACTGCAAATGATTACTGTTCAGCAATTATTGTGTTGTTTTAAAAAAAAATTATTGCAGATTAAAATCTACAATAAGCAAATGTCTTACGAGATCATAGAAATGATATTCGGTAACAAAATACTAACAAAATACCAAAAATTAAGCTAACTATGATTTTGGTCTTTTTTTGTTTGTTGTGTGGAGTGTATTCATATAAGTTAAGATGTGTTATGAATACACATCATAACACATCTTGATAGTTTATTGACCAAAAGGATCGCTATTTATAAATACTTCCTGCATAAATAATAAGGAAAATATCCTACAATGTGCAATTTACGTGACTTAGCAAGACGAAAGCAATTCGGATATTTACAATTTATCGTTTAGAAATAACTGCGCACAAAATATTACAAACTTATCTTAAAATCATAAAATTTAGCTAAAAAGTAAACCCTTAGGAATCAAAGAAAATATTTCGTGAAACAAATATTTGGTGTCTTGTGGTAAATTTTGACCATATTTTAAAGCTTTTTTAAATTATTTTGTTTTAAATGTTGTGGATAGTTTCCATAAGAACGTAATTGTAAATTTATGTTTTTATAAATAGGCTTTAAATGTTATTCTCAATTATTCAAATTACCCATGTTTTTATTTTTATTTGCAGTAGGACTTAAACGCGAATGAGCGTTTAAAAACAATTAGTATGAAAATACTTGACAGAGCTTTTTGTGTGATACCGAGGTTTTTTCGCGACGCCTATAGAACGTTTCCAGGCATTTTGGGACAAATGGCAAACAATAACTTTTGTTTTCATAATTTGAGGCTAAATTTGATGGAAATCTTTAAAGACGAATTCCAAAAACTGTAAATGTTCTTGTGGCAGGGTCCAACGAAATCTGAATCTTTTTTTTTTTAATACATAAACGCCATACAACGTATACAACGACACTAATCTTAACATATTATGTAATAATTCTTGTACCAGATATAATACTATTCCTAACTATATCAATATATCAATAAATCAAAATATAATTCATGTTACAAAGAAAAATTAATTAATAGATGAAAAATATGGTTAACGGAGGAAGTTATATATTTTTATATAAAGAAAAACAGATTAAAAGAAATTATATGATATTGTAATTTAGAATTGGCTAACTACCTCTCTCCTCTAGTATTAGACCACTCAATTTACAGAAGTAAACAGAAGAATCATGATTAAAATACTGTATTAGTATTTATCAAGAACACGAATAATATTTTATCTGCAGTTATTCAATCATAATTAAACATTTAATAATTTATTGAGGACATTATTTCTCCCCACATTATCAACCTTACAGGAATTGAAGTTAATGAAGTGGATTTTGAATTTCCTAATAAGGGACAAAAATATAACTTTAAAATAAAGAAACATGTCCTTCCATCTGCCATTATTAGTATTGACGGAACTACCCAATGCATACCAAAACATTTATTAATTTCTATTTTATACTCTTTTTTTTCAATATACCGAGTATTTTTTACATTTAAACAATACAAAAAAATTCTTTCCATAATTAATTAAAGCACCAAACTTAATTAAGCAATTAAAACGAAATTAGGGTATTGTAGCCTACTAATATCTTTGTAATATTGTAAATATTGGCAGCTATTTTCTTATTATCTATCTATTATGATAAAATTCAATATATTTTATTTGACATTTATAAAAAGGATTACTTAAACATTTTATTTAGGTTAAATTGAGATTAAAACGTTCCAAACGTTTTGAGCCAAATAAAAATGTTGTATTCAAATTTGATTAAAAGAAATTATAATGGCCTCCAACTACAAGTGTTTGTCTAATAGGTATGTCTGATATGAGGCAAAGAATAGTTTATATTTATATAAGTTTGTTCTCCTGTATTATTGTAAGCTTCATCTGATCTAGATAAAATACATAGGCTATTTGCTTATTATGATTTGCCAAATATGATTTACTATCTTTGATTTGTCCGTTAGGCTTAATCACGTGTTCTGTTTATGTTCACTTATTCATAGAGATTTCATTATCTCAACTATTATTGGATGTCGCTTTCACATAAATAGAGTTTTTAGTGTTCTGGGTATCATATGTAGGTTTCGTTTTGTCAAGATATTGCATGACAGGGTTTTCATAATTTTCAAACCAGTATTTTATACTTCCTGGCAATACGACTAACTTTTCATATAATTCCGTCACATAATGGAGCGACATGTTGGATAGAGGTTTTTTATTGTTGATGTAACAAGGCTAAGTTGGTATTTTTCCCTTTTTTGTTTTAGGTTTTTCATTTGATAAAGATAGTAGATTTAAACTCTCGAAACGTTGTGTACTTTTGTTTTTAAACATATATTAAAACCTAATTATATATGTTTATATATTAAGTTTTTATTGTCCGTCGTGTAACTTCAATTGTCGTTTTTTTGTTTGTTTTTTTTAATCAACGACTCGCTTAAAGACAACAATCCCATTTTCAAGTATAACTCGATAAGATATCTTTATTTATACATTAAAACACAATAAATATATTAAAAAACAACAAACATTTACCGCGAATTGGTTGTTATACATACAGAAACTATGCGATTCGTATAGTTTGGGGCTTCAAATTTTCTGCCTATTTAGTACACTCACGCAGTTGAATTCATATACATAATTTATTATGCAAATTTTGGGTCGAATAAATTAATAATTCATTAGATTTTTACTACAGTGTAGTATGTGTGTTCTTATTTAAAATTATAAAAAACTAAATTCCTGTACTATAGACGAGCAGAATTACTACCTTCTTCTCATAAAATTTACCAGCCACCACCTAACACTCCTGTTTAAATACCTTACGAACTCTTCGCGATCTAATATTACTAAAAATGACCAAGTAATTGTTATATTTGATAAAGTTGGACAACAGCAATAATATTTAAATTGTTTTGTTTACGTTTAAATTACACAAAATTTAGTCTTTACTTTCACGCCAAGGCTTATAATTTAGATCTACTTGTTACGCCCATGCTTTGATGGGATATCGAATTGTGCTTACAACATATTCAACTGAAATAAAACTGTTAATATTTAGGTCTAAATCAAGGGTCTGGTGGGAGAAGTACATTTTTCGCTTGCCTATTGAAAACAATCTGCTCCCGATTTATTTTCAACTGATTCCTCAACTCGACATAATTGCTCACAAAAACAATCGACGCTCATAAACTCCACATTATCTGTATTAATATCGTATATTCTGCCTAGTGTTAAATATTCTTGTTAACAAAGGTATTTTGACGTATATATAATTTGTTTATCAAGGTAAAGTATACATATTAACCGTATCACGTAATTTAGGTGTAATCTCAAAGTACATTTCCAATTTCATTGGTTTTACTGTAACCGCAGATTTGACAAATGTGACATAAAATCTTCCTAACAATTAAATTGAAATATTCAAATTTAGCGGTCATTTTCCACCGTTCCTAAAGGCCATTTGGTCTATGACTTATTCAAATTAACAGTAAGATTCTAAATATTGCAATAAGACTATAATATGGAGTACGTCAATAGCTGAAGATGAAAAAATAAAATAATCTTTAAAAACGAGGGTCATTGAATAATTAAAGAGACAAATTGATGTAGAAATGAAAAATGTTTGTAAGGAGGAGTCATATACTTTCATGACTTTAAGTTGAAATCACTGTAAGCTGCGAACAAATTGTTGGATTTATAACCTTAATAATATTGATTTAAACGTGTGCCCCCTTGAACAAGTGGGAGTCCCACATGAAGATTCTATGTTAATTGACAATGTTCAATGATCCGAATTTTGATTTATGAAGATGAAAAACTGACAAAACTATTTTTTTTCAATTTATTTTACAGTATAGTGAAAGTTATGTGAACCGAGGAAATATTATAAGTAGATCGAATAGTTCAAAAACACCCGAACCGTAATCATAAAAGCGTAATAATGAATTAAAACTATTTCCTCCAAAATGGCAACTAGCGCCTAAACAATCTACTAAATCACGAATAAATTAATAGAAAGGTAAAAAAACTTAAAATACATCCATGTATCAACCATATATTGGTTTGAAAACACCTGGTAACGCTTTCACAGCACCATACACCAGGAGCTGTTCGCTGATACAAATTTCTGATAATGTTATAACCTCACAAAATAGATTATGGCACTCAGATAGCAAACATGTTTATATGATTGCCATATTTTAAAATGGAAACGAAGTGTATTATATAATATTATTAACACATGATGACAAACTATAAATATAAAAAGTGACCTACATATTAAATCAAATTTCAAAAAAAAATCCTTTTATTTTGAAATGTACTTAATTACACTATTTGTAGTTACATTTGTTTAGTTAAATATCCTCTATTGTTATGTTTTACTATAAAATTTTACACGCAATTGAAATAACTTCTTGGTTAAGGACTATAATATAATACAAAGGTTTAGTTTGTAAACCACGATGGAACTAATTACAAAGATATGTTTTTCATCTTTTTATTTTTTTACATGTGAACATTTTAGTATATGAATAGTCAATTATTGGATAATAGGTTTAATCACATTACTTTTATTTTTATTGAATGCGCACATATTTTCATAAACATAATATTGTTAGTGACGTAAGTTTAAAAAGACTTCAATAATTTCAGTAGTTTTGGTGAAAAATATAATAAACTAAAACACAGAGTTAATCATGTTTAGATATTTTAGTTCTTTATATCATACACAAAATAATTGGGATTTCTTATAAATCTGTATACATTACTGGTTGGAATGACATTAGTTTTATAAGAACGAAAATACTTTGGTAGTTGGGCGTAATCGTATTTCTTGAGTATAATATTACATTTGAACTTTGGGACTCGGAAATAAATAAAAAATATTTAAAATTAAATTTCTTTTGATTTTAATACAAATAGTTAGTAGAGTAAACTAACTAAACTCATTACCAAAATTGTTTCCAATGAGAGACCTTAATATCAATCAATTTTAATAAAATCATTTAAAGCCTGGCGGTTATCTTTAGTTTAGTCCATCATTTAGTTTGTGTAATTATTTTGCCACTTCTCTTCTTTGTAGACTTGAACTAGTTTGAACACATTAAATATAAAATTATTTCATTTTTACAGAACAATTGTGTCCTAACAAAAGATACTGCAAACGAATACTGTTCAGCAATTATTGTGTTGTTTTTTAAATTTTTATTGCAGATTAAAATCTACAATAAGGAAATGTCTTAAGAGATCGTAGAAATGATATTCAGTAACAAAATACCGAAAATGAAGCTAACTCTAATGTTGGTATTGTTTTGTTTGTTGTATGGAGTGTATTCATATAAGGTAAGATGTTACTTTTACATGTTTATTAAATACATTCACATGTACACAATTATATCTGCACAATCTTTTTTAAAATATTTATTTGACGTTAAACTAAGTCTTTAAATAATTGTTGTTTTATAATCCAGTGAAGCTGGTGATTATTTGTTTGTATTGTTGTTTCACTATGAAACTAGTTAAAGGTTATGTTTTACATGTGAATCAGTTAACAAACATTAACATTAAAACATTGATCCCAATTGTGGGATTAAAACATTCAATTTAGAAATTGATATAATTTAGATAATTTGAATTTTAAAATCAATTTTAATTTGTGTTTAACCAAACCAAGTTGAATTTCTTGTAATTTCAAGGCAAAAATAACAATTTATTAACTAACCATCATTTAATCTCATAATTTGTTATAAGTGTATTTTTATATCTAGTTATTTAATTTGAAAGGAATTATTCATTCTTCTAAAGTTCTAAAATTATTTTACTTGTTTAGGTGGAGACTTTAAGACCTAGCAGAGATATTGCAAAACAACGTCGTCGTAACTTTAATACCTTCAGGAGTAATTCAAACTTTTCTCCAGGAGATAAATTGTATAATAATCTATCAGAACGACCTATAAGGCGACGTGCAAATAGTATTGCAACGAATTGTGAAAAACCTCAAATTAGTCGTTGCCGTAGTGAATTGGCAGCACGATGGTATGGTAATCCTTTTAAAAATTTAATGGTGGAGCAAAATATCGATTCTCCAAGTCAGAATACTTATTATAATTATGATTTTGATCATCCTTATGATGTTATAAATCATAATTATTTTAATAATTGCACAGTAAATTACCACAAAAGAAAATATTCGCGACGATCAGGTAAATATCTTCGATATGTAAGGAGACGTATATTGGCTTCACCCAATAATTGTATAAAGAGACTGGGAAAAGTATATTTTAATTGTCTTACTGAAAACAAATTGGAAAATCAAAACTAATAAATTTAGAAACTACACCTATTATTTTAAACTAATTAAAGTTTACATAAAAAATGCACAACTTTTAAATAGATTGTTCCTTCTTTATCTTTAAAATTATTACAATGAAATATGATTTTCTTTAAACGTAAAATAAATTTCTTTGTTTATATATTTTTTTTCTCGCTGTCAAAAACCACTGAACTTACGACTTTTGTGTCAATGTTTACAGATTCAATTATTGACAAAGATGAAAAATCTCATCTTGTTTAGGAGGGGGTTTTCTTCTCGATTTCGACACCCTTTCATAATGTACATACTTTTCACTTTTAAACATCTGAAGATAAAACTTAGAATAGAATCAATTCGATGGCATAGGTGGGGGGTTTATGCCTGTAAGATATTTGTTATTATTGTGAGATATGTAGTCAACACGAATTCAGCTTTGCAACATGAATTCCTGTGTATAGCTACAGCGTTTCTTCAAGATGTATTTTTTTTATCCCCCCCCCCCAACAGTAATTGAACGGTAATTTATTTTCACATGGCAGGGGAAAATGATATTATTTATTTTATTGTTTGGTCTACGTTTTCAAAGTCATTTAAGAGTCAATTCGATATTTTATAAATAAAACAATTATTATTGTATTTGTACTTGTTATTCTATAGTATAAATGAGACAATAGTATAATTTTCAAGTTAAATAGTACAACATTAGAGTTCTTTATAATGTGTATTGAAGAAAACATCAGGCAGAAATCATATGACTTGTTTTATTTTGATATATATTTGTTACTCTAATAAATCTGTTCACAAACCCATCGTGGAAGGCATCACCATATGATGTCTTTTATAGTAACCAAAATTCAATAATTATTGTAGTTCCCCAATTCATCTCACAATGTTGGCTGTACACAGTACATTAAACAATTGCTTTATTTTAATAAGTAAAACCTCAAAGGTTATCCCCCGACCTCTTGGACACAAAGCGACAGCTCTAATCACTAGACCAAAAGGATCGCTATTTATAAATACGTCCTGCATAAATAATAAGGAAAATATCCTACAATGTGCAATTTACGTGACTTAGCAAGACGTAGGCAATTCGGATATTTACAATTTATCGTTTAGAAATAACTGCGCACAAAATATTACAAACTTATCTTAAAATCATAAAATTTTGCTAAAAAGTAAACCCTAAGGAATCAAAGAAAATATTTCGTGAAAAAAATATTTGGTGTCTTGTGGTAAATTTTGACCATATTTTAAAGCTTTCTTAAATTATTTTGTTTCAAATGTTGTGGATAGCTGCCATAAGAACGTAATTGTAAATTTATAATTTTTATAAATCGGCTTTAAATGTTATTCTCAATTATTCAAATTACCCATGTTTTATTTTTTTTTTGCAGTAGGACTTAAACGCGATTAAGCGTTTAAAAACAATTAGTATGAAAATACTTGACAGAGCTTTTTGTGTGATACCGAGCTTTTTTAGCCACGCCTATAGAACGTGTCCAGGCATTTTGGGACAAATGGCAAAAAATAACTTTTGTTTTCATAATTTGAGGCTAAATTTGATGGAAATCTTTAAAGCCGATTTCTAAAAACTGTAAATGTTCTTGTGGCAGGGCCCAACGAAATCTGAATCTTTTTTTTTTATACATAAACGCCATACAACGTATACAACGACACTAATCTTAACATATTATGTAATAATTCTTGTACCAGATATAATACTATTCCTAACTATATCAATATATCAATAAATAAAAATATACTTCATGCTACACAGAAAAATAATTAATAGATGAAAAATATGGTTAACACATGATGTTATATATTTGTATATAAAGAAAAAACAGATTAAAAGAAATTATATGATATTGTAATTTAGAATTGGCTAACTACCTCTCTCCTCTAATATTAGACCACTCAATTTACAGAAGTAAACTGAAGAATCATGATTAAGATATTAGTATTTATCAGGAACACGAATAATATTTTATCTGCATTTATTCCATCATAATAAGGAATTTATTAATTTATTGAGGACACGATTTCTCCCCACGTTATCAACCTAAAAGGAATTGAAGTTAATGAAGCGGATTTTGAATTTCCTAATAAGGGAAAAAAAATATAACTTAAAAATAAAGAAACATGATATTCCATCTGCCCTTATTAGTATTGACGGAACTACCCAATGCATACCAAAACAAATGCATTTTTATTTATAAGACCCATTGTAAAATCAAACTGATTTTAAACTTACCACCTTTTTTAACAAACAATAACTCGACGAAAAATGTGAACAGAAACTTAACAATAATTATATAACCAAAGCAGATAAAGGAAATCACTAGTCATAACGCACAAAATATAATACAGTATTATTGGCCAGGATTTCTTTGCCATCAACAGTTTAGATAATCTTTATAAAGACCCAGCAGAAAGTATAAAAAAAGCCATAAACACCGAAAATTAATGTAAACATTTAATCTGCTATAGCAAAAAAACTTCCTAAATATGATTAAAGTTCTGCGCCTAAACTAAAAACTCATCCACAAAACTAAATCAAAAATCCACAAATTCAACATTCCCGTAAGACCACTTGTATATTTCACAAGCGCGCCTTCATATAAAACAGTTAAATTTCATAATCGCAATGATTGGAAAAATGTCAAGAGGTAAACTCTATGGATCACACGATATTAACCCAATCTACAACTCTTGAGATGTAAGTTGAGTAACGTCTAGATTTTTAAGACCATTCATGAAAATTAGTTTGAAAATACTTGACCAATTAATTGAGACAAAGAGCTTTTTAAAGAACGTAAAACCGATAAACGCCAATGTAGGATTCCCTCTAAAGGGAAAAAGCTTCAAGAGAAAAACTATATGAGTCTCACTGTAGCAAAAAATTAAAAACATTTAATTGAGTATATTTAAAAAATCAACATCAATTTTAAGAAACTATTTTTGGAATTTTGTATTAGCAGAATCCATTATTTTGTTGTGGTAAAGTCAACAATTCAGTCTCATACAGACACAAGATAGAAATATTTCTCAAGACCAATCTCTTCCAATAACAACAACCATCAAAATGACAATAACCATTAAATTAAAACTATTTCCTCCAAAATGGCAACCGGCGCCTAAACAATCTTTTAAATCACGAATAAATTAATAGAAAGGTAAAACCTAAAATACATCCATGTATCAACCATATAAAGGTCCAGGGAAAGAATATGTTCAGTCACAGTTTCAACATTTTACAGGAGAGCCTTTTTAAAGTTTATGGAATAATAAAGCATGTTTCTATAGCAATAAAGTTGTGTTAAATGAAATATTTAACAATGATATTATTATTAAAACACTTATCTCGTTGGAAATTTTAAAAAAAATATCACGAAATGTACAGCGTTAAAAATTAAAAAAAATAAAAACATTACTGGACTAAGCATGTTTTTCCCTGTAGAGAGAGAAAAATGCAACAAATTAGAGACAATTGTAACTTTATTTACTGACCTATTTACACTTTATCAGCTGGGATGTTCATTGTTCATCAAACTTGCTCTTCGAAGTATTTGGCCGCTATTGGGTTTGTGCAAAAATATTTCAGGTTTTGTAGGTCTTGATATTTTGCCTTGCTTATGGCCAGCGGTCCTAAAAACAAACAAGAGCTTTGAAGCTAGCCGATTTTAAAACAACTAAAGATGCTTTTAATAAAAAGTTTCTAATTACCTACTGGTTTGGCTTGAGATGTTATTACCTGATATATTAAGTGATAAATAAACTTTGTGTGCTGTTTAATATACATTAGCTTAAGCGCACTGTGGTGGTAGAAAATAGTAGAATTATTGAGATTAGGTTTAAATAGATTCAGGTTAAGTTATGTGTGGTTTTAAGCTGGGCGGTAGCTACATTTTCAGTATTTCTAAACAATAAAAATTTAAAATATGATAACATTTTGTTTTGGAAAACTTACCTCCATAAGCCAGGTTTGGAAGGCTAAAGTAACCGTCATCAACTAATGGTAATGGATCAATATTTTTCTTCTTAAGCCATTTTTCACTCGTTGGGCGCAATGGGTTTCATTTCCATGGTCCACTGTACATTGTCTTGTAGCTCAGCCTGGTGAACTTTGAATACTTTAATAGGTCGAGTTTTTGTAGGTGACAACCCCACTCTTTAATAATCTCTTGCTCAACTTCAATCCCTTCAAATGGTGAGGGTTTTTGTCTGCAATTTCTTAAAGATTCTGTCCAATCTTCTGATAATTGGGCCTCATGATTTTGAGGGATCAACGCACAGTTCATATCGCACTCATTGTACGAAAGACCTCTGACCGGAAAGGAGCATGTAACACTGTTTAACTTCTTTTCTTTTACAACGACATGATGAAAAAACTTAAATACAATGTTGTTTTTATTTTGTCCGGAGCAGGAATCACAAAAGGCCTCTATATCAGTATCATCAGGGTAAAGAATGTTGTATATGAAGTGATGCAGAAAAGAACAAACCTCATCACTTCCTTTGTTAGCCGTATTTTCAGGATATACATAGAAACCACTTTGTCCTGTAGACAGTACGTGGATATTAAACATAAAAATAGAAAGTTTACGTTTGTAGTAGGCGTCATTTGTCGTAATGTTTGGTACATGATAGTTTTTGGCGTAGTCAAAAACTATCGCTTGTTTATTCTTATCTTTCCTATAGTTCTTCTTAGATTTTCGTTTTCATCTGTACCATACATCAGCTTTTAACAAGTGAATGTTCTTGTCAGAAGATATGTTTTTAATTTCAATTTCTAGTTTTTCTTTTGTTTCATTATCCTTAACTGATTGTTGTTCAGATTTGAAGCAGCTGATGAATCACACAGAGATAAATTTTGAAGAGTATTAATCACACTGAGAGCATGTATCCTTTCGCGGATATCCGAAAGCAAGATTGAATTCAGTACACGATATAGTTCTGTAGGATTCCTAGGAGACATTGGTTTCTGGATTCAGGTCTTTAAACATTTTAAACAACCTATAACATTGAGATCTCCTGCTAATATTTTTCTTCGTATCTGCAAGACTGTATCGAACGTCACTCGTATTTAGGCTTTTTATGTGGTCGCGTATTTTTTTTTTTTTTTTTTTTTTTTTTTAGTATATTCAGAAAAAGCATGTTTGTGTTTCTTGTGTTTCCCCCTCTGGTCCTTGGGAGCATCGCCAGTTCTTTTTAGTGAATTCAAAATGTAAGCTACTTTTGCTCGGCCAATACCGTGTAATGCCATAAACGCTTGTTTACATACGACTATTTCAATGGACCACTGTCATCAACAAATCTCACATTATATGCAAAAGTTTGCATCTCTCTATATACCCTTGGTCGCTGTCTTTCAACTAGTGTAATAGTAATTAGACCAGCAAGGTAAGCGTTAACAGAATCATTTTTTGAGCCAAATGAATTCATTCTTTTTATAAACTCTATCTTGTGATTACCAATCTTTTTAAAACATTTTAGCCTACAGAAACAGTCTTGCCCTGTTTCCCTGTTTCAAAAGATTGAATTTTTAATTTCATATTTACCGAGGACATTCTTCCAGTTTTCTTCATTTTCTTGGTTGTTTGATGCCTTGTCGTGCCATTGGTTTGAAAACACCTGGTCACGCTTTCATAACACTATACACGCAATTGAAATAACTTCTTGGTTAAAGACTATCATTCAACAAGCAACAAAAGCGAAATAATATAATACAAAGGTTTATTTTGCAAACCAACATGGAACTAATTAATTACAAATATATGTTTGTTTTTTTTTCAATTTATTTTTAATTTTTTTACATGTGAACATTTTAGTATGTAAATAGTCAATAATTGGATAATAGGTTTAATCACATTACTTTTATTTTTGTTGAATGCGCTTCATATTTGCATAACCATAATATTGTTAGTGACGTAAGTTTAAAAAGACTTCAATAATTTCAGTAGTTTTGGTGAAAAATATAATAAACTAAAACACAGAGTTAATCATGTTTAGATATTTTGATTACTTATATCATACACAAAATAATTGGGATTTCTTATAAATCTGTATAAATTAATGTTTGGAATGATATTAGTTTCATACGAACGAGAATACTTTGGTAGTTGGGCGTAATCATATTTCTTGGGTTATTATATTTGAACTTTGGGACTCGGAAATAAAAAAAAAATATTTATCTAATTTTCTTTTGAATTTAATACAATTACTTAGTAGAGTAACATGTTAAAATAACTAAACTCATTACCAAAATTGTTTTCAATGAGAGACCTTAGTATCTATCAATTATAACAATATTATTTTTTGCCTGGCGGTTATCTTTAGTTAGACCATCATTTAGATTGAGTAATTATTTTGTCACTTCCTTAAAATTATGTAGCAATCAACCTATCTTTTTACTTCAAACATTTCCCTCAGAGGAATGATTCTCTTGTAAATGAATTTTGAAGATTTACAATTATCTCTTCTTTTGAGACATGAACTAGTTTGAAAACATTAAATATAAAATTATTTCATTTTTAAAGTATTATTGTATCCTACCAAAAGATACTGCAAATGATTACTGTTCAGCATTTATTGTGTTGTTTTAAAAAAAAATTATTGCAGATTAAAATCTACAATAAGCAAATGTCTTACGAGATCATAGAAATGATATTCGGTAACAAAATACTAACAAAATACCAAAAATTAAGCTAACTATGATTTTGGTCTTTTTTTGTTTGTTGTGTGGAGTGTATTCATATAAGTTAAGATGTGTTATGAATACACATCATAACACATCTTGATAGTTTATTGACCAAAAGGATCGCTATTTATAAATACTTCCTGCATAAATAATAAGGAAAATATCCTACAATGTGCAATTTACGTGACTTAGCAAGACGAAAGCAATTCGGATATTTACAATTTATCGTTTAGAAATAACTGCGCACAAAATATTACAAACTTATCTTAAAATCATAAAATTTAGCTAAAAAGTAAACCCTTAGGAATCAAAGAAAATATTTCGTGAAACAAATATTTGGTGTCTTGTGGTAAATTTTGACCATATTTTAAAGCTTTTTTAAATTATTTTGTTTTAAATGTTGTGGATAGTTTCCATAAGAACGTAATTGTAAATTTATGTTTTTATAAATAGGCTTTAAATGTTATTCTCAATTATTCAAATTACCCATGTTTTTATTTTTATTTGCAGTAGGACTTAAACGCGAATGAGCGTTTAAAAACAATTAGTATGAAAATACTTGACAGAGCTTTTTGTGTGATACCGAGGTTTTTTCGCGACGCCTATAGAACGTTTCCAGGCATTTTGGGACAAATGGCAAACAATAACTTTTGTTTTCATAATTTGAGGCTAAATTTGATGGAAATCTTTAAAGACGAATTCCAAAAACTGTAAATGTTCTTGTGGCAGGGTCCAACGAAATCTGAATCTTTTTTTTTTTAATACATAAACGCCATACAACGTATACAACGACACTAATCTTAACATATTATGTAATAATTCTTGTACCAGATATAATACTATTCCTAACTATATCAATATATCAATAAATCAAAATATAATTCATGTTACAAAGAAAAATTAATTAATAGATGAAAAATATGGTTACCGGAGGAAGTTATATATTTTTATATAAAGAAAAACAGATTAAAAGAAATTATATGATATTGTAATTTAGAATTGGCTAACTACCTCTCTCCTCTAGTATTAGACCACTCAATTTACAGAAGTAAACAGAAGAATCATGATTAAAATACTGTATTAGTATTTATCAAGAACACGAATAATATTTTATCTGCAGTTATTCAATCAAAATTAAACATTTAATAATTTATTGAGGACATTATTTCTCCCCACATTATCAACCTTACAGGAATTGAAGTTAATGAAGTGGATTTTGAATTTCCTAATAAGGGACAAAAATATAACTTTAAAATAAAGAAACATGTCCTTCCATCTGCCCTTATTAGTATTGACGGAACTACTAAATGCATACCAAAACATTTATTAATTTCTATTTTATACTCTTTTTTTTCAATATACCGAGTATTTTTTACATTTAAACAATACAAAAAAATTCTTTCCATAATTAATTAAAGCACCAAACTTAATTAAGCAATTAAAACGAAATTAGGGTAATGTAGCCTACTAAAATCTTTGTAATATTGTAAATATTGGCAGCTATTTTCTTATTATCTATCTATTTTGATAAAATTCAATATATTTTATTTGACATTTATAAAAAGGATTACTTTAACATTTTATTTAGGTTAAATTGAGAATAAAACGTTCCAAACGTTTTGAGCCAAATAAAAATGTTGTATTCAAATTTGATTAAAACAAATTATAATGGCCTCCAAATACAAGTGTTTGTCTAATAGGTATGTCTGATATGAGGCAAAGAATAGTTTATATTTATATAAGTTTGTTCTCCTGTATTATTGTAAGCTTCCTCTGATCTAGATAAAATACATAGGCTATTTGCTTATTATGATTTGCCAAATATGATTTACTATCTTTGATTTATCCGTTAGGCTTAATCACGTGTTCTGTTTATGTTCACTAATTCATAGAGATTTCATTATCTCAACTATTATTGGATGTCGCATTCACGTTTACAACTCTAAATAGAGTTTTTAGTGTTCTGAGTATCATATGTAGGTTTCGTTTTGTCAAGACATGGAAAATTGCATAACATGGTTTTCATAATTTTCAAACCAGTATTTTATTCTTCCTAGCAATACGGCTAACTTTTCATATAATTCCGTCACATAATGGAGCGACATGTTGGATAGGGGTTTTTTATTGTTGATGTAAAAAGGCTAAGTTGGTATTTTTCGATTTTTTTGCTCAAGGTTTTTCATTTGATAAAGATAGTAGATTTAAACTCTCGAAACGTTGTGTACTTTTGTTTTTAAACATATATTAAAACTTAATTATATATGTTTATATATTAAGTTTTTTTTGTCCGTCGTGTAACTTCAATTGTCGTTTTTTTTGTTTTTTTTCATCAACGACTCGCTTAAAGACAACAATCCAATTTTGAAGTATAACTCGATAAAATATCTTTATTTATACATTAAAACACAATAAATATATTAAAAAACAACAAACATTTACCGCGAATTGGTTGTTATACATACAGAAACTATGCGATTCGTATAGTTTGGAGCTTCAAATTTTCTGCCTATACAAGTACACTCACGCAGTTGAATTCATATACATAATTTATTATGCAAATTTCGGGTCGGATAAATTAATAATTCATTAGATTTTTACTACAGTGTATGTGTGTTCTTATTTAAAATTATAAAAAACTAAATTCCTGTACTATAGACGAGCAGAATTACCACCCGATTCTCATAAAATTTACCAGCCACCGCCTAACACTCCTGTTTAAATACCTTACGAACTCTTCGCGATCTAATATTACTAAAAATGACCAAGTAATTGTTATATTTGATAAAGTTGGACAACAGCAATAATATTTAAATTGTTTTGTTTACGTTTAAATTACACAAAATTTAGTCTACTTTCACGCCAAGGCTTAGAATTTAGATCTACTTGTTACGCCCATGCTTTGATGGGATATCGAATTGTGCTTACAACATATTCAACTGAAATAAAACTCCTAATATTTAGGTCTAAATCAAGGGTCTGGTGGGAGAAGTTCCGTTTTCGCTTGCCTATTAAAAACAATATGCTCCCGATTAATTTTCAACTGATTCCTCAACTCGACATAATTGCTCACAAAAACAATCGACGCTCATAAACTCCACATTATCTGTATTAATATCGTATATTCTGCCTAGTGTTAAATATTCTTGTTAACAAAGGTATTTTGACGTATATATAATTTGTTTATCAAGGTAAAGTATACATATTAACCGTATCACGTAATTTAGGTGTAATCTCAAAGTACATTTCCAATTTCATTGGTTTTACTGTAACCGCAGATTTGACAAATGTGACATAAAATCTTCCTAACAATTAAATTGAAATATTCAAATTTAGCGGTCATTTTCCACCGTTCCTAAAAGCCATTTGGTCTATGACTTATTCAAATTAACAGTAAGATTCTAACTATTGCAATAAGACTATAATATGGAGTACGTCAATAGCTGAAGATGAAAAAAAATATAATAATCTGGAAAAGCGAGGGTCATTGAATAATTAAAGAGACAAATTGATGTAGAAATGAAAAATGTTTGTAAAGAGGAGTCATATACTTTCATGACTTTAGGTTGAAATCACTGTAAGCTGTGAAGAAATTGTTTGATTATAACCTTAATAATATTGCTTTAAACGAGTGCCCCATTGAACAAGTAGGAGTGCCCACTTGAAGATTTCATGTTAATTGACAATGTTCAATGATCCGAATTTTGCTTTATTAAGATGAAAAACTGACAAAAATATTTTTTCGATTTATTTTACAGTATGGTGAAAGTTATGTGAACCGAGGAAATAGTTATAAGTAGATAGAATAGTTCAAAAACGCCTAAACCGTAATCATAAACGCGTAATAATGAATTAAAACAATTTCCTCCAAAATGGCAACTAGCGCCTAAACAATCTAACAAATCACGAATAAATTAATAGAAAGGTAAAAAAACTTAAAATACATCCATGTATCAACCATATATAGGTTTGAAAACACCTGGTAACGCTTTCACAGCACCATACACCAGGAGCTGTTCGCTGATACAAATTTCTAATAACGTTAAAATCTCACAAAAAATATTATGGCACCTAGATAGCAAATATGTTTATATGATTGCCATATTTTAAAATGGAAACGAAGTGTATTATATAATATTATTAACAATCGATGACAAACTATAAATATAAAAAGTGACCTACATATTAAATCAAATTTCCAAAACCTTCCTTTTATTTTGAAATGTACTTAATTACACAATTTGAGGTTACATTTGTTTAGTTAATATCCTCTATTGTTATGTTTTACTTTTAAATTTTGCACGCAATTGAAATAACTTCTTGGTTAAAGACTATCATTCAACATAAACAAAAGCGAAATAATATAATACAAAGGTTTATTTTGCAAACCAACATGGAACTAATTAATTACAAAGATA
Organism: Aphrophora alni; assembly: GCA_963513935.1. Lineage (NCBI taxonomy): Eukaryota > Metazoa > Arthropoda > Insecta > Hemiptera > Aphrophoridae > Aphrophora > Aphrophora alni. The sequence continues at coordinate 136,151,537 of OY740767.1, read as the reverse complement.
TGTTTTTTCAATTTTTTTTTTTTTTTTTTACATGTGAACATTTTAATATGTGAATAGTCAATTATTGGATAATTGGTTTAATCACATTACTTTATTTTTTGTTGAATGCGCACATATTTTCAAAACCATAATATTGTTAGTGACGTAAGTTTAAAAAGACTTCAATAATTTCAGTAGTTTTTGTGAAAAATATAATAAACTAAAATACAAAGTATATCATGTTTAGATATTTTAGTTCTTTATATCATACACAAAATAATTGATGTTTCTTATAAATCTGTATAAATTACTGTTTGGAATGACATTAGTTTCATAAGAACGAGAATACTTTGGTAGTTGGGCGTAATCATATTTCTTGAGTATAAAATTACATTTGAAATTTGGGACTCGGAAATAAATAGAAATATTTAAATCTAAATTTATTTTGAATTTAATACAAACACTTAGTAGAGTAACATGTTAAACTAACTATACTCATTACCAAAGTTGTTTTCAATGAGAGACCTAAATATCTATAAATTATAATAATATTATTTTTTGCCTGGCGGTTATCTTTAATTAGTCCATCATGTAGGTTAAGTAATTATTTTGTCAATTCTTAAAAATTGTGTAGCAGTCAACATATCTTTTTACTTCAAACATTTCCCTCAGAGGAATGATTCTCTTGTAAATTAATTTTGAAGATTTACAATTATCTCTTCTTTTGAGACATGAACTAGTTGTAAAACATTAAATACAAAATTATTTCATTTTTACAGAATTATTGTATCCTACCAAAAAATTCTGCAAATGATAACTGTTCAGCAATTATTGTGTTGTTTTTTAAATTTTTATTGCAGATTAAAATCTACAATAAGCAAATGTCTTAAGAGATCGTAGAAATGATATTCAGTAACAAAATACCGAAAATGAAGCTAACTATGATGTTGGTCTTGTTTTGTTTGTTGTGTGGAGTGTATTCATATAAGGTAAGATGTTACTTTGACTTGTTTATTAAATACATTATTATATCTGCACAATCTTTTTTCAGTATTAATTTGAAGTTACACTAAGTCTTTAAAAATTGTTTTTTTTTTTATAATCCAGTGAAGCTGGTGTTTCTTTGTTTGTATTGTTTTTTCACAATAAATACTACATTGATTCGTCACTTTGAAGCTAGTTAAAGGTTATGTTTTACATGTGATTCAATTGACAAACATTTACATTCAAATATTAGCTTAAGGTTTAATTATTAATACTGGGGAGAGTGTTTTAAAAGCCTCCTACACTGCGACCTAGTTAGATATAATAATAATAATAGCTTAGGGTTTAAAACATTCAATTAAAAATTATTATAATTTAGATAAATTGAATTTTAAAATTAATTTAATATGTGTTTAACTAATACCAAGTTGAATTTCTTGTAATTTCAATGGCTGTATAACAATTTATTAACTAACCACCATATAACCTCACAATTTGTTATAAATGTATTTTTATATCTAGTTAATTAATTAGAAAGGAAAAAAAACACCCTTCTAAAGTTCCAAAATCATTTTACTTGTTTAGGTGGAGTCTTTGAGACCTAGCAGAGATATTGCAAAACAAGGTCGTCTAGATTTTACTACCTTTAGGAGTATTGCAATCTTACCTCCAGGAGATAAATTGTATAACAATCTATCAGAACGACCTATAAGGCCACGTGCAAATAGTATTGCAAAGAATTGTGAAAAACCTCAAATTAGTCGTTGCCGTAGTGAATTGGCAGCACGATGGTATGGTTTTCCTTCGGAAAATGTAAGGGTGGAGCAAAATATCAATTCTCCACATCATAATATTTATAATGAAAATCTTTTTCGTAATGCTTATAATAATTATTATAATTCCACGGTCTATAATTATTTAAGAGGAGAAGGTTCGCAACGATCAGGTAAATATTTGCGATATGTAAGAAGACGTATGCTGGCTTCACCAAATAATTGTATAAAAAGACTGGGCCAAGAATATTTTAATTGTCTTTCTAAAAATAATTTGGAAAATCAAAATTTAGATATTTAGAAATTACACCTATAAAAAAATTAACTAATTACAAGTTGCATAAAAAATTTACAAATTTTAAATATAATGTTCCTTCTTTCTCTTATATATTTTTACATTGAAATGAATTTTGTTTTTGATTTTGTTTAAACCTAAAATAAATTCCTTTTTTGTAATATTTTGTCACTCTGTCTAGATCACTAAAATTTCGATTTGTGTGTCAATGTTTCCAGATTCAAATATTGACAAAGATGGAAAATCACATCTTGTGGGGGAGAGGGTTGTCTTCTTGTTTTCGACGTCCTTTCCAAATGTACATACTTTACACTTTTAACCATCTAAAGATAATATTTATAATTGAACCAATTTGATGACATCATTATACGTGGAGCGTCTATGCCTACAAGATGTGTGTTATTATTGTTAGATATGTAGTCAACACGAATTCAGCTTTGCAACATGAATTCCTGTATGTATAGCTACAGCTTTTCTTCACGATGTGTGCTTTTTTTAATCACCCCGAACCCCCCACAGTAATTAAATACAGATTTATTTTCACATCGCAGGGGAAGATTACATTATTTATTTTATTGTTTGGTCTACGTTTTAAAAGTCATTTAAAAGTCAAGTCGATTTTTTTTAAATAAAACAATTATTATTGTATTGGTACCTGTTGTTCTATAGTATAAATGAGACACTCTTATCTTAATTTTTCAAGTTAAATAGTACAACTTTGGAATTCTTTATAATTTGTTTTGAAGAAAACTTCAGGCAGAAAACATTTGACTTGTTTTATTTTCATATATATTTGTCAATCCAACAAATCCTCGGTTCACCAACCAATCGTGGAAGGCATCACCATATGATGTCTTTTATAGTAACCAAAATTCAATAATTATTGTAGTTCCCCACTTCATCTCACAATGTTGGCTGTACACAGTACATTCAACAATTGCTTTATTTTAATAAGTAAAACCTCAAAGGTTACCCCCCTACCTCTTGGACACAAAGCGACAGCTCTAGTCACTAAATCAAAATGCTGGGTATTTATAAATACATCAAATAATAATGAAATATCCTACAAAGTGCATTTTACGTGAATTACCAAGATATTTGGATATTTACAATTTATCGTTTAGAAATAACAGAGCACAAAATATTACAAACCAAACTTATCTTAAAATCATAAAATTTTTATAAAAATAGAAACCTTAAGGATTCAAACAAAATATTTCGTGAAGAAAATATTTGGTGTCTGGTGGTAAATTTTTACCGTCTGGTGGTAAATTTTGACCATATTTTAAAGCTTTCTTAAATTATTTTGTTTCAAATGTTGTGGATAGCTGCCATAAGAGCGTAATTGTAAATTTATAATTTTTATAAATCGGCTTTAAATGTTATTCTCAATTATTCAAATTACCCATGAATTTATTTTTTTATTTGCAGCAGGACTTATACGCGATTGAGCGTTTAAAAACAATTAGTATGAAAATACTTAACAGAGCTTTTTGTGTGATACCGAGCTTTTTCGCGAAACCTATAAAACGTTTCCAGGCATTTTGGGACAAATGGCAAACAATAACTTTTGTTTTCATAATTTGAGGCTAAATTTGATGAAAATCTTTAAAGCCGATTTATAAAAACTCTAATTGTTCTCGTGGCAGGGCCCAATAAAATCTGAATCAATTTTCTTTTATACATAAACGCCATACTACGTATACAACGACACTAATCTTTAAGTATTGTGTAATAATATTATTGTACCAGATATAATACTACGCCTAACAATAATATTATATCAATAAATTAAAATAAAATTCATAGCTACAAAGAAAAATAAATTAATAGATGAAAAATATGCTTAACATAGGAAGATTTATATTTGTATATAAAGAAAAACAGATTAAAAGAAATTATATGATATTTTAATTTAGAATTGGCTAACTACCTCTCTCCTCTAGTATTAGACCACTCAATTTACAGAAGCAAAACTGAAGAATCATGGTTAAAATATTTAAAAATATTAGTATTTATCATGAACACGAACAATATTTTATCTAAAGTTTAATCAATCATAATTAAAAATTTAATAATTTATTGAGGACACGATTTCTCCCCACAATATCAACCTTACAGGAATTGAAGTTAAAGGAGCGGAATTTGAACTTCCTAATAAGGGACAAAAATATAACTTTAAAATAAAGAAACATGACCTTCCATCTGTCCTTATTAGTATTGACGAAACTACCCAATGGATACCAAAACAATTGCAAACCAGTGTTGCATGCATTATTATTGATAAGACCCAAATTAAAATCAAACTGATTTAAACCATACCACCTCTTTTATCAAACAATTACGTGAACTAAAACTTAACAATAATTATATAACTAAAGCAGATAAAGGGAATCACTATTGTGCGTCATAACGCACAAAATATAATACACTATTATTGGCCAGGATTTCTTTGCCATCAACAGTATAGATAATCGTGATAAAGACCCAGCAGAAAGTATAAGAAAAGCCATAAACACCGAAAATGAATGTAAACATTTAATCTGCTAAAGCAAAATAACTTCCTAAATATGATTAAAGTCCTGCGCCTAAACTAAAATAATATATTATCATAGATATGTTTAATTCCGAAATCAAGTTGATGTTATAATCTCTCACAAACATTGATGACATTATGGCCTATTGATAAACTATCAGACATTAGTACTTACTAACATTCACGTCGTATTAATATAAGTAATCATACAAACAGTTGGACACAGAAACAGAGAATTGAAAAAAATAACAAAGCTTGAATACTAAACAATAGTGTCGTATCACATACAATAGTAGGGAACATACATGCGGAGTAAGCAAAACAAAAAATAAAATAAAAGTTTTTGGAAAAAAAGTTTTTCTGTTTTAAGAAAGTTAGCCTAACCGCTACAAAAAATGGGTTAAAATATAGACCCTTTCCGACTGGAAAAATCTCAAGAGGTAAACTCTATGGATCACACGATATTAACACAATCTACCACTCTTGAGATGTAAGCAGAGTAACGTCTAGAGTTTTATGAGAAAAAATTAGTTCATGAAAAAAATTAGTTTTAAAATACTTTTTTAACGAACATAAAAGCTATAAACGTAAATATAAGATTCACTCTAAAGGGAAAAAGCCGCAAGAGGAAAACTCTATGGGTCACATTGTAGCAAATAATTTTAAAAAAATAAATAATTGAGGATATGAAATGAAATGAAAAATCTTTATTATTTCTTCCATTATAAAATACAAAATACAATACCACATTTTACATATGCATAGGATAGAAATAATAACCACCTAGGTTATTTACCTGATTTACCTGATAGGGTATTTACCTAGGTTAATACCTAGGTTATTGGTGTATATTTAAAAAATAAACACCAATTTATTTTAAGAAGCTATTTTTTGAAATTTGTATTACCAGAATTCATTATTTCTTTGTGGTCAAGTCAACAATTCAGCCTCATAAAGACACAAGATAGAAATACTTCTTAAGACCAATATCTTACAACAACAACAACAACATCAACAACAATCACTTTCCTTGTAACCTTTCCTTAAACAAACCAACTTTAATTTGGTTATGCTCAAAGTTTTCGTTTACATAGAGTAGCTAACATTTTTAATTGAGGATATTTAAAATGTAAGCTATTTTTTGAATTTTGTATTACCAGAATCCATTATTTCGTTGTGGTCAAGTCAACAATTCAGTCTCATACAGACACAAGAGAGAAATATTTTTTAAGACCAATCTCTTCCAATAACAACAACAACAATCAATCTCATAACATTTAGTATGAATATAGGGTTAAATTAAAAACACTAAAATTCCTGCTCACACCGAAACCCACTATTTGTATCTTACAATGCGTAACGTCAAAGAGTTTTGGATAGGATTACTACGAGGGTTACATGCTCACCCTCCCGCGCACTTTGAACAGCCTTTGGCACGATGGAAAGCAAATATGTTTCATATAAGTACTTTCCTTTGATCCTGAGTATCCACGGGAGCCGTGTCCAAATGATGAGCAGAACATAAAATGATGTAACGTTTAACCTATAAATAAACAAATAATTTATGTAGAAGTTAAAGTGAGATGTTTTTTACATATTGTGGCATTTGCTACGTCAGGTAGGTTTATGGTTTTGTCAAATCTTTGATTGTTACAAGGATTTCATCTGTGTGTTACAAGTATTGATCTATGTGTTACAAGGATTGATCTATGTGTTACAAGGATTAATCTATGTAATTCGAGGATTTGATCTTTGTGTTAGAAGAATTGACCTACGAGCCAGCAAAAACAAATTGTAGAGCCCATCGAGGACAGTACAGTCAGTGACTGGATCACAGAGTGGGGTGACAGGTTTTTTTCTTTTTGGATTTTAAGAGCACAAGTAATTTAAAATAATGATAATCTAACATAATTAATTGGGGTTGGGTCATTGGGATAAGGGGTTCGGTGAAACTAATGATTTATAAAATTTACTGTTGGCTATTAATTAAACAATCCCAAATACAATTGATTAACATTCTAATTAGATTATGTTTTCACCAAATAAACTAATAAACGCTGGCTGGGTAAAGCATAAAGTTGGAAATTTTTTATGATTTATGAGCTTCGTTGTTTTGGATATTATTTATCACTTTTTCTTTACAATAGTTTTCTCGTGTTTTAGATATTACTAGATAGATGCATAACGTCTCTCGATGCCATCTAATCCTCCTCTTCATTCATCTCTATCCAGATTCGTTCCCTATTTACCTACGTCGTTCCGACTGAAGCAATTTAAATACTTTTTGAAGTATTCTCTTGGTTAACCTCCAATAAACTATTGATCCTTTCTATTGATCTTGTTTTATATGAACATTAGTTGTTTCTTTCAAATAGGCGTCAAAAGTTAGTCCGGTGCAAATATTATTTTATTATTACGTTAGGTTATTTTAATATTAACTATTATTATTAATAATTAATATTACTCTGTCGAATATTTTTAATAGAGGCATTATAGTTGTGAACTTTTTAATTTCGCGAAACATATATATATATTAATTGTTTATATTTGTAAAAATTACAATGTAGCAAACATTATCTTTATACAATCTATTGTGGTAAATGTACAAGTGGAAAAGAAGAAATACATTTTTTAAATCGGATAAGTTGAATCATGGTCCAAGTTAAGCAACTCTTTCCCCTCTACTAACAATAAAGGGTAAACAATAAAAAACTCGAAGGAACTATTCCCCCCCCCATGCACTAATATAAATAATAAAGTAAAGTTTAATATTGTTTGTAAAATGTATGTTAAAACCGTCATAGAAACGGGTCATGTGGCATTTTATTGGTGGAACCCTTGATTGTTCACGACATTGTCTACTTGTTTGTATAATCGACAAAAATTATAATCAATTATAGGCAACTTAAAAACTAAATTTGGTCATGCCTATTTGATGCGAAAATTTGTGAACATTTTAAAAATAATTGACAATTCTATGTAATAAAACTAGGAATATTTATTTCATTGTGTTCACGATAACAAATCTATTCCTTATTGCCATAAAATATAAATATAACTTGGGTCCCGTCTACACCATACAATAGTCAATTATAATACAAAATCAATCCTTAGACTAACAACACTTACTGTGCAGATTGGGCTGCATCAAAAACAAGAATATTCTAACCTACTTCTAAAACTTAGAATACGTTACATCAAAGAAATTTGGCCTTTGTGAAGCAGGATTACTAAGAGGGGTCCTCTCCCACAAACCTAGCTGTTCGGATGAAGAAAAGCAAATAGGTTTGAGATAAGTACTTTCTCCTTCTTTGATCGTAGAATCACCCGCGGTTACGTCTGAGCAGGACATAAAAGGAAATTTGATCTAAAAGATAAACCTATAATTGTAAGTTGAAAGTAAAGTCTAATGTTTGATCATTTACATTTATAATTCAAGCGGTGAAAGTTTTTATATTTTTATAAAGACAAATTATTTCTCTTTTTTAGTAGTTATTACGAGTGTGAAAATGATATCGGGAAAGAATTTTTATAGTATTTAAATACAAGTAAAATGTGGAAATGACAATAATCTGTATAAATTGGATGTGCTCTTATTTGCCTTTAATGGAATTTCAAAAACTTTAGAAATGTTTAGACTTAATACTTTTTTTTTTTTTTTTTTTTTTTTTTTTTTACATTTCGTATTGGGAACCTGAAATTCAAAACATATATTTTGATATTTTTACACAAACTATATTTTTTTATAATTTACTTAAAGAATAATAAGTTTAAAAAATAAGTTTAAATTACCATTTTATTGTTATTTAAGTTATTGAGCAAAACAAAAAAATATCATACATACCGTATCATACATACAACAAATTAAAATATTCCATTTCTTGTTCTGTTTATAGTTATATATAAAATAATAAAAAACTTTATATTTAATAAAGAATGTAGTGTTGATTCAATTAAAAACTAAGTAATAAAAAAACATGAAACAGAGAAATACAACCATACCATAGATTGTACTGCAGCTCGTCTCTTCCCTTCTAAGTACAAGCTCTCCCATTCTAATTAATTCTTGTTTAATATTCAGGACACATCATGTTCAATATAATATATGTAATGTCGAAGAATCTTCAATAATTTGTCATACAGGTTTATCAACGCAAGTCTGTAGGATGAGGGCACTGCTCCTGAGGATGACCTGACACTCAATCAGTCTCATCAACCTTCAGGATTTGAGCTAGAAATCCTCCTTTAAATCATTAATCTCAAATCCTACGACCTATGTGCAATTCATAACCATCATTATATTACATGACATTTATCACCTTTTATGTACAACTATTTTTTTCACATCTTCTTTCATCACATTCAAACATTTGTGCACATATATAACAGAAGAGAAAACTAACTTTGTAAAAATAATAATTTGTGCCTACACATAGAAGAAGAAATTAACATTTTGAAACTGTATATCTGTATTTTAACAGACAAAGGCGTATGTGAGTTTTACATATCGGATCACTTGAATAAATTATTGACCAAACAAAGCGAACTATAGTTTTAACTCGACTTTGGTATTTCCTTGCCAAACGAGTAACTAATCGATATAAAATCTAGATATGAGGTTCTTTTTATTAGGGCGGATCTATGTATGTGCAAGATTTTGTTATTTTATTTCTGTTCTAATGTGGTGGTTATTCAAAGCAATTACTGTACGATTCCAAGGTATTTATAAGGTTTTCCCAAACATAGCCAGAAGTACAATAGCATAAACAGTTGTCGAATAATGAAAATTTAAAATTGAACTGTTTTCTTAAACTCTATTGTAGGACTCGTTTATCAAATGCTTTAACTAACATTGCTATTTGATTTTTTCATTTGTATATAAAAAAAACTACAAAATGTAAAATAACTTTTTATTTGTACGTAAGTTCTGTTCCTTAAAATTTCCCTTAAAAATTTAATAACATTTATGTAACTTTTATCGGTACTAACGGATTTAAGATGAAGACATTGAATGTTAATAAAAACTTAAAGAACTGCTTTTGTCCCTTAACAAATTAGAATAAAGAAACATGTCCTCTATTCTACGTTGTCGTTTTCAAAATGTTCGCCAAAAAAAACGGCAGCACCTGGTCCCTTGGATGTTATTAATTTGTTTCCATCAGACATTGAATTACGATTTATAAAATGATGTTAAAACCCTTATTTGTTCACGAAAAGTGCCTACTTTTATACAGTTCAACAGAAATTGTATTGTATAGGATCTTGAATTTTAATATGTTCATACCCTACACATTTCGGAATACATAAATAGGCAACACATAGTATATAGATTGGGTTTCAATAAAACACCAAAATATCCAAGCCATTCCCAAACCCTATAATCCCAACTTTCAATGCGTACTACCACACAACTTTTGACATTGTGGGGTAGGAATACACGAGTTTTCCTATTTCCATTTTGGTTAGCCTTTTACTTGAACGAAAGCTAATGGGTTTTGGATAGTACTTTCTCTTTCTTTGATCCTGAGCATCCCCCGCGGCCATGTCTAAGTGCCGAGCAGGACATAAAAGGATGTAAAGTCTGTCCTAAAAGATTAAACGTATATTTTTTTTGTTTAAAAGAGAGTCTGATATTTTATAATTTACATTTGTGTTTCTAGAGAAGTAAGTGAACTGCAAATAATTAAGCATCAATTTTAAAAGAAATATGGAATTAAAATTTGATTTTAATCGAAACGCTTTCTAGTTAAATAAAAGATCTGATTAATCAAAAACTATAAAGTTTTTACAGTTAATTCCACAGTTTAGGATTTCTGTATTTACTAAAATTTGAACGCCTTATCAACAGTAATATTATTAACTAAACTTTTATCTTTAACATAGAAACCCGTGCTCAATACAATTGTGAAGTAATTCGTTTAAAAAAAATTATAATACATTAAATATAAACCAACTTGTATAGTGATCACTCGTCTCTTCCCTTGTAGGTTCACCCTCTTCTACTCTCACCCAACTTCTGTTTAATATTCAAGAAACATATCTTGATCCCGTACATAAGGGATGAAAAATCTTATATAAATAACTACAGGAGTGTATCAATAGAAATATGATGCCCTACAGTTGGAGGTTTAAGTTATTGGCCAGCTCGTGAGGGTGACCTGACATCTTAAGGTTATAACAACAATCAATCAGTCTCACTATCCTTCTATAATTGAGTTAGAAATTCTCTTTTAAATAATTTGTTACAAATCTCATCACTTATACACAATTCATCATCTTTATTATATTGCGTTTTAATTTTAACGTTTCATCTAAAACCTTTTTAACACTTCCATTTATTGCTTTCGTATATACTGGTATCTCTAACTAACAGTAGGGTAAACTATCTTTGTAAACCAATAATGAAATGATCAATCTAGAACTAAAAAAACAATTAATACATCGACTTTTTTTCTGATCGGATCACTTTAGCACATTATTTACCGATGGAAGTGTTTTCAAATCAACCAGTTGGAATAGCCTCTGTTTATTTGACTGTATGATTAAATACGCAGTTACGGAACAAAAAAAGTTATACAACTTGTGCATACTCTTTTGATATTTTAAATTATACCTTTTGAAGTTTAATAATGCATTATTATAATTTAATATAGCACATAAAACTTGATATAATATGTACATGTACCCAAACAATACAGATAAAAATGTTAAAATATTTAAAAAATACTGGCAACGTATTCAAAATAATTACAAAACTTCTACGTATGTTACTGTTTAGAATTTATAGTTTATACAATTTGAGGTTTCATAGAGCCTACATCTCATAAAATTTTATATACTATTATATGTATATACCTTAACAGTACAGACAATAAAAGTTAACTAATAAAAGAAAATATTTTGTTTCTCTGCATAAATAAAAATATAAAAGACATATCTTAGAGTTTACGTTCTAGTTCTTAAAATCCATGCTAAAACAGCAGCAACCTAGTTATGTTGAATGGCATTTTGTTTCTATCACGATTTTTAAAGTTTCGGTAATATTGTCTGTCTCATTTTTTTGTTCGACATAAATTGTAGGCAATACGTTTAACGTATGTACATTATTTTGGATATTCGTATATCTTACGTGTTGATATGATATATAGTGCTTATTTTAAAAATAAACATTAATGTTAAATTATTAAAGGAGATATATCCTTATACATTACGTTGTTAAGTTGGTATCAACAAATCTGTTCCATTTTTCCTTTTTTGAATAAAGCTGGAAAACCACTTGATCATCATCGTATTATTAAATAAAAAAAAGGATAAAGTATAAAATAAAGACATCTAGTCCTCGAATACCTTATTAGCGCCAGGGTATGAATAGATGAAGAATTAATTGGTCAAGAGAGACTTGATAGAAAAGATGAAATAATAATAATAATAGGGTCTAACATAAGACTGAAGTAAGAGAGGTGTAGATACAACTTGGATTCTTCGTCTTTCCTGCACCGCTGCTCACTATGACTGACTCCCTTAAAGAAAATCTGTTCCAAAGTGATCGAATATAGAAAATAGTCACCTAAAATCCAAGAATCAAATCTGACACTGACAACATACGTCTAAAAGTATGGTTGCACCAAAAATATAAAACTTTAAACAAACTTCTACACTTTCCATTCGTACTTTACAATGCGTAGCATCAAAGAGATTTGAACTTCGAGGAGCAGAATTATAACGAGTATTACTGCCCTCCCTCCCACAACTTTTGATAGCCTTTTGCATGAAGGAAAATGGGGTTTGAGATAAGTACTTTCCCTTTCATTAATCCTGATTGACCGTAACTGAGTGCCTAGCAGGACAGAAGAAAATGTAGTGTTTAACTTAAAAGATAAACCTATAATTTTATGTTGAAGTGAAGGTCTGACTGATGCTTGAACACTTACTTATATGTTTCAAGTGATGGAAGTGATTATGATTTTACAACAAAGTTTGAAGTGCTTCTGGTCAGTTTTTTATTAATATGGTAATACGAAAAATAAAGATTATTGTTTTAATTTTGAAAGGAAACCTGCACGTTATAATATTATTTATAAATTCTACGTCTATCTTTTCTTTTTCTGAACAATTAGAAGAGGAATAATGATTTAAACGACATTACGCTTCAGTAATACAATCTTTTAACTATCCTTGTAATTGGGCACTATAGTATTGAATCTAATTATGGGCTTAGTAAATTTTTAATCGTATTTAACTTCATTTTACCAAACAACTCACTTAAAAATATTTAATTAATATTTTATTCAAAATTTTTGACGGAAATGAAAATTATTGTCCAACATAAAGAACACAACAGGTAATTACAAACTTTATGATATCTTTATTTATTTATTCTTCCGTTCTATGACAATATTGCGCATTATTATTAAAATAGGTAATATATTTAATAAAATTGTACCCGTTTAATTCCTAACTAAGTAATTTTAAAATTAACAATAGAGAGAAATGCTTGAACCTTAGCAAATCTACTTGTATCAACTGACTAAAATACAAAGAATAATAAATTTAATTGACTAACCATTGCTAATAGAATAGAATACTAGTAAGGTTTTTTAAATGGAGTTATCTTTACAAAGTTAATCAGCTGTTTCGATAATTAATATATTAATAATCAATGTAGGCTTTGTGCCTTTTTGTACGACAATATTTATTTCATTCTTGATACTGTAATTTAATAATAAAAGTCTTGCTTGCTGATTCTACTGTCAATCAGCTGATATTAATAAATGCACCAGACAAAATCAGGCCATAATACTGAATAATAGTAATAACAGCTAAATTCGGACACATGATAACAAAATTAACATTAAAACAGATGAAGTAATTCATTTAGCAGTTTTCTTCTTATTTTATAAGATACAGGGAGAAAGTTTTGAAATATTTGTATTATCTAAATGAGGAAAACCATAACAAAATACATAAAAATACCCATAGATTTTCGAGATATAGCGTTAGATTTCTAAATTAACTCTTTTCAAAGAGGTATACTGTACTCAAATTTAACTACACAATGTCGCTAGGTACACTCAAACTGAATCACATATCTTATTACAAATTTCTATAATATTTTTGATTAATGGTGTTATATACTGACTGATAATGAATGTCAGGGACACAGAGAAATGGGGGAAATTAAAATTACATAGCTTTCGCCCTTAGTTCACACCCTATCACGTACGTAGGGGTAGTCACCCTCTTGAGTGAAACTATCGTCATTTGAAAATAACCTTCTGGCAACTCAATTACTCAGCAACTCTACCTTATCTCTTGCGCCTATAAAACCTATTCTCTTGATTCTATGATTACAAACTAATCAAGGGGATAAATATAAAAGAGTGTATTTAACAAACTTCACAAGGAATGTTATCAGACTTTGTTTTCTTGAAAATACCTTTATTTTCAGCAACTATACCTAATCTCTTGAACCTGTAAATTCAATTTTGTTGTTTCCATTACAAGTACCTAGATGTGCACCCATCAACTTGTTATGTCTTATGAAAATTTAATTTATTTTTTTTATTAATATACATACAAAAATATATTACCTAATAAATTTGCTCCACTACGCTCCATATCATTGATGAAGACCATTGTCTCTAATGAAAAAAGTAATATGAGTTGATGTTTGTAATATATTTATATGTTTATAACTTATCGGCCATCATCGCCTTATAAAAAATGGAAAGAAAATACCGTAGTATAATGACTATGAACCTTCGATTACTCATATAACGTCAGTTGCTATAGAAAAATGTTAGTTGAGAGAGACCTACTAGGGAAAATAAAAGAGAGGGATATACTCCAATGGTGTTGAGAGATGGATAGATGTTTTTTGCATGAGCCAATTTTCTTGGTTTTAACCAAAATAATAATAATAAACAAGGAATAATGATAATTTTTAATCAACCTTTAACAAAAGATACACTTGAAGAGGTATTTCACACGTTTAATAGAATAGTTTTATATAATTATCAGTGTTTATTTACTTAATAGTTACCCTTCATTTCCCGTTTGATTCAGAAAGATCAACAAAATAAATATTGTTCTTGTAGTTTTGCAAAGAATAAATGTAAAGGTCACTCTAAAGCCGGGATTCAGTAATTTGATAAATCAAAAGAAACCCTTCTTTTCAGAATTACTGTCCGTGTTCTCTTCGATCACCTTTTGGGTGAGAATCATTCGTGTGAACATGTGTTGATAAGTAAAGAAGGAAAAAGAATCAGAGGTGAGGAATTAAAGGAGTTGTATATTACAAACTTTAGTTTTATATGTTGCGAGACCTCTTCATAGTGTGACAATTTTATTTATCATAGACACAAAGTATTCAATAGTTAACTTTGTTTGGCTCATTATTTTATATTATATTCAGAAGTAAAAATTTTTATATTAACGATGTTTTGAATAAATATTTTAATATTCAACATGTTTTTAGTTTCCTATTTAAGTGAATGTTACTTTAACAGTTACCAATTCATAAATTTCGTGTAATTCATTTATAATATTCATTGTAATCAATAATTATACATATAATCTTCTAAAATATGTATGTTTCCTGAAAGAAAGACTAAAAAACATATTTTCATACGTACATTCCCCATGATGAGTATCAGGGTGTTATGTATATTTACAAACTTTTTTAAAACATCAAAAATAAAAATATGTCCAATCGCGTTTGCAATGCGTTTATCAAAGTCTTACTTGGGCTCAGTAATCCTGGGTTACACATTTTATATAGCAAATTAGTCTTAACAAGGGATTTCTTTTCCATCAACGCCCTGGTACGCTTCCCTTTTCGTCTTATCTTCTACACTCCTCCTTCATTCACTCCTACATATATATATTCTTCGAATTAATATTTATCAGTTTTTATTTACTGTAACAGTTACCCTTTATTTTTTGTTTATTTAGAAGGATAAATAAACATCTTCCGTGTAGCCTTGCAAAGAGTGACGTTATCTCTCTTCAAAATAACATATTTAAACACAATCCTTGGAGAAGATGTAGTAATCTGATAATACAAAATAAACCTTCATTAGGATCAGTGACTATGTTGTATTCGACCATCTATTGAGGGTGTGAATCATCCCTGTATTCACAGCTTGATGAATAAAGGAGGGAAAGAAATCAGAGGGTGAGGAATTAAACGAGTTGTGCACTACATACTAGGCGTGTTAGTTTCGAGACAGCTTCATTCTGAGACGATCATTGTTGATCGTAGTATAAGAAGTATACAAATTCAATAATTGTTAGTTAACATGTTATTTTATTTCATTAAATAATTTTAATTTTTAACTCCTTTACCAAGCGGTTTTTTTTTTTTTTTTTTTTTTTTTTTTAATAAAGTTTTATTCCACAGGTTTTTAGTTACTTAGTTCATAAATTTCGTGTGTGTAATTAATTTATACTACATCATTTTAATCAATACATTGTAACGATATCATAATCTCACCTAAATAAAACATCGAAATCATGACATCTAATAATAAAATAATTAAAATAACGTATAAAATAATAAATATGAAAAAATAGAACAATGTTAAATAAATGAAGGGAGACGACAGCTGTCGCCTGCAGTAAAAAAATGTACGTGTTAAATTACAATAGAACTAGGATTTCTACAACCTTGAAGCAAACACATGGTCAACAGTAACGGAACCCAGGGTAGCGGAGAGTTTTTTTTACTAAAAAGAGAAATCAAAGGGAACGCCTGTGTCATAACGGTCTACAAGTAGAAAGTCTAACGGTACTTCAAAAAAACACAAAAACGGAAAGGAGAAAGTAGGTCGGCCAATCGAAGACGTTCTCGTGCTTTAAAAACAACGGAAAGATTTAAAAACAACCACTAGAAAGCGAGTAAGGACACATGTAGAGAAAGTTAAGGAAAATCCACGAATCAGCGAAAAGGGCGCGAAAACTCGTGTTCGAGAGAAGGAGTCTTAAAATAAATTCTTAGAGAGGAGTCTTACAAGGGAAGTCGAGACACAAGGTTATGGGCACAGATAGTCTGTTCTGTGTTCCATAGAGTTTGTTCAACAATAAATAAAGGGACAAGAAGTCGCTTTGTTTATTAAAAAGTTTAATAAGTCTAATTTAAAGTAGAGTAAAAAGGAAATTAAGATTTAAGTAACAATAGGAATTACAGATTAGGAGTTTTGTGGAGTTTTCTAAAAAATCAGATCGAGAAATGGATTTCAATTGACCAGAGCCAAGGGATTTCCGTCATCGCAGAAAGAAGCTGGAAATTGGAACAACCCCAGGGAGCGAGAGAAAGCGTTATATTCAAGGAATAAAGTGTTTTGAGCAGTGTGGTGTCTTTTAAAATAAAAGAGAAAATTAAAGTTTTATGTGTAGTGAAAAAGTGCAAATCGACCGATCAAAAGGACCAGCAATTGATTAGTACCCCAATTTTTGTTAATTAATTATTAAATTCATTTTAAATATATTTCACTTTCTATTGAGCCATTAAAAGACCTATTGACCCGAGATAATAGATTGTGTTTGTTTAAATAAATTTAAAACTGAGCTAGCCAATTTAAAAAGATAATAAATGTTAATGTAAAGCAAAGTAATATTAAATTTGTAAAGAAATATAATTAAAAAAATCCTAAAAGGGAACTAATAATTTGTATATTCAAGTTTTTAACTAATGTTAAAAATAAAGTAATTTTGTAAATTTAATTGTCTGTTATAATAGAAATTAAAATTAAGGAATGAATGAGGAATAAATGATTTTTAGTTAAGTGAGAATTCAATAATTTCATGTACTTGTTTCATTTTTTTTTGTTGTAAATTATTCATGAAATTAAACTAAAGATTTTATCCAGGTAAACGTTGTTTGTTAATGAGTTTTAATTATAAATTGTGTTTAGTAGAGTAAAGCTTTTGATAAATAAATAACATCAGTAGAGTAGATGTTATAACATATACTCTTTTAAATTTATGTATCCTGAAATAAAGGCATTTAAAATGTCACATGTACATACCTCATGATACATATCACGGTGTTATGTATATTTACAAACGCTCTTACATCGACAACAAAAACATAAACATGTCCAATTGCTTTTGCATGTCGTTTATCAAAGTCATACTTGAGCTCAGTAATCCCGGATTACAAATTTTCTGTAACAGATTGTTCTTAAAGGGGGTTGTCCTTTCCATTGGAATTTATGTCCTCAAAAATCCTTGGCAAAAAAGGTTTCTAAGGTACAGCACTATTTTCTTTTATGGTCTTACAAAATATCTCATTTTATTTCTTACAATAATCTAAATTCCGGTAATGAAATATTTAAATAATTACAATAAATAACATCCTGTATTACCTGTATCCTGTATTCCTTTCACTAAAATCCAATAGAAAATTTCCGACTTTAAAAACTCCTACCCAAAGTAAATTTCATTTGCCATTTTTTACATCAGAATTTACTGTAGAAAATATTCGATTTTCCATTGTCACATTTATTGCCAAACTTTTATTAATCGAGATAAAGATATGTAGTTGTTATTAATGTTAATACCCATTGACTGTTGTAAGTTAATAATGTGAATTCTGATTTTAAAACTGATCTTCTTTAATTTCTCATAATTGAAGTTAATCATGTGGAAAGAAATAATAAATTAAATAGGTGTAAATTTAGAAATTGTGTTTAAAATAGAAGTAGTAACGGATCCAAATGTTTATTATGCCTCAAAAGCTGAAGTTTTCAAGTCAGACAGAAATATTTTGTATCGTCAAGTATACAGTCATTTAAAATACTTTTGATAATGAAATGGAGATAATGCTTCTTTATTATAAATACAATAATAAATATTCACATCCTTCCCTTTATACCTGCAACACTGGTTTCCATTTCATGTTTATGACCCTCAAGGTTTAAAAAGAAGTTTAGATTAGGCGAATATTAGATTTTCAAATAAGCGATCTCATCAATTAAATTTAATCAAAGACAACAAATTTAAATAAGCCAATAAAAATATCAAAAACATATTTTTCGATAAAATTCTCAATTCTACTTGAATTTAAACAATCATAAATGTTCTAATTGATTTGCCATGTTTTGTAAATCTTTACTTAACATAATTTACTACAAACATTATTATGCCAAACAACATATTTGATTACTGTTGAATTAATTGCTAGTAACGCTTAAATGGACAATGTCCATTGCTCCAGGGCATGGAGGAGGTAAACACGATTAAACCAAAGTCCAATCACAGGTATAGGTGTTAGTGAAGAACCACTGGAGTGTATAAAACAGCTGAATATTCCCACTAATCCATATCCAGTCTGATGGACATGTTCAACATCATCTAAGCTACTAAGTAATAACTGACAAAATATAAACGGAAGTATTAGACATTTAGCTCGTTGTATTATGTTCAAAGAAATCTAAATTGTAGTTTGATCGTTTTTCCATACAAATTGTATAAGCTCTGGTGACAAAAATCTGGTTATAAAGTTAAACTGGATGGGAAATGTGTTAGGGTCGTAGAGTAAGATGGGATCTTCTTTTGGTACAGTTACCATGCAAATTAACCCAGCCTTAACCGTTTTTTTTACCCCACCCCATTCTCATCAATGTGTAATGAATGAATTGCAGTACTCCCTTCCATGCGATATTGTCCTGTGTCATCCTTCTGATAATTTGTTATCTTCATTTGTTCCCTGAAGTGAATGAGAGTAATATGGAATGTCATATTTCATATACTATGATATCATATTTCCCTCCTATCAACTAACCGTTTTGGCAGTGAATTTCAACTGGCAAAAAGATTTAACAACTGAGAATAATGACTTAGTGTTAGTAACGTCATCTTAAACAAATAAAGTGTTTATTGTGGAAAATTGTGTTTTTTATTGTTGGGTGACTGAAGTTTCAACGAGTGAATTTAAAGTTTAAATATAATATAATAAAAATTTTAATGTAATGAAAGTCTAAAAAAACAAAAAATATGAAATCAAATCGATATTTATGGTTTTTTTTTAATTGGGATACCAATGCAATTACAGGTATTATTGTTCTTTTCCGACCATGACGCAATTGGAGTATTTAAAGACTAGGGTGATTATCGAGAGATATTTTACAGATGTTTTTAAGTTTAGTTTTTATTATACATATTCAATGTGTCTGAGTTAAACAAACATTTTGCCTCAGGGAAACAGATAGCTTTTTTTATAGTTGACAGATAATGTTTCGAAATACATAATAAGGCTTTTTTTCAATAATTAAGTAAACATGTACATTTGAACGTTTTACTTTTAATTAAGGTTAGGAACAACTGTCAACGTTGAACAAACATCTTGTTTAAAGGAAACGGATTGTTTTTCTGAAGTTTTTTTATAGTTTACAGGTAGTGTTTAGAAAGACTTAATAAGATGTTTCTGATTTTGTTTCAAAGTTTGAGTGAAATGTAAATTGGAACGTTTTACATCCCTTTATAAGTTGATCAACAACTGTCATCGTTGAACAAACATCTTGATTCGGGGAAACCGATTATTTTTTTGTGGTTTTTGTATAGTTTCTAGGTAATGTTTCAAAATATATGGTAAGGCTTTTCTGATATTGTTTCAATTTTTGAGTGACATATAAATTGGAACTTTTACTTCAATTTTAACTCGAACAACAACTACCAACGTTTGGATATCCTAAACAAATCGTACAGCTGTAACTTTGATTGATCTACTTTGTACATTTAGTACGGTATTAGCAAGGATGTTGTAACAAAAGCCTATATGGTTGTAAATTTATTGATTACTGAAATAGTTGATTACTTTTGTAAAGACAACTCAATTATTAACCGTTCCTCACTCATATTCATTGCTACTAGCAATGTTTGGTCCATTGAATTTATATATTTTTTGTATAGCAGTTAGTTGTTACATCTGGATTTCCTACTACTGGTGCCTCTGCTTTTACCTTATTTACTCCCTGAATGATTATTTAAATACCCTAATAAAAACAGTATACATCAATGTTCTATATCTATAAAGTATTTTCTGTGTATTTATTTGATAAGACGGTAACTACATAGTCTGAATAAATAAAAAATGGTGCAAATGTAGCACATAACCATCTACCACACAAAAACTATGTTCTTCAATAAAAATATTCAAAAAATTCTACAAATAATGTTTTTAAAATACTATAAAAATTATGACGATGATTGATCATGCATAGGAAATGAGATTTGAATATAATCATTTAAATAGAATTTATAGTTTAAAATATTAAAGAATATTAGTAGACTGATTGAAATTTTGGTAAAACCGAGATATCGGGTCGTCCTTACGACCTGGCCAATAAGTTTGCTCTCGTTTTCCGTACATCATATTTGCATTGATACACTCATCCCCAAAACTTGTTGTATAGCAATTTATTGAAGATTCTTCGTCCCTTGAGCACAAAGACTAAGCGGTATGTCTGGAATAATAAATAGGAATTGGGGCGAGAGTGGGAGATGTCGTATCTCTAAGGGAAGAGAGAAATATTCACTATTTAAGTTGTGTTAGGAATGCATTTCTCTCTGTAGTCAATTTTATTTGGGTTGAGTACGAGTTTATTTGTTAAATATGGTGTATTTATTTTTATTTTTATTGGCAAAGAACGGGACGTAATAAATAAATATATCTAACAGTTTTTCGTACTTAATGTTACACCAGAAATTCCATTTAGCTGAATTTTTTTTTATAAAATTTTAAATTTTTAAAGTTATTTTTGTGAAATATGAAGTTAAAATTCCATTACAATATTTAAAATATAAAATACAACAATATGTTGAGTAAAGTAGTGCCCAATATCAATGTAACTTGAAAGATACACTGAAGCTGAATATCATTAAAATCTCAACATTCCCTTTGAGTTGTTCACAGAAACCAAATAGGTGGATATAGAATTTATAAATAATATTATAATGTACACATATCTTATAAAAATAAAAACAATTAAATATATTTTTGTTTCATAATAATAATAAAACGTGAGTAGGATCGCTTCAAACTTAGAATTTGTTGTAAAATGTTAAACACATACATCGCTTGAAAATTAAATGTAAATATTCAAGAATCGGATTTTACCTTCGTCATAAAATCATAGTTTTATTCTTCAAGTTAAACACTACATCCTTTTTCTTCCTGCACACAACTCACACACGGCTGCTCAGAATCAATGAAAGAGAAACTACTTATCTCAAACCCCATTTTCCTTCATGCAAAAGGCTATCCAAAGCGTGGGTGGTAACACTTGTAATTCAACTCTACACAGTTCAAAATTCTTTGATGTTACGCGTTGTAAAGACGAATGTAGAGAATAGGAGTGTGTTTAAAATTTAGTGTTTTTGTTACAATGTTCCCTCAGTGTGTTTCGGTCTTGATATATATAAGCTGTAAATTGAACCTAAAGAAACATATTTCTATCTTTATTCTATATGAAACAGATTTTGTCCTGGTACTCACTCATAGTGAGTAGCGGTGTGATAATCATGAGGAATCCTAGCTGGATATTAAACCACCTCTTCCTGTAGTTTTGTGTTAGATCACATCTTTCCTATCAAGTCTCTCTTGTCTAAATCTTTATCTATTCCTACCCTGATGCTAAGAAGGTATTCGAGTACTACAGGTCTTTATCTCTATTCTTCTACTTTTTTATAATACGATGAGACTGAGAGGTTTTTCAGCTTTTACAATAAGAAAAGGAACAGATTTCTTGATATAATATAACGAAATAATGCATACTAGAATATTCCCTTTAATAATAACACGTTGGTGTTTATTTTTTAAATAAGCACTATATATTTACACAACGTAAAATATACTTATACCCAAAATAAAGTACTTATTATAAAGTATAAAGTATTTAGTATAAAGTTACTTAAAATAAAGTACTGTCGTGAAAATAATTATATTAAAATAACATTAAAAATCGTGTTCTAAACAGATGAAATTCAACAAAACCAGGTCCTGTGTCTGTTTTAGTATGAATTTCAAAACCTAAAACGTAAATGATGAAATATGTCTTCTTATTTTTATTTACGTAAGGACACAAATGTAGTTTTTTTTATTAGTTAACCTTTATTGTCTGTATTGTTAGGGTATATTCACACTATATTATATTAAGTTTGATATGATATAGGTTATTTTGGATGCAATATGAAACTTCAAAACGTCAAAAAAGTAATACATGTAGACGTTTTGTAATTTTGTTTAATAACTTCCTGTTTTATGGTTGTATAAAACAATTGAAATCAGAATTTTTCTTCTTTTTTTTTATGTAAAACTATGTAAGAGGAGCTTTCACCACGTAATACTACCATGTAAGACTCTTTCATGACAATTTTTTTTTACTAGCCTTTTAGTTATTAAGAGTTATGGATCTTGGGGATCCACCAGGTTCGATTTTCCAAATCACTGTTATAAAATATATCTGGCTCAGTGTTTTAAATAAGGACAGACGCGAGATTAACTTGTGTATTATTATTATTATTATTTTGTTTGAACAAATTATAATTTTGTTATAAATTATATATATTTCAAGATTTACTCGTAATTTTTTATAATCTTAAACATCAAACTTATGTAACTTACTAAAATTTACTGAATTGATTATTAATAAAAACATTCAAATTTCCCCTGGAATGAACTTTATCATGATTTCTATACAGTTCAATCAACATTTAATTATATAAAACATTTTTATTTGAAAACTCTTATTACAATCTAATATTTCTTACTTACTCTAACATATTGAAGTATTTTTTATATTACTTATAGCTATGCATTTTTAATTTCTCTATAAATTTTAACTCAGTTTTTAATTTTCTAGCTACTTTAAAATTGCTTGGAAAGGTATCGTAAAATCCTTAGTTTATTTGTACCAAAGGCGTTTCGAATTTTTAAAACCTATAGTTATTTACAAACAATTGATTAAAAGATTATTACAGTATGGTGAATCTGATTTATTATATTGACTTTAGTTTGATTTTAAGTTTATTTAATTTTAGTTTCAGTATTAATTAAATTAATTTAGTTGTAAGATCTCCCTTAATCGAATGTTTTTTTATTACTCACTACTCACATAATTAGCTGTGTTTTCGTTCATAGCACTTATAAATTTAACTTTACACACCTTTATTTAACTAATATTGATTTAATTTCTGAACTTTCATTTAACAGTTAACACTTGCTTAATACCTTTTGTACCGCTTTTTATGGCTTATCTTGCCTTTGATATATTATGTTTATTTATGAACTTGTTACATTTTGAATCAACATATTTAAGTTTGGAATAGCCTTGTTATTACGTTTGTTTAGTTTGATTATTGGGGGAAGACTTAGCACGACTGTTGAGAGTCGTCCCCACTTTATTTTTAACCTTTAATCATTTCAAATTAACTTTGGATTTCATTGTTTGATAATCGCGGCCTTTTATCTGATTGCACGTTCCGTTTTTGCAATTGTGCATTTTCCGTGAAACTCTTTGAGTTCACAGAGGCCAGTTCTCAGAGTTTTCTGTATATTTTTCTAATTTCCTTAAGAAATTAACCATAGTTCTTATTGTGGACACATGTGCTTATAGTAATTTGAAACCGTTTAGCAATGCTGTAACTTAGCTTGTATTAACGTTAATTTTATTTCTCTAATATATAGATATTCATTTTTTTAATATATCTCTGACAACCATTATACATATTACTTTGGAGCGCCCTTTGTATTCTTAGTCGAGTACCCTTGCTGATGTCTTGGAATTGTGTAGAAACTGTTTTGAGTGGACGCCATTTCAAAACGAAAAATAAAACTGAAAAAAAAATGCACAAACATCGACCGGTCTTTTTTTCAAATATTTCTACATAGCGATTAGTAGACTTGTTTGCTTTTAAGTGAGTATCAATCATACAGCCAAACAAAAAGACAATACGCCAAATAGTTAATTTAAAACACTTATATCGGTTACTTATTTATTAAAGTGATCCAATCAGAAGACATCTATGTATTCATTATTTGATTGGATCTAGATTGATCAATTCATGGTTGATATTTACAAAGATAGTTAACTATACTGTTAGTTTGTGATTGAAGTATAATAATAAACGAAAGTCGGAAACAAATGTTGATATAAAACGTTAAAATGAAGTTGCAATATATTGCAATAAAGATGAGTAATTATGTATACGTGAAGAGATTTTAAACAATTTATTTAAAGGGAATTTCTAATTCAATTCAAGAAGGTTAGTGAGAGTGATTGGTTGTCATGATTAACCTTGCATGAGCTGGGCAATAGGTTGTGTATCAAACTACGGCCATCGTATAGCTATTTATACGTCGTTTACATACGGGTATCAAAATGTGTCCTGATTATTAAACAAGAATTGGGTAAGAATATACCTAAAAGGTAAGAGAGAGTGATCAGTAGTCTAAGCTAGATGTGTTTGAGTTATGTTTAAATATTTCATTAATTCTCTTAATGGTTTACTTAGCTATCTAATTAAGAACGGGTTTTCATGTTAAATATGAAAGTATTTACTGATAAGGCGTAAAATTTTAGTAAATATAAATATCTTAAAGTTTTAAATTAGTTGTGTGTAATTTACTATTGATCAAGTCTTTTATTTGACTGGAAAACTGTTTGATAAAATCAAAACTTTTGTGTTCTTTTTCGAATGAAGATTAAAATTTGTCGTTCACTCTCATCGCTAGATACACAAATTTAAATTACAAAACATCAAACTTTCTTTTCATCATACAATTTTACGTTTATCTTTAATTTCAAAATGTTCATCCCTTTTATATCCTGCTCGGCACTCAGGCACGGGCGGAAAGATACTCAAGATCAAAGAAAGTGAAAGTGCTATCCCAAACCTATTTGTTTTCGTTCACGTAAAAAGGCTAACCAAAAGAGATGTAGAGACACTCGTTGTATTCCTGCTCCACAAAGTCAAAAACTCTTTGATAATACCCTACACATTGTAAGCTACGAATATAGGGTTTGCGAATGGCTTGAAAATTTTGGTATTTAATGAATCTCTACCTACATTCTATCTGTTGTCCAGTGCCAAGCTTCGATTATGGGTTATTAATGACAAACTTCAGCTGGAGAGTTTACCTAAGAAATATGTTTGTATTGTTTGTTGGAACATATTTATTGTTATAAACGCAATGAAATAACTAATTCTTGTAAGCCTATTCTTACTTTAGTTATTTAACATTGGAGTTTACATGTAAAATATGCTCTAATTTAATTTCTACTCTATGTATTCCAAAACGTAGTGCATTAACATATTAAAATTCAAGATCGTATACAATAATTTCTGTTGAACTGTTAAAAAGTAGGCACAAAAGTGAACAAATAGTAATAACAATAGTAATAATTCTACGGAAGTGACAAAATATGCTTAGGTAAAAGTTCTGTAATTAAACACTAAAATGAACATAGAATAAATAATCAGAAATTAAATTTCAACAAAAAAAAATGTTTAAATTTGTATTTGAATGATCTAACTACTGTTTATTGTATGTAGTAGAACGTCAGTCGTATAAAATATTTCTTGTATTATATACCAATCTACATCTAAATTGAAAAACTGTGTCTATCCAGTTCATTCGTGTGTATATTAACCGATTTTTATAAAAATTGTCTTGTTTTTAAAAAAACACTAAACAACAATTGTTTGATATTTCTTTTTCTTTAAGAAATTACTTTTCTTGCCTCCACGTTGTTGAGCACTACTTGCCACGAACTTAATACATTACTATATCCGTCTATCTACTTGCTCCACCTGGACAACAATTACCACAAATTCCCCTCTGCGCCCTTATCCGGAGATCCGAATAAACTTTTTAAAATCTTACCCTCTTCTTCTAATTGTCCCTTTTTCGATGGCGGATCTCGTCTGTCCTGGTCAAGAACACTGCTAACCCTTCAGAGGATTTATTCAATTGATTTTAAAATAATTTTTAATTTATTTTCATAAACAATAACAAGTTTTCTTACTTTAATTGTATTATTCTTCCCTCAAGCCGTGCCGTTTAGAAAATATGATTTGTTTGGATTATATTATTACTATACTTTAGCAAACATGGTATCATGTTTATTATTTAAATAGATTACTTAAATAACAATAAATTATCACATGAAAATATACATAGGTTATGTGTAATAAATTTAATAAATCCAGTTTGTTTAGCCTTTAAACTAATTATTTATACCTTTAAAACAATTTTAAATTTTAGAACATTGAATATTTTCTTACATGTATCTATAAAAAACGAAATATCTTTACGTCCTAACTTTTTAAAATCTTAATTACAATATATAAAATTTTATTTTTTATTATTTAAGACGACCAAAGAAAAGTTTAATATATTTTGAAAAAAAAAAAAGTAATTTTGTACTGTTGCCTAAAAAGCATATACTACGATTTTCATATTTGCGTATTTTTCCTTAAAATTGTGTTTGAGTACGAATATAGTTGTTTCTCGGTCTTGTTCGAAATTAGTGTTTACCTCTACTGGAATAAATATGTTATGACTCCAGATCCTGAAATGATTGAAAGTCGCCAATGACAAGTAGATCACTTTATGATCGAGGATCTATATAGTTACCTAGTTGCTACTCTTAATTGTAGTGCTAATAATTCATCAAAATTCGTTGACGGTTGTTGCTATAGATAAGTCCTTCCGTGGTACTTTGTAATTTTTCTTTTTTAGTTATTGCAAATTTGAATCATTGTGATTATTACTTTTTACTTTATGAATGATTATTTACTGATTTTAACACTTTATGAATGTTGCCATTATTTTAAACACACGAGTACCCTACTAATGATTTTGTTTTCTTGATTAGTACTTACTTCAAGCAGTCTATTTTGGATATTTATTTTGTTACAGCTGTTTCGGTACTATCATACCATTATGAGACAACAAAACATTTTGAACATTTAAACACTAATACAAAATGCACAAAAACATAATACGGATTGGTACCACCGAATTACCGTACACGTCAAATTTTAAATAATGTTTATGTGGCCACATCCTACTCTTGCTATAGTTAACTGCTTACTAATTATTTTTTGTGTATTAGTGTTTAAATGTTCAAAGTGTTTTGTTCTCTGATGATGGTATGGTAAAAACAGCTGTAACAAAGGAAATATTCAAAAGAGACTGCTTGAAGTAAGTACTAATATAGAAATACTTACCAAAGCAGTCACAAGGCATTATGGAAAATACTAATGACACTATAAGTTATATATTAAAAAAAAAATAATTAACGCATTGACCTAACCTAACCTAACCTACACCCTATCTGCTGAGAGCTTGAGAAGAAGTCACGATCTTCTTTTCAGCTTTTTGATTTTCCAAAATAAAAAAAAAAATAAAAAACCAGAATTTAGTCTACCAACTTGTTGATTTGTATTAAATGATTTATCTTTTCGTATTCAATGCATTTTTTCCCCTTTTAAAGCTGGTTATTTCAACAAATTTACCTACTACCAATTTTTATACTCTTCTTATATTATTGTTTAATCATTTCCCTTTATTTATGATCCTTTATTATTATGTATAACTTTATTATTTATTTTTTCATTTGTTTTCGAGGCAGGACTTATCCTCTTGACATCTCCGTTCCATTTCAATGTTGACCTAGTTCTATTCGTTGTTTTTTTTGCTTGCATTTTTCAGTATTAGGCAATTTTTTTTTTCATTTTTTATTTGTTTATAACTAATAACTGGGTCCACTGATTTTGATCAGTTTTTCCCAGTTTTGTTCTTTATACTCTTGTCATTTCGTACGAGTTCGAATTATATTTTTACAACAAGAATTTTCCGAGTTATCGTCCTTAACGAAATTGCCTTTCTAATTTTACTTTTAATTGTTCTCTGTTCTTAGAATTTCTTTTCACTTTCACATCACTTTGATCTAAAACAAAATGACTAGAGTTTTCATCTATATTGATTATTTTCTTGTTTATTCAACTTTAAAGTTCTCACTTTTTGTAGCTCTATTTATTAGTAGCCCCTCCCTACTCCCATGCTTTCATAAGTATACTGATCTTGATATTGTATTCGTTTTAACTATTTCTTTACAATACAAAAACTTTCTTATTCATATTTAATAACTATTTTACTGCAATTACGATTTAATAAATTTAAATTTAATTCACCATATCTTCTAAAGTTTAGTGAAACTTTTGATCAAAGTTTCCTCATTTACATTTATTACTTAATTTTATTATCTATCTTAATCAAAAAGTCTAATCAAAAATGATTTTAAACCCTATTTTTTCTAGAAATATGTTTCATTACTTTAATTATACTTTTAATATCTGTTTATTATCCATTTTAATTTATTCTATCGTATTCAGAAATTTAAATTATTTGTTTCTTAAATTTTAGTTTTGACAAACTTTTAATTCTTAAATAACTTTATTTTATTGGTACACCTTATTAATTATTCAAATGAGTTAAATACAATGTAATTTTATATTGTTAACTTTTAATAAATTAAGAATATATTGTTTTTGATTGGTTAGTTTTTTAAAGTCATGGTTCTATAAGTTTGATAACCCCTTATTGTTAGCCTTTACTTTCAAAGTTGTGTAATGTTTTTACAGTATTCAACAATTTCTTCTTCTTTTTTCTTCTTCTTTTTTTTCACAAAATATTACATTTCATCGACTAGGCCTATTTCCAATCCATTGCAATGGTCAATGTTATTTTTTTGACTGACAACTACCGAATTGATATTTTTGGAGACGTAGACTTTTGTTTAATTTTTATTTGTTTTCAAGGTGGGTAAGAGAGTAAATTTGTGCAATATTTATAAACCGCTTATAAACTTATAAACCGCTTTACGTTTATTGTAAAACTCTCCTACCACCAAAAAAACAAGTTGTTGAGGCTAATAAACACAAGTACCTCCTTAAGAGAATTTCTAGGATCGGCGCTAATACACACTACCTCCTTAAAAATGTTTCTAGGAGAGAGAGTAATCAACACACATACCTCCTTAATGAAAATCCTAGGTCAAAGGATAATAAACACACGTACCTCACATAAGATCGTCTCTATGTTGAAGGCTAATAAACACAATTTCCTCCAAAATAAAGTTCCTAAGTGGGCGGCCAATGAACACACTTACCTTCTTGGAAACTGTTTAAATGCGAAGCTAATAAACACACGTACCACCTTAAGAAAGTTCCTAAGTGGGGCTATTAAATACACGTACGTACTTAAAAAGTTTCTAGAATAGAGGGTAATAAACAAAAATACCTCCTTCAAGAAAATCGTAGGTCGGAGGCTAATAAACACAAATACGTCATTAAGATCGTTCATAGGTGGAAGGCCAAGAAACACAATTTCCACTCAAAGAAAGTTCCTAAGTGGGAAACCAATAAACAAACTTACCTTCTTGGAAAATTTCCTAAGTTGAAAGGTAATAAACACACCTACTTAAAAACGTTTCTAGGAGAAAGAGTAATAAACACATATACTTCCTTAATGAAAATCGTAGGTCGGAGCATAATAAACACAACTACATTATTAAGATCGTTCATAGGTGGAAGGCTAATGAACACAATTTCCTACCAAAGAAGGTTCTTAGGTGAGAGGCCAATAAACAAACTTACCTTCTTGGAACATTTCCTTAGCAGGAAACAAATAAACACACTTAACTCTTTATTAAAGTTCCTAAGTGGGGCTAATAAACACAAGTACCTCCTTAAGGAAATTTCTAGGTATTAAGTTTAGGATCTCACCTACCTCCTTAAAAACGTTCCTAGGTTATAAATCGAATAAACACACCTACTTACAAAAGAACGTTCTAGGTGGATGGCTATTAAACATACTTACCACTTAAAACAAAGATCTTATGTGGGATCTAATAAACACGCGTACCTCCTTAAGAAAGATCATATGTGTGAGGCTAATAAACACACGCACCTCCTTAAGAAACTTTCTAGATGGGAAGCTAATTAACACACGTACCTCGTTAGGAAACTTCCTAAGTGGGTGGCTAATAAACACACGTACCTCCTTAAAAAACTTCCTAAGTGGGAGCCTAATAAACACACGTACCTCCATATGAAACTTCCTAAGTGTAAGCCTCATAAACACACGTACCTCCTTAAGAAACTTTCTAGGTGGGAAGCTAATAACACACTTACCTCCTTAATAAAGTTCCTAGGTGGAAGGCTAACGAACACCTTCCTATGAACGTTGTTTCGTTTTGTGATTAGTAAACTCACGTATCTCCCTAAGAAAATTCTTAAGTGCTAATAAATACTCATACCTCCCTAAGAAAGTACCTAGTTTTGAAGCTAATAAAAACGTATCTGCCTAAAAAAGTTCCTAGTTGGGGGTGATAAACAACAAAAATCCACTGATTATTCATTATCGACTGTTACTATGATTTTGAGATTTGTAAATATTAAACAAAATAAAAATATTTGTAAAGGGAATGAAATATTGTTTTAACTGCAATAAAATGATAACGTAAAGATTGATCAAAACTGAGATGAACTCTTTTATTAAGTATAAGGCTGAAATAATAACACGAGGTATTGACATTTCCCTTCACTCTGTATCTTTCTTTGAAACTATAAAGAACAAATCACACCACAAGTTGACATTCTGCTCTGCACCTCACAGGATTGCATGAAAAATAAAAAAGCAATTTTTCTGTAGTGTGGGCACATTTTAATATTGCATCTGTTCCGGGGATGCCCCCGGGGATCATCTGTCAGGAGATTAAAAATGCAAAGCGGACAATCATCATGAACCTGTATTTCACGACTGTTGATACACTATGCATTACATTCATATCCTATGCAGAAGAGGGAGGGGAATAATTGATTTTCTGTCAAGTTGGGAGAGATTTTACTTTTAAAAAGAAACTTACGTTTTACAAAAGTATGAGAGCTGTGATGTTACTTAGACCCTTGCTTACATCTATTGTTAACATGGATGTTTCAGTAGAACAATTTATTTAGTTTGTTTTGTAATCATTGATAAAAATGGTTGATCCCACTTGTGTTTCTATTTGGTCATTGTGAAGTGTGAATAACGTTGTGCCAGAGATATTTTCGTACAAAACACACTTAAATTAAAGACCGGAATTATGAATTTAGTTCATGAAACACTTTTATAAATCAATAAAAAAATCAAGGATCTAGTTTACAAACGTTTTAATTAGAAAACTGTACCAGTTTGATTATGTATTTAATTTATCGAACTGCTAACTCTTAGTAATTAAATCGATAGAACAAATATACTCATCCCTCAACAATTTATGGCTAGTGTTTTTACTTAATATACCAACACAATAAAACAAAACTGAGTTTCCTCTTAAGAGAGATAAAGATCAGCGCTCTGTTCAAAATTACATATGTGATTGTTTAATTCCCCTGGTTATTTTATTGGAATATAGTAGTGTAAGAATTACCAGAATAATCAATAAATTAAATCATTCGAATGACATAATCACTGTTAACTGTGAATAACCTTTATCAAAGAACATGACTAAATGAATGGATCATTGACATCTGGAATGCAACAATTAGCTTCTCTGGTAACGTGATATGTCTAGATAGCCTACTGGACTTTACATGACTGCATACGTCGTGTAGGTGGATTCACTTTGATACAATCACTTTGTGGACTTATTTCATTTAAGTAAAATTAGCGTGACTTCAAACGTATTTGGAAACCTAAATAAATCGTGACAGGGTACTGATTGGATATGTTAACAAATTAGTAAACTTAAAATCTATTAAATTCTTTTCATCCATGTAATATACCAGAGGAAACTTAGAATGAAAAATATGAACGTGAGTTAAAAACCCCATGTGAATATGATTGTAATATCTAAAGATACGTACCAACCCCAAAGTACCAAAGAAGGTACATACTTGTTTTATTATTTATTTTATTTTATTTCCATCCATAAACAATACAGATACAAAATATTAACACATCTATTACAGCTATTTTATACAATAGTAATCAGCGAGAGAGAAAAAAGAGAAAGAAAAAAAATATGTAGATATGTAAAGATATACTATTCCTGATGTAGCGGTACTTATAGGCTATAATATGTTGTGTAGACATGGGCTATGTACAATCCATGAGTAATAAAAGGCTGATAATTTATGTATGTGTTCTATCCATGAAGTAACTAAAGCCATATGTAATACGTAGAGATATGTACTATTCCTGAAGTATCTAAAGGTTATAAATAATTTGTAGAGATATGTACTCTTAAATCTCTTAAATACGTAAAGTCTGATAATGTAGAGGATATGTCATTGTATTATCCATGACGTAACTTAAGATAGTAATATGTAATGTGTAGAGATATTTACTACCTCTTAAGTACGTAAAGTCTGATAATGTAGAGGATATGTCATTGTATTATCCATGACGTAACTTAAGATAGTAATATGTAATGTGTAGAGATATTTACCACCTCTTAAGTACGTAAAGTCTGATAATGTAGAGGATATGTCATTGTATTATCCATGACGTAACTTAAGGCAGTAATATGTAATGTGTAGAGATATTTACTATATCTTAAGTACGTAAAGTCTGATAATGTAGAGGATATGTCATTGTATTATCCATGACGTAGCTTAAGATAGTAATATGTAATGTGTAGAGATATTTACTATATCTTAAGTACGTAAAGTCTGATAATGTAGAGGATATGTCATTGTATTATCCATGACGTAACTTAAGATAGTAATATGTAATGTGTAGAGATATGTACTATATCTTAAGTACGTAAAGTCTGATAATGTAGAGGATATGTCATTGTATTATCCATGACGTAGCTTAAGATAGTAATATGTAATGTGTAGAGATATTTACTATATCTTAAGTACGTAAAGTCTGATAATGTAGAGGATATGTCATTGTATTATCCATGACGTAACTTAAGATAGTAATATGTAATGTGTAGAGATATGTACTACCTCTTAAGTACGTAAAGTCTGATAATGTAGAGGATATGTCATTGTATTATCCATGACGTAACTTAAGATAGTAATATGTAATGTGTAGAGATATTTACTACCTCTTAAGTACGTAAAGTCTGATAATGTAGAGGATATGTCATTGTATTATCCATGACGTAACTTAAGATAGTAATATGTAATGTGTAGAGATATTTACCACCTCTTAAGTACGTAAAGTCTGATAATGTAGAGGATATGTCATTGTATTATCCATGACGTAACTTAAGGCAGTAATATGTAATGTGTAGAGATATTTACTATATCTTAAGTACGTAAAGTCTGATAATGTAGAGGATATGTCATTGTATTATCCATGACGTAGCTTAAGATAGTAATATGTAATGTGTAGAGATATTTACTATATCTTAAGTACGTAAAGTCTGATAATGTAGAGGATATGTCATTGTATTATCCATGACGTAACTTAAGATAGTAATATGTAATGTGTAGAGATATGTACTACCTCTTAAATACGTAAAGTCTGATAATGTAGAGGATATGTCATTGTATTATCCATGACGTAACTTAAGATAGTAATATGTAATGTGTAGAGATATTTACTACCTCTTAAGTACGTAAAGTCTGATAATGTAGAGGATATGTCATTGTATTATCCATGACGTAACTTAAGATAGTAATATGTAATGTGTAGAGATATTTACCACCTCTTAAGTACGTAAAGTCTGATAATGTAGAGGATATGTCATTGTATTATCCATGACGTAACTTAAGGCAGTAATATGTAATGTGTAGAGATATTTACTATATCTTAAGTACGTAAAGTCTGATAATGTAGAGGATATGTCATTGTATTATCCATGACGTAGCTTAAGATAGTAATATGTAATGTGTAGAGATATTTACTATATCTTAAGTACGTAAAGTCTGATAATGTAGAGGATATGTCATTGTATTATCCATGACGTAGCTTAAGATAGTAATATGTAATGTGTAGAGATATTTACTATATCTTAAGTACGTAAAGTCTGATAATGTAGAGGATATGTCATTGTATTATCCATGACGTAACTTAAGATAGTAATATGTAATGTGTAGAGATATGTACTATATCTTAAGTACGTAAAGTCTGATAATGTAGAGGATATGTCATTGTATTATCCATGACGTAACTTAAGACAGTAATATGTAATGTGTAGAGATATTTACTATATCTTAAGTACGTAAAGTCTGATAATGTAGAGGATATGTCATTGTATTATTCATGACGTAACTTAAGGCAGTAATATGTAATGTGTAGAGATATTTACTATATCTTAAGTACGTAAAGTCTGATAATGTAGAGGATATGTCATTGTATTATTCATGACGTAACTTAAGGCAGTAATATGTAATGTGTAGAGATATTTACTATATCTTAAGTACGTAAAGTCTGATAATGTAGAGGATATGTCATTGTATTATTCATGACGTAACTTAAGGCAGTAATATGTAATGTGTAGAGATATTTACTATATCTTAAGTACGTAAAGTCTGATAATGTAGAGGATATGTCATTGTATTATCCATGACGTAACTTAAGATAGTAATATGTAATGTGTAGAGATATGTACTATATCTTAAGTACGTAAAGTCTGATAATGTAGAGGATATGTCATTGTATTATCCATGACGTAGCTTAAGATAGTAATATGTAATGTGTAGAGATATTTACTATATCTTAAGTACGTAAAGTCTGATAATGTAGAGGATATGTCATTGTATTATCCATGACGTAACTTAAGATAGTAATATGTAATGTGTAGAGATATGTACTATATCTTAAGTACGTAAAGTCTGATAATGTAGAGGATATGTCATTGTATTATTCATGACGTAACTTAAGGCAGTAATATGTAATGTGTAGAGATATTTACTATATCTTAAGTACGTAAAGGCTGATAATGTAGAGGATATGTCATTGTATTATTCATGACGTAACTTAAGGCAGTAATATGTAATGTGTAGAGATATTTACTATATCTTAAGTACGTAAAGGCTGATAATGTAGAGGATATGTCATTGTATTATCCATGACGTAACTTAAGGCAGTAATATGTAATGTGTAGAGATATTTACTATATCTTAAGTACGTAAAGTCTGATAATGTAGAGGATATGTCATTGTATTATTCATGACGTAACTTAAGGCAGTAATATGTAATGTGTAGAGATATTTACTATATCTTAAGTACGTAAAGTCTGATAATGTAGAGGATATGTCATTGTATTATTCATGACGTAACTTAAGGCAGTAATATGTAATGTGTAGAGATATTTACTATATCTTAAGTACGTAAAGTCTGATAATGTAGAGGATATGTCATTGTATTATTCATGACGTAACTTAAGGCAGTAATATGTAATGTGTAGAGATATGTACTATATCTTAAGTACGTAAAGTCTGATAATGTAGAGGATATGTCATTGTATTATTCATGACGTAACTTAAGGCAGTAATATGTAATGTGTAGAGATATGTACTATATCTTAAGTACGTAAAGTCTGATAATGTAGAGGATATGTCATTGTATTATCCATGACGTAACTTAAGGCAGTAATATGTAATGTGTAGAGATATTTACTATATCTTAAGTACGTAAAGTCTGATAATGTAGAGGATATGTCATTGTATTATCCATGACGTAACTTAAGGCAGTAATATGTAATGTGTAGAGATATTTACTAT
The DNA here is from genome assembly GCA_963513935.1 of Aphrophora alni. Lineage (NCBI taxonomy): Eukaryota > Metazoa > Arthropoda > Insecta > Hemiptera > Aphrophoridae > Aphrophora > Aphrophora alni. The sequence goes on along the minus strand of OY740767.1, from coordinate 136,115,236 downwards.
ATCTTAAGTACGTAAAGTCTGATAATGTAGAGGATATGTCATTGTATTATTCATGACGTAACTTAAGGCAGTAATATGTAATGTGTAGAGATATGTACTATATCTTAAGTACGTAAAGTCTGATAATGTAGAGGATATGTCATTGTATTATTCATGACGTAACTTAAGGCAGTAATATGTAATGTGTAGAGATATTTACTATATCTTAAGTACGTAAAGTCTGATAATGTAGAGGATATGTCATTGTATTATCCATGACGTAACTTAAGATAGTAATATGTAATGTGTAGAGATATGTACTATATCTTAAGTACGTAAAGTCTGATAATGTAGACGATATGTCATTGTATTATCCATGACGTAACTTAAGGCAGTAATATGTAATGTGTAGAGATATGTACTATATCTTAAGTACGTAAAGTCTGATAATGTAGAGGATATGTCATTGTATTATCCATGACGTAACTTAAGATAGTAATATGTAATGTGTAGAGATATGTACTATATCTTAAGTACGTAAAGTCTGATAATGTAGAGGATATGTCATTGTATTATCCATGACGTAGCTTAAGATAGTAATATGTAATGTGTAGAGATATTTACTATATCTTAAGTACGTAAAGTCTGATAATGTAGAGGATATGTCATTGTATTATCCATGACGTAACTTAAGATAGTAATATGTAATGTGTAGAGATATTAACTATATCTTAAGTACGTAAAGTCTGATAATGTAGAGGATATGTCATTGTATTATTCATGACGTAACTTAAGACAGTAATATGTAATGTGTAGAGATATTTACCACCTCTTAAGTACGTAAAGTCTGATAATGTAGAGGATATGTCATTGTATTATCCATGACGTAACTTAAGACAGTAATATGTAATGTGTAGAGATATTTACCACCTCTTAAGTACGTAAAGTCTGATAATGTAGAGGATATGTCATTGTATTATTCATGACGTAACTTAAGACAGTAATATGTAATGTGTAGAGATATTAACTATATCTTAAGTACGTAAAGTCTGATTATGTAGAGGATATGTCATTGTATTATTCATGACGTAACTTAAGACAGTAATATGTAATGTGTAGAGATATTAACTATATCTTAAGTACGTAAAGTCTGATAATGTAGAGGATATGTCATTGTATTATTCATGACGTAACTTAAGACAGTAATATGTAATGTGTAGAGATATTAACTATATCTTAAGTACGTAAAGTCTGATAATGTAGAGGATATGTCATTGTATTATCCATGACGTAACTTAAGGCAGTAATATGTAATGTGTAGAGATATTTACTATATCTTAAGTACGTAAATTCTTATAATGTAGAGGATATGTCATTGTATTATCCATGACGTAACTTAAGGCAGTAATATGTAATGTGTAGAGATATTTACTATATCTTAAGTACGTAAAGTCTGATAATGTAGAGGATATGTCATTGTATTATCCATGACGTAACTTAAGACAGTAATATGTAATGTGTAGAGATATTTACTATATCTTAAGTACGTAAAGTCTGATAATGTAGAGGATATGTCATTGTATTATCCATGACGTAACTTAAGGCAGTAATATGTAATGTGTAGAGATATTTACTATATCTTAAGTACGTAAAGTCTGATAATGTAGAGGATATGTCATTGTATTATCCATGACGTAACTTAAGGCAGTAATATGTAATGTGTAGAGATATTTACTATATCTTAAGTACGTAAATTCTTATAATGTAGAGGATATGTCATTGTATTATCCATGACGTAACTTAAGGCAGTAATATGTAATGTGTAGAGATATTTACTATATCTTAAGTACGTAAAGTCTGATAATGTAGAGGATATGTCATTGTATTATCCATGACGTAACTTAAGGCAGTAATATGTAATGTGTAGAGATATTTACTATATCTTAAGTACGTAAAGTCTGATAATGTAGAGGATATGTCATTGTATTATCCATGACGTAACTTAAGGCAGTAATATGTAATGTGTAGAGATATTTACTATATCTTAAGTACGTAAAGTCTGATAATGTAGAGGATATGTCATTGTATTATCCATGACGTAACTTAAGGCAGTAATATGTAATGTGTAGAGATATTTACTATATCTTAAGTACGTAAAGTCTGATAATGTAGAGGATATGTCATTGTATTATCCATGACGTAACTTAAGGCAGTAATATGTAATGTGTAGAGATATTTACTATATCTTAAGTACGTAAAGTCTGATAATGTAGAGGATATGTCATTGTATTATCCATGACGTAACTTAAGACAGTAATATGTAATGTGTAGAGATATTTACTATATCTTAAGTACGTAAAGTCTGATAATGTAGAGGATATGTCATTGTATTATCCATGACGTAACTTAAGACAGTAATATGTAATGTGTAGAGATATTTACTATATCTTAAGTACGTAAAGTCTGACAATGTAGAGGATATGTCATTGTATTATCCATGACGTAACTTAAGACAGTAATATGTAATGTGTAGAGATATTTACTATATCTTAAGTACGTAAAGTCTGATAATGTAGAGGATATGTCATTGTATTATCCATGACGTAACTTAAGGCAGTAATATGTAATGTGTAGAGATATTTACTATATCTTAAGTACGTAAAGTCTGATAATGTAGAGGATATGTCATTGTATTATCCATGACGTAACTTAAGGCAGTAATATGTAATGTGTAGAGATATTTACTATATCTTAAGTACGTAAAGTCTGATAATGTAGAGGATATGTCATTGTATTATCCATGACGTAACTTAAGGCAGTAATATGTAATGTGTAGAGATATTTACTATATCTTAAGTACGTAAAGTCTGATAATGTAGAGGATATGTCATTGTATTATCCATGACGTAACTTAAGGCAGTAATATGTAATGTGTAGAGATATTTACTATATCTTAAGTACGTAAAGTCTGATAATGTAGAGGATATGTCATTGTATTATCCATGACGTAACTTAAGGCAGTAATATGTAATGTGTAGAGATATTTACTATATCTTAAGTACGTAAAGTCTGATAATGTAGAGGATATGTCATTGTATTATCCATGACGTAACTTAAGGCAGTAATATGTAATGTGTAGAGATATTTACTATATCTTAAGTACGTAAAGTCTGATAATGTAGAGGATATGTCATTGTATTATCCATGACGTAACTTAAGGCAGTAATATGTAATGTGTAGAGATATTTACTATATCTTAAGTACGTAAAGTCTGATAATGTAGAGGATATGTCATTGTATTATCCATGACGTAACTTAAGGCAGTAATATGTAATGTGTAGAGATATTTACTATATCTTAAGTACGTAAAGTCTGATAATGTAGAGGATATGTCATTGTATTATCCATGACGTAACTTAAGGCAGTAATATGTAATGTGTAGAGATATTTACTATATCTTAAGTACGTAAAGTCTGATAATGTAGAGGATATGTCATTGTATTATCCATGACGTAACTTAAGGCAGTAATATGTAATGTGTAGAGATATTTACTATATCTTAAGTACGTAAAGTCTGATAATGTAGAGGATATGTCATTGTATTATCCATGACGTAACTTAAGGCAGTAATATGTAATGTGTAGAGATATGTACTATATCTTAAGTACGTAAAGTCTGATAATGTAGAGGATATGTCATTGTATTATCCATGACGTAACTTAAGGCAGTAATATGTAATGTGTAGAGATATGTACTATATCTTAAGTACGTAAAGTCTGATAATGTAGAGGATATGTCATTGTATTATTCATGACGTAACTTAAGACAGTAATATGTAATGTGTAGAGATATTTACTATATCTTAAGTACGTAAAGTCTGATAATGTAGAGGATATGTCATTGTATTATCCATGACGTAACTTAAGGCAGTAATATGTAATGTGTAGAGATATTTACTATATCTTAAGTACGTAAAGTCTTATAATGTAGAGGATATGTCATTGTATTATCCATGACGTAACTTAAGGCAGTAATATGTAATGTGTAGAGATATTTACTATATCTTAAGTACGTAAAGTCTGATAATGTAGAGGATATGTCATTGTATTATCCATGACGTAACTTAAGGCAGTAATATGTAATGTGTAGAGATATTTACTATATCTTAAGTACGTAAAGTCTGATAATGTAGAGGATATGTCATTGTATTATTCATGACGTAACTTAAGACAGTAATATGTAATGTGTAGAGATATGTACTATATCTTAAGTACGTAAAGTCTGATAATGTAGAGGATATGTCATTGTATTATCCATGACGTAACTTAAGACAGTAATATGTAATGTGTAGAGATATTTACTATATCTTAAGTACGTAAAGTCTGATAATGTAGAGGATATGTCATTGTATTATCCATGACGTAACTTAAGGCAGTAATATGTAATGTGTAGAGATATTTACTATATCTTAAGTACGTAAAGTCTGATAATGTAGAGGATATGTCATTGTATTATCCATGACGTAACTTAAGGCAGTAATATGTAATGTGTAGAGATATTTACTATATCTTAAGTACGTAAATTCTTATAATGTAGAGGATATGTCATTGTATTATCCATGACGTAACTTAAGGCAGTAATATGTAATGTGTAGAGATATTTACTATATCTTAAGTACGTAAATTCTTATAATGTAGAGGATATGTCATTGTATTATCCATGACGTAACTTAAGGCAGTAATATGTAATGTGTAGAGATATTTACTATATCTTAAGTACGTAAATTGTTATAATGTAGAGGATATGTCATTGTATTATCCATGACGTAACTTAAGGCAGTAATATGTAATGTGTAGAGATATTTACTATATCTTAAGTACGTAAAGTCTGATAATGTAGAGGATATGTCATTGTATTATCCATGACGTAACTTAAGGCAGTAATATGTAATGTGTAGAGATATTTACTATATCTTAAGTACGTAAATTGTTATAATGTAGAGGATATGTCATTGTATTATCCATGACGTAACTTAAGGCAGTAATATGTAATGTGTAGAGATATTTACTACCTCTTAAGTACGTAAAGTCTGATAATGTAGAAAATATGTCATTGTATTATCCATGACGTAACTTAAGGCAGTAATATGTAATGTGTAGAGATATTTACTATATCTTAAGTACGTAAAGTCTGATAATCCAAAGATATGCATTATCTAGAGATGTCCACTTTCCCTGAAGTATCTAATGTCTGATTGTGTAGAGATATATGTACTTTCCTCGAAATATATATATAGGCTGTAATATGTAGAATTCTGCACTATTAATGAAGAACCTCCTATATGCTGTAATACCTAGCGATTTACACCACCTCTAAAGTACCTTAAGGCTGTAAATTTTTTTACATGGGTGTTGTAACCGAAAACAAACCACCCCCACCCACCCCATAAAAATGAAATTTGTTCATCTTTCAAGAGAATGTAGTCTGAAACCATTGAAACGCAAATCGAGAATTCAGGGCTCTAAACTAATTGTTGGCTCTGCTTTGCTTATTACATACCATTAAAAGTATGAGTTAGTAAAAATAACAAAAATAAAATATCACAAAGGAATTTTTTTTTTTACAAAATAAAAATGTATTTTCTTCTATACCTTTTATTAATAAACTAAAGATATTTTCAAAAAATATGGAACATTATAATTTAAATTTTTAAAGGAATAAAAAGAAAATAACGTTTTTGTTATTTTTTCAAAGCTTTTATTGAGTTTCAAACAAATCTATATATATATATTTATATAAATGTGAGACAATTTCTAAGATATTTCCCTAATATGACTCGTTTAAGTTTTTAAAGTGCAAGATATTTGTTTTATTTAAAGTTCAATTAATAGTCATATTATTTTAATTTGTCCTTTGTTAACCTCTTCGTCGATTAACACAATTAATATATTTTGTACCCAGTCTATGAATACATTTATTTTTTGTTGCTTTCTTCAAAATATTTAAAATATTTTTTAACACAGGCGCTTCATCAGAACTCACACTTTCTTTGCAATTATTCTTTTTGTTGTTGTTTTTTACGCACATGCGATCAATACGCACACCATTCTTGTTCGTATATACTTGTCTAGTAAAAGTATTTTTATCACCTATCGATACAGTTATAGTATTAACAGAATTACCATTATTATATTGCTCTTCTGAATTATTCGTATCTTCATCGTAGTCCTCCTCACTTTCTTCAGGGTCTTCATATTCATCATCGTTATCATTGTCATCTTCTTCGTCATCGCTATTTTCATCGTCCCAAAAAGTTCGTGCTGATAATAATTTACTGTGACAACTATTAAAGTTCGGTCTTTCGCAATTCATTCCCAAAGGTTGTGCAGGTCCGTTTATAAAATTCCCGACGCTAACAAATACATGATTATTAGCACGTTGTCGGTTTAAAATATTATTCCTTCGTCTCAAAATCTTCATCTAAACAACGAAGATGATTTCATAACTTTACTAAATTGTATCTTTATTCAATCCAATTAAATAACTAAATGTAAATATAGATTTGTAACAAAATGTGAGTTTATATCATTTTTAGTTACCAATTTATTTTTATTTTGAGATAAGAAGACCTCAGTCAAAACGCAAAATATAATTTAATTTTTAATATACATTTATTTTAAAATATTTTTAAAAATGATGTGGGGGTTTTAAACTGAAAACGTATAATTTAATGTAAGTATTTGTCAATTGATTCATTTGTAAAACATAACATAGGTTCGTAATGATTGCGCAATGTTTTATTCATTTAAAAAAATAATAATTTTATACGATTAATTATATGAATGTTTAATATGTAGTTACGTTTTTAACCGTATTCCAGATACTGATCAATTACTGACCATTTCAATCTATATTAAAAGGTAAAATGTTTTTTTTCTGTCCTTGAAAAACTACTAAAATCAAAATCTCACCAACCACACCTAAAATAATTCTAATTCAATCATTTTTTTAAATAATTTGGTTAACTTCAAACAAATAAAAATATATATCTGTGCATAATGTTAATGTGTACGTGTGAATGTGATTATTTATCATGTCAAAACGTCAACTTACATTTTTGTGTGAATACACTACTTCCAACAAACAAATCAAGACCAACAGTAGAGTTAGCTTCATTTTTGGTATTTTGTTATTAGATTTAAATCCTAGAATCTCTTATGAGATTTACTTGTTGTAGGATTTAATCTGAAATAAGAATAAAAAATAACAATAGTTATTTTACAGTAAACTGTATACTATATTTTAGTAGGATATAATAAATCTATACAAATTCAATAATTTTTGTATTAAATTAATTTGATATAGCATTTCACATGTATGAAAAGGAGAACTCTTTTTGATTGGTTTGCAAAAATATCTCAGAGGATATTTTTTACAAGTGGCAAGCTTGGTCAATTATTAATATATAAGTTTAAGGTAAAAACTAAATTAATTACTAAAACCAAATGTTTATTAGTGAACTAAAGCAAAGATTGCAGAGTTATTTTTTTATATATTTGACAGACTACAGGATAGAAGACACTCTCATTGAAAACAATTATTATAACAAATTTAGTTAGAAGATAAATTTAACGTATCAAAATCAAAATTTAGTAATATTGTAAATATATTTTACATGTGAGACCTAAACATATTTTAATTTTTAAAACGTTGCACACAAGAATTACGATTACGTCGCCATCAAAGAAGCCAGCTGCTTTTCAAACGTTAGTTTATCAAAGTATAAAAATCTAGGACATCAAAACATTTAATAGATCAATTTAAGTAAAACATACCTTTGAATGTTTAGAAGGTAAAGTCTACAATGAAGCTATGGATGCAGTGAATCATATTATGAGGCATTATTAATAAAAACAAGAGAGCTATGGTTTGTTGTTCCTAATTAGTTCCATATTAGTTGACTAAACCTTCGTGTTCTGTTAATTCTTTTTGATGTTATAGCATAGCCCATTGTATGCACTTCTTTATTCTATCAATGGTGTCCGAAATTGTGTAATAAAAACTAACGATAACGTATATATATATATATTAAATTGAACAAAGCGAACTATCAGTATCTAATATGATACTGCGTTTTTTAGAACATTTCAAAATAAAATAATAATTTTTTTTAAACTTAATTTATTATGAATTACTTTTTCCTAACTTTCTCATATCTGTTTGATTTTACATAATTATCTTCTTTCCATTGAATAATATGGCATTCATACATATAATTGTAATCTGAATGTTGTTAGCTATTTTTTGACATCTTATGATTTATGGTTATTTGGTTAATCCAAATCCTCCTCCTCGGCCTTTACTAGAAGGTTGATGTTTGATCTTTCCTTCATTTCCTTCTTTGATATTCTTGTTTGCCTCCGGATTGTTAATAATCATCTTAGACACTTGGATTAAAAAACTAATTATATTTTTTTATTTAACAAGAAAAACTATTGTTAATGATTTAATGATGTTAAAACTGAATAAGGAATAGAATGTTGTGAAAGTGCCTAGTCTAGATTCGCTAATCGGATGTGTAATTACGAATATTGTTGGTATATATTCATGCTGCAAGGCCATATTCCAGAGTTACGATCAGACTTGTTCTTCAATACTGAATGACGTGAATGTTAATTTGATAAGAGTTGAGATGCAGAAAGACCAAAAAGAGAAAGATTAAAACGGAAAAAATTGGAACCTCATCATAATTTAACGTAAAGAGTTGTTGGGGATCTAGAGCACATGAAGTTGGTCATGTTACATAGGTCACACTTCTTTGAATTACTGTGTAAAATATCCTCACCTGAAATTTATAGTCGTAACCGAACACATGAACAAAGATGTGAGCATAACATCAACGTGTGACCGTAACCTAACTCATGACTCAATTCTTAAATTTGTGATAGTAATTTAACCCATGACCAAAGGATGTTTCCCTAACCTGAAATTTGTGACTGTAACCCGTGTGGTCTGGGGAGTTAGTTTGTAACCTAAACTAATAACTACAGTGTTTTTATATAACTTGTACTACCGCCTATAGCCACCACCTATTTTATATTGTATGACTGTGTATTATATTTAAGCATAACTTGTAGTAACAGCCTTGACTACCAAAACGTACTGACTTTTTTCTTCTTCTTGACAGTAGATTTGCATCCACATCATCTTAGTAACCCTACTGTTACTTACAGAGCGTATTAGCGTTATACCCACTAAATGATGCCTAATATAAAATAACGAACAAAAAACGAAACATCAACTATTCTGTTGAAGAAATAATATTATTTTAAATTTAATTATATTATATTTTTAAGTGGTGGTGCAATGGAATTCCCGGAAAAGGCTGATCCTGACAATGGCGGTTCAGTGGAAAAATTTATTGAAAAAGGGAAAGGTGAGAGAGGGAGTACTATCAATAAAATATTTATATTGCTGTTTGGTTTTAATTGATTATACTAGATAAAAAATTGAAGAGGGGATTGTAATAATGACTAAAAGTCAAAAAATCTTAGATTATGATGAACTGACATGTAATTCATTCAAACTTTTAAAATGGAACTCAGATTAATTAAAATTTTGGCATTACTCTCGGAGAAGGGGGAGGAGGAATGCAATCCATCCTTTAACAGATATGGTGTTGGCCTTTGGTTATTGATACCCTCATTAATTAAGTCAGTTGTAGATAACGTAGCCAAAAAAAATTGTTTTTAATTTCAGCTAGCCCAACAAGAATATGGGATATTAAAAGGAAATAGGGTGAGAAATTGTCCATAACATGCAATGCAACGTTAATATGTCAAATGATAACGATGACTTAGTAAACAAATTTCCAAATTGGTCACATGGCTATTACTCATTACAATAGAATTGGGTAGTCCTGAGTCAGAAATGTTACTAATTCTAACAGACATCTCAAATCTATTTTCATCATTTTTTGTAAAAAATATATATATATTTTTTTTAATGTATAGTTGGGATGTCCCAACTAAAATATGACAATATCTAACTTTTGAATTATAAATATGTTAGAGTGCTTTAAATGGGGGACCTTCCTTTCTTTTCAATGAAATTTAAAAATCCATTTTGTAAAATGTTAAAAATTGTCGCCATCCTCCTATATGGCGGACTTTGAAATTTGTTATGAAACACCCTGTATTTTATGGTTTTTTCAGGTGTAAAACAATATTTCAAGAATGTTTTATTGTTGGATATGTTTTTTTAATCTTTAGCCGATTAGGAATTACAGGTACTTAAAGTTCAGAAAATTAAACGTTTGATAAAGGCCTTACAAATAATTGATTCCCACCTAAAATGTTACAAAAGCTAACTTTTGAACCGTTGGGGGGTACAAATAAGTTATAACGCGGAACTAACCTTATTTTTGTAAACTCTAAAATGACATGCAAATCAAATTTGAAAAAGTGATAAATTTCATAAAAAATAGGGATTTGATTTTTTTATTGGTAAGCCCTAATTATTACAATGGAAAGTTATTCTTTGGTCAAATTTGAGACTTTTTTTAAATTGGCACTTTCCTAAAATTCCTAATAATATGAGAGCTGGAGAACAGAGCTGTATTAGTTTTATGTCCTGTATTTAACACATAATTAATTTGGCAATTACTGAAAGGTCATAATATTTCTATGGTTTTTTAATCAGCTGTTGTTTACTTCCATTGTTGTAATATTAAAACAGCAAAATAACATTAATTTGTGATCATAACCTTCTTTTCTTATTTGGTGTTAACACAGTTGGGATATCTAGTGATACTCTGTTAATTTCAATGGCTTTCGATGAGGAGGTGGACATGTTTATAATTTATGACGAGTGTCATACAAATTCCCAAGAAGCACTAGAAGCAGCAACTTTGCATTCTTTGCGGTTTCCTGATAGAAGACCACGCTCGCCTAGAACTTTAACTTTTAATTCTTTAACTTTTATATTTGTAAATACGTCTTTAACATCTTCTTTGTCTTATAACTCGTATAAACTCATCGTTCCTTATATTTTACTCATATTTTTTCTACATATTATTTGAATCTGTGTTTACAGATTCTCTCTCTCTCTCTCTCTCTCTCTCTCTCTCTCTCTCTCTCTCTCTCTCTCTCTCTCTCTCTCTCTCTCTCTCTCTCTCTCTCTCTCTCTCTCTCTCTCTCTCTCTCTCTCTCTCTCTCTCTCTCTCTCTCTCTCTCTCTCTCTCTCTCTCTCTCTCTCTCTCTCTCTCTCTCTCTCTCTCTCTCTCTCTCTCTCTCTCTCTCTCTCTCTCTCTCTCTCTCTCTCTCTCTCTCTCTCTCTCTCTCTCTCTCTCTCTCTCTCTCTCTCCTGAATCAATAGTAACGTAACCCACATTATAGCTCAACAATGGTGCAATGTTAAACTGTTTTGTTTGTAGTTATCACTTTGTATCATGTAATTTTATTTATTTACGTATAAGTTTTTATTTGACATAAGTATTTGTTTTAGTCTTTGGTTACAAGCTTGTTATGTACTTCCCTCCCCCCTTAAAGGTTATGACCTAAATATTTAACACTGTCTTAATATTGTTATTCCTACTCGTATTTCTAATCCTAGTAGTATTACAAACAGTTTTAAATTATTTAGTAACTTCAAGGCATTATTCATGAATTATTTAATATGTAATCAGACAAAACAATAATCATGTTTTAATAGCCTCTGGTTCAAAATAAAAGGCATTTTACGTCGCCATTGAGTTAGAGTCAAGTAGAAAATCATGTAAAGATTGTCCCATAGGACCTCAAACTGTGATAAATTGTTGTAAAGTTCATAGGGGAGGGGATGTTACTACATCGTTAGTATAGCCTTTACACCTTAACTATCATTACAGCTTTCAATAGTAGGGTTCATAGTAGAATTAACTTTGACGTCAAACTGATATGAATTCTGATAACATAATTATAGTGTAGTTGTATAATGGACAAATTTGTTAACAATTTAATTCTGTTTTAATAAATATTAGCCAACAGAGAGAAAGTCTGTTATAACTAAAATGTTTACATCCGGAGTTGATTAAAGCCATGTTTATTGAGTTTTTAATAATTGGTTATGACTTTTTCGTGTTTTTGGGTCATTTTTTTAAAATATATAAACTTCTGTAGGTCGGATCGGGGTGAGTTACAAATGTTGTACATAACTGTTTATAATATTTGAAATAATTTGATTAACCTAAATAAAACTCTAAGCCGGTGCCATTGGTAACTTTTGTTTTACCTTTCGTTAACAAAAATTTGAAATATATATAGTTAATTGTCATAAATAGATGTACTAAATTTAATTTTTAAATAGTAGGAAGTACAGCCATAAATTTCAATCTAGTAGACGTTGTGATTCGCATAACATCATTATCGAACAACAATTTTATTTAAATTGATTGTTTGTATGTAAACTGTAAGTTCATAACTAAAAAAAATCTAAACATACTTAAAAAGTTTTTTTTTTTTAATGTCCGTGTTTTAAACGTGCCACTCCGTATTATAATCCAAAAAATGTTTCTATGCACTGAATTATGTAAGCTGTTTTGTTGCGCTTGTAACATAATTTTAAAATAATTACATTTTAAAAAACAATTTTTTTTAATAAAGAAACAAGGGATATTAAAAACACCTAAACTACCTCAATTTATAATCCCAACTAACAATTTAAATTAAAATTGTTAATCAATATACTTTCTCAAAAAAAAAAAAAAAGTAAATCAAACATTTAACTAAAATAAATTATTTTGGTGATCCTTGTAATATGTAAAAACAAAATTTGGTACACTTGATCTTAACAATTAAATTTACATTTGTCACAGTTGATAAACTTTTATAGTTAATACATTGTTTATTCGTATTATTTTTATCGCCATAGGCTATGTATTCTTAGTTATTCTCGGTTTCCAACTTCAAATGAATGTTATTGATTACACAAGGATTTCCTTGTAATTGTAAAATGAAAATAAAGGTAACAAACCACGAATCTTTAAACAGTAACATAGGAAATAACATGTTGTTGTTACATATAAAAATAATGCATAACATAAGCTTCTGGGTTTTGCAGTTAATTATTGGTTATGTTTTAAATTTTCTGATCAATAACTCTGTTATCTTTTAAGTTAAAAACCAAAATATCATTGAGTTTAACGTTAAAACCGAACAAATTGAGTCTCTTGAAATTTTGTGAAGACTCTAATCCAAATTGTAGTAGTTTATTAGTAAATATATTTACCTTACGTATATTTTTATGTGTATGCATTATTTTCGTAGTAGGTTCTTCGAAATATTATTTTAATTATCTCACAATATCCTGGCAGGAAAATTATCACAACTCTATAGCCTACATGGGTTAGGTTATTTATGAAGCTAAATTGAGTGAACTGTGGACATGCGCAGTGTTGGTTCAAATTCATTTTCACGTCCGTTTGTTTTCGTTGCCAACTTAACTATACAAGAAAGAAATCTGTAGCGTTCAACTAATACATCAAACATTTGTTAATTGTAAAGGATAAAGAGAAGGTTTAATCAGTCGAGTTAACCTTACAAAGGCAATCAGCTGTTTCAATGTTAATTTACTCTCAGTATAGACTTTGTGTGACTTTTGTTACGATAACTTTCAGTGAACGTTCTATATCGTCCTAAATGTTCAAAGTGTATAAACAGATGTAAAGTTACTGATGTATTAAGCCTAATTTATTTTGGATACTAAAAATTTGACAGTACCTGGTGTTGGTGAGAATAACCAAATTTAGAATTTACAATGATCTCTTGTCAAATAAAAGGCAAATAATCCATTTATGTGAAGTGTAAAATTTGCGTTTATTATAATTTCTCAAAATATACGTAGTATGAAGAAATTTAAGTGATAAAAACAGTAATTTATCCAAATTGGTGTAAATTTTGTGAAAATTTATAACACAAACCAGCGTCAAAACAGCTACAGCACAATTGAAACTTAGTCGCAGTTATAAAAGTTTTATTTTAATACGATTTGCAGCAAGGTCTGCATAATCCAGCACTGTATGCTCAATGCAGCATGGTAGGCAGAATACAATACGGTAAGCAATATCCCTCACTGTGGAATGAATCTAAAACTGTGGGTAGAATCCATAACAGTTGGTAAAATCCAGCAAGGAGGGCAAAATCCAGTTACGTATGGAGAATTCAGTTAGGTGTGGAGAATCCTGAACGGTAAGCTATATCCATCACTGTAGATAGAATCTATAACGGTAAGCAGAATCCAGTGGGGGTGGGCAGAATCCAGCACTATAGGCAAAATCCAACACTATAAGTAGAATCCACTACGGTAAGCAGAATCCAGTGGGGGTGGGCAGAATCCAGCACTATAAGCAAAATCCAACACCATAAGTAGAATCCACTACGGTAAGCAGAATCCAGTGGGGGTGGGCAGAATCCAGCACTATAGGCAAAATCCAACACTATAAGTAGAATCCACTACGGTAAGCAGAATCCAGTGGGGGTGGGCAGAATCCAGCACTATAAGCAAAATCCAACACTATAAGTAGAATCCACTACGGTAAGCAGAATCCAGTGGGGGTGGGCAGAATCCAGCACTATAGGCAAAATCCAACACTATAAGTAGAATCCACTACGGTATGCAGAATCCAGTGGGGTGGGCAGAATCCAGCACTATAGGCAAAATCCAACACCATAAGTAGAATCCACTACGGAATGCAGAATCCATTGGGGTGGGCAGAATCCAGCTCTATAGTCAAAATCCAACACCATAAGTAGAATCTACTACGGAATGCAGAATCCAGTGGGGTGGGCAGAATCCAGCACTATAGGCAAAATCCAAAACCATAAGTAGAATCCACTACGGTATGCAGAATCCAGTGGGGTGGGCAGAATCCAGCACTATAGGCAAAATCCAACACCATAAGTAGAATCCACTACGGAATGCAGAATCCAGTGGGGTGGGCAGAATCCAGCACTATAGGCAAAATCCAAAACCATAAGTAGAATCCCCTACGGCAGGCAGAATCCAGTGGGGTGGGCAGAATGCAGCACGTTAGGCATTATCAATCACTGCGGACAGAGTCTAAAACGGGGGGTAGAATCCAGTCCGATTGGAAGAATCCAGCACGTTAGGCAAAATCCAGTTACGTATTGAGAATTCAGTTACGTGGGGAGAATCCTGCACGGTAGGCTATATCCATCTCTACAATCTATAACGGTAAGCAGAATACAGTACGATTGGAGGAATCCAGCACGGTATCCAAAATCAAGCACCATAATCAGAATCCAATACGGTAGAGAGAATCCAGTGGGGTGTGCAAACTCCAGCACGGTAAGCGGAATCTAAAACGGTGGTCAGAATCCAGTACGGTAAGGAGATTCTAAAAATATGGGCAGAACATAGTACGGTTGACAAACTGCAGCACGGTAGCACAATCTAAAACGGTGGTCAGAATCCAGCAGGGTATGTCCAGCACGGTAGTCAGAATCTAGTCCAGAAGACATACTCCAGCATGCTAGACATAATCTAAAACGGTGGCCAGAAATTTGACCGGTAGGTAGAATCCAACAAGGTGGGCAGAATGCAAAACAGTGGGCAGAATTCAATACTATGAGCAGAATCCAGCACCGTAGGTAAAATCCAGTTTGGTGGGCAACACCAGCACGGTAGATAGGATCTAAAACGGTGGGCTGAATCTAGTACGGTAGGAAGAATTCAACACGATGGGGAAACTATAGAATCTAAAACGGTGGGCATGTGTACAAAAAATTAATAAATTCACGATCTATTTTGTTAGTACATCAAATACTGTTATGACTGTTTTAATATGTGATTAAGCATTTTTATCGTGAAATCTTACCTATGGCCGGAGTTAGACACGTGAGAACAACAAGTAATGTGATATACTCAAGTGGTTCTTCCCTTATACATCTCTTTGTGCCTGTGTTTGGATTAATCACGTTTATTTCTTCTGCTAAGAGAGTGAACATTGTCCATATACGCGTGCCTACGGAGTAATCCAACTCTAATCACATTATAAGATTTCAAACATTTCTAACAAGATTTGTCTTTTTAATTAAAGCCGGTTTTACTATGGTGGTAAAATGTTTAACAGCAATTAATTTTGGAACTATGAATAGATTTAAAACATTTTCAGAATGATTTATGTTTGACACCAGGTAACCTGGAATGTACCGTCAAGTCCCAGGCGGAACATGAAGGGACACCGAAACCGTAGTGGTCGTAAATAGTGGTCTGTTTACGATCAAGGGCCCGCGACATTCTGGGCATCGGGGCGAAGCTGAGAAATCAGTTAGAGTTAAAAATGGTACCACGGGGCATGGGAGAACCTGCAGTTGAGGTTGGACTCGTGGGAGTAGTGGTGCTGCTGATAGTGGATATTTTCCTTCCTCCTTCTTTTCTTGGGGTGGGTGTCGGGATCGTGTCGAAGGGATCTACATACATCGGCACTCCTAGTTCTCGTAACTAGTACTTTTGAAACTCTTAAAGTATGTCTATCTGTCACGTATTATCTCAAAAACGGATTGTCTGAATAACGCAAAGTTTTTTAGTTTGGTGAGGGATCTGGATCAAAAGAACTATTAGATTTTTATTCAACATTGCTTAAGACCTTATTTGTTACAAATCGACCATTCAATGACGTTTTAAGTTGCAATATTATCTTCAATTGTTACACTATTACAATATTCGCCTAGCCTTCTTTGTATCAAGACCGTTTGTGGCCAGTAACTACTGAAGACTATAAACTAGTCAGTGAAAGGTCGTCTTGTACTAATAAAGTGTTTTTTGTAAACAATTTGGTTTTCTACTACATTTTTTTCGTTTCAAATGAATGATTCAAGTGTTGGGGTGTAAGTGGGCTTTGATCCCACACACGTCGGATTTTGATAAAGCTCACCATATTTATACATTTTAAAGAGCTAACGTTTAATTTGTAGCATTTAAATCCAAAAAAGCACTTCCGCCATATAACTTAACTCATTTCGTAAATATACACTCTACTTTCCGTCGCTTGACAGATGCTGGCATCTAGCGGCCCGCTCCAAAACCAAGCATCACCTGATACTTGAAACCAAAGTACATTTCGCCGGTCAAGCTAGCTTCTCGATTACCAGTCCACAGTCTACATGCGATAACAACATGGTCTACATTCTTCATAACTCCGCTAGTTAAAAGTTTTCTTCTTCTCTCAAAATCACCGTCTTTCAAATACATCATGTTAAATTACAGCTCGTGCGCCTTAGTCTAATAATCTGTTTCAAAAAATGTTAAAATTAACCATCATTTTCTCGGTGCTACCTCACGTGATCTGCGACAGGATTTACCAGGTACTACAACCTTACAGATTTTGTCATATTATAAATTTTGTTAATTTTTAAAATAATTTGTTAATTATCATGTTTTCTTTAAAATATGTATTTCATGTTTTATTCAATATTCTATTTTCTTTTGAAACTAAATGATTATAAAAAATTTCTTTTCTTAAAACATCATTTACAAAATTTTGCAAAGGCACATTTTACGTTTTGAACAATTTTGTGAAATAAGTGCAAACTAGTGTTGAACATTAAATGATCAGAATGTGAACATGTCAAATATAAAACAATTGAGGAAATTTCTTCTAAATCAGAAAATTTCGTTTTACAAGCTCTTGCAAAATCTTACAAGTCTTATACAAGCTTTCTTTTAAACAAAATTAAAATATATATAAATAGATTTATAATAATCTAAGAAGCTTTTAAGTACCATCTTAACGAATTTCTGTTATACAATCAATTTTCTTTAATTTTGGCAAATAATCAGATATTTCTTTAATGATGAACATTAATGCTAAAACATGTCTGTTTTTGTACAGACACTAAAAGAACATGTTTTTTTGCTCACAGCTAATATGCTGGTAGGACAAATAGGAGAAATTGGAGAAATAAAGAAATTCTTGTCTCACATTGCACAAACCAACGAAACATCCTAACAAGTTTCGTCCTGTTGGCAAAACACGTTTTTTTTGTATAACGTAACTTCACATTTTCAAGTGCATAAAAGTGATGTCTTTTTCTACAGCTGACTCTACAGAACTTTAACTAACTCATTTTGTATATGTGCCTAAATTTACTTTCGCAAATATGTGTTCCTTAAGACTATTTTCTAAATGTAGACCTGTGTAGTTAATTATAAAATATATAAACTAAAAGGGGGGATAAATTTTCAGAATCTATTGATTAATTTTTTTTTTTTTGATTAAATTATAATATTTTGTATTAAGGGCGTATAACTATTATTAATTATAATATCTTTTTTTAATCATAAGCTGTTTATGATAATTTTGTCTCAGGATGTCTTTCTCAATTGTAAATGATAAAATCTGGAACGTTAAAAATTTTTGTTTCAATAAACTTGAGCCTTGTTAATCACTAAATTTGTTTTTGTCTTTTTAATTTTTTTTTTATTTCTAAACATTGTTACCATTTTGGTTCCGCCTTTGTTAAATTTAAGTCCCCTGGTAACAAATTGGTCACTGGGTTCTACGTAATTGAACCTTGAATTCCAAAAAGTCCATACACATATTTCGATAAAACTTGTGATTTTGTTTTTAAATCAATTTTAAGTAGCTAACTATTTTATAGCTGGAATTTCATAATAAACTTAACATTTTGTAAAAAAAAAAAAGTTACTGACCACCTTTCATTAAATATGTCGCATTTTCTTGGCCCTAAGTTTACATTTTAAATACCTCTAATAGCTCACTTAACCGAGTACGGGTACGACAATCCCGAGGTACCATACATCTAGTCTTATGTTAGATTTGTTCTTTCATCCTTCCTATCAGGTCTCACTGAACAACCCTTGTTCTTTTCCACACATACACTACTAGATCGTATCAAGGGCTAAGGGATTATGCTCTTTTTTTAAAGCGTTGATTTCCGAGAAGTTGTTCCTTTAAACCACAACAACAAAAACAACACTAAATATATAAAATTGTTCTTTCTTTGTGAAAAACTGCTCTATTTTGACGGACTGTTTCCATTGGTGCTAATATAAAAATGAAATAATTTTAATAGAAAGAATGTACAGTGTACACACGTTTTATTAAATAAATAAGGGATTTTGGTTTTCGGCTTAAAATAATATGTAATACGGAAAACTAACAAGGATCATTTGTCTCAAGACAAAATTTTTCAGGAGAGGCAAACAAAAAAATCAGGGACGGTTTTGTCCATTTTTAGTTCTTAGCGTATTTTCGTTAATAAACTCCTCTGCCATAAATTTCTGTTAAAATGGCCATAAATAAGAATTAAAAGTATTAAAACTTAGTTTTTCGTGAAGATCCTTCATTGTTATAGAAAAGTACCAAATGTCATAATAGAGTGCATGGGAACGGCTTTCTGTACCTTTTCCTAGTGAAACAAAAACCCTCAGAAATTGGCTCCTCCTCAAATCTAATCAGGTCTACTTTTTTTTAAAGACCAACTATTAATTTAGGCAAAAAGTAGAATGTTGCTTGCTGTAAATAAACTATTCTCCGACATTTGGTACCTACATACTTTCATATAAAAAAAAAACTAGTGTAAATTTCACAGACAATAGGTTTCTTTTAAATTGATAATGTTAATCATTTTTAAATTGAATAAACGTTACTAAAAAAATATAATAATTAATTACTCAATTTGTATTTAATGTAGGTCTATCCTCCTCCCAAGTACCTGTCCTAAATAACCAATTGACAACAATCTTGAAGATCCTGAGCCTATGACATGTGATTCTGAAACTTTCCGCACTCAATTTGAAATATTATTAATACTTACTATTTTTTTTTTTAATATATTTTTTTTATTATTATCTTATTATTTTATAAAAGACAATCCAAATAATATCTCTTTTAAATTTAATTGCTTAAATATGTTAAATATAAAAAATAAAGTTTTTTTTAGCTAACTTTAACCGTAAAACTCATTTTTTCCATGGGTTGCAATTATAATTATTTTGAATATTTTGGTCTTAAAATGTTCACAATTTTTTTTTAATAAAGCTGTATTTTAAAATGTACTTTTTTAATCTCCAAAAATAGTCCTTATTAATTTCCGCATCACATTTAAGAAAATATAATAAAATATACAAAATAAGTAATGGCTATATTTGTTGAAAAACATATTATGAGAAAGTTCTATAAAAACAAAGGTAATCCATTTAATATTGTTAAGTAAAATCACATTTTATATGATACAATAGTAGTGCATAGATTTTGGAGTACAATTGTACAAATTGTATCTGTCTAATACATTAAGTAATGTTACAGCTAGTTTTATCACACAAGTGAGCAAGAACTTATCAAGATTATAAATATATTTTGTTTATGAAAAAACATAAATTATTACATTAAACATAAATAATCAACTATCAGAACTTTCTTTTTTAATACAATTGTAGGTTTATCTTCTAGGTCAAACGCTACATCCTTTTATGTCCTGCTCAGCACTTAGACACGGCCGTGGGGAGCACTCAAGATCAAAGAAACGGAAAATGTTATCCCAAAGCCATTTGCTTTCCTTCATGTAAAAGGCTAACAGAAGTGCGTGGCAGGGTGGATAGTAATAGTCCAATTTCAATAAGTTCAACACTCTTTGATAGAAAGTACAAATTGAAGGTTTGGGAGTGAGTTGGTTTGAGAACCCCTATCTATATCCCAAGTGTTGTCAGTTTCAGACATGGGTTATGGATTTTCATTAACTATTGTGACTTGCTGACTGGACCTGGTTATAACTCTATCTTGGGTATATCTGTTCGTACAAGTCAACAGGTATTTCTGAGAGAAACTTATGTGTCTACTTTATTTACTTATCACAGATGTTGATTTAAAAAATAAAATTCTAGCGAACTTCCTCATCAAATTGATAATATGAAATGATCCACCAATTTTACCCATTGGGAGCGATTTTACTTCCTGTTAATATGTGTATAGTATGGTAATAAAAGCTCTTGAGGTTGTAATTGTAGCCCGATTTTTCTAAATTAAAAACAAAACATGTTTTAAATTAAATATCTCATAATGGATATTTATTTATCAGTTATCAAATCTAAATCCATGAATTGCCGAACGTGTTTTATACAACTAAAATAAGGAAGGTGTAGTAAAAAAAAAGGAAAATCGTTAAAAATCCAACCTTATGATGATAAACTAAGCAATAGTCTATAAGAGTTGCCATTTTAATTACGGTTACTTAAGGTTTTATTATGATTGAAAAATACTTCAAAATATAAATATTGACGAGTTTCAACAATATTTCACCAGTTTCTTCTTATATAAATCTGTTGTAGCTCATTTTGCTTATATTAATAATAATGTGTTCTAGAATTAATCAAATCGCTAGTTTAATCCTAATGAATCAGAAGTAAAACTCTATTTCACATTATCAGTTGTAAAAACATGCATTTTGAAAATTAAATGTGATATAAAATGAAAACAACAAAAGAAGGAAATGGAAGTGGTTTTAGTGGGTACAAATCCACAAGCTGTAAAGCACGGGCTCTTTCAGTGAATTTAGGAAACTTCTACCCACCCTTGCAAAACGCACATATCACATACAAATACCCTCTCACACATACAAGCATATTCTTAGATGTTCAAACATTTAGCTCTTTATATATATTTCGAATTACAATCTGTCAGTAATAAATTTCAAAATATAAGACAACCTCACTATTACCTGTGTAAAATAGCCGGTCAAAATTAACTGTTATATCTCTGTGCTCAATTCGCTCACATACCTGCCATCTAACATTGTTATTGCCGTAATAAATATCAATATTACTTCAAGGTGTAACAATCTTTTTTCATTTATTTATAATACACTATGCCATTTGTATCAAACACTTCATTTTTATTTCAGCTTGTTCCTGAACCGAAAGAAAGTTCATACAGTAATAATATTAGAGAAGATACTCATTGATGTCAACGGTCCTACTACGATATAAACATGATAAAGTTTGCTATCATAGTACATACCCATCCCCATTATACAATGTATCTTTTCAAGCTATTTAAAAGCGAAAAATATCGCCTTGAAAATATGAAATCACAAACAAATAGAGCCGTAACCCTCGAATACTCTAATAGGGTCGGATGAAAACAAAAGTTGGTCAAGAGATACCCCAGAATATAAAAAGGGATCTAATCCAAGATTACATGAAAAAATGTACAGTAGCCTCAGACTATAAGAATTTGATTCGTGCAAGAGCAATGTCATTCCTTTCAAAAAGAAACCTCCTTCCATCATTACAGTTTTTGTAACGAAATCCAACCTTTTTCAAAAGCCTCTGTACTGAAGTTGCACTACCATTATACTCAATTTTATCTTTCAATACCGACCGCAGATTATAAGAATTCGGAAACTCGCCTTTGTCATAAAATTCAAGCACTGTTCGCCTAACAACTTGATATCGTTAAAGTTAAAGTTAAAATCGTCTAGTTCAGTGAATTTTTTATTTTGTAAGTTTTCCTACGTGATCTATAAACCCGTTTATTAGGCGGAGAGTTCTTATCTTCAGAAACACACCGTTGAACTGATCTCAAGCTAACACCATTCATCATTGACGCTACCATCTGACTGTCTTTAAAATTTACACTTTTTAAAAACTCCGGATCTGCTAGTTTTTTAACAAACTTGTAAACGTTGACAATAACTCCTTTCGTTTGGCTTTGAATGTCTTCATACCCAAACTTTTAAGTCGGCGTTGTTTCACAGGAGTTCGCAGAAGACAGTCCATATTTGACATTTTTTATAAATAAGGCCGTAACACAAAAATAATGAAATATGTCCAGAAATTAACAGTTCATAACACTTAAAATATAATTTACATATTACCGCTATATATACACTGTACGATTTAAAATTTATACACTATTAAATATCACACAAAAATAAAAATACTTTAAAAACAATTACGGAAACTTATAGCTAGTGTACTGAGCAGCGACAGGCACGGACAGGCAATAGTCTGACGAGTAACGGTCTGACGCTCCAACTAGGCAACACTGGACGCTCAAGGTTGTCAATTAGTGCGTAGGGGTAAGCGTCTTCCAATCATCCCTCGCTAGGCCGGTTCCATATGTGACAACAGCGCTAAACAAGCCACCCGCCCGATTTCGTGCAGTGGACTATAGGATTGTGCCTGGTGTAATGGGCGTGTCTTTACTTCTATTTGTTTCCCAAGTCTGAATTAACGTTACAATCCATTCCAAAAAAAAACTAGGTACACAAATTACTACTTAGCTACATTTAATTCCTAAAGTTGCAACTTCGTGACAAAATTTTGTAAACGTTTTATTCTTATATACACCGATAAAAGAATGGAAAGTAGGGTACGCTTTTACACAGAAGCATTTGAGGTCTATATTTTTTATTGGGGTTGTACCGATGAAAGTATAGGCAACAAACAAAGTGTCTCTGGCTCTTTTCCTCTCCACGCCAGACCCATTCCTAATTTGAGGATACTGTAGAACCAGCTATGTTCAATCGAGATACAAGGATTAAATAAAGCTTAAAGTTTCAAAATATTTTAATTGTTGCCCGATGATGCCGCAAGGCGAAACAATTGAAGCTCATTTATATTATTAAAACATTTTGAAACTTTAAGCTTTATTGCTTTATTTAATCCTTGAACATGGAGTTTCAACAAGAAATATATGCTGTTACATTAAAATCAATCGAGATTGTCAAGACCTTACTATAGTGAGCTCCTATACAATCTAATACAAGCAATAAAATCTATAAATATAATACCCAAATATTGGTCTCTTGGGCCTTGTAGAAAATGTTTATTGTATTGGTAGGTCAAGGGATCTTTTGCATTATGGTAACTTTGTTCAAAACACTTGTTACTGAGGTATTCTGAACCTCGTAATTTTGGATATCACTACTTTCTCCACATCAGCTAGGCCGTAACAGGGCTCGTAGGCATGTATATATTAAAAAATCATCACTCGCTTTGCTCGTGTGATTGTCTCAATCGTCACGAATCTCGTCACGTTTTGAAGTCAAGATTCTAAATTACACTTTTGACAATAACTTTGATTGGTTTTTACGAAGAATTGAAATCTACAAACTTTTATATAATTTTGTGTTAAGTTGAATAACAAAATAGACATTAACAAAAATGTATTTAAAATGGCCGCCATTTTGACATTTTCAATTTGATTTTTATAAATTTCAATAATGTTCTATATGAGCACCCAATTATTATTTCAACTAGGGAGATACATTTTCTTTTTAAACAAATTTGGTATAAAATATTTAAACCGATTTTGATCATACTAAATCAACGGTTTTAAGACGCTGTTGAAGGATCATTTTCACTTCGTAACCGATAACTTGAATTGTAATTTTTAACAGGATAGCAAGGAAAACATTTTGTTTGTTTGGACTTTCATCTTGAGTATCGTTACATGAGAAAGTTCATGTGATATTTTTGTACCGTTATTTATTAAAAATGTTATTCACAAATTTAAAAAATGTGAAGTTTCATTAATTAGAAATATACTGTGCATTCCATTAAAAGACTTTTATAATTATTGACATTTTTTCCAAAGAGTATCTTACATCTTGTTTTTGTAGTGTGGATGCCAATGTGTACAAATGTGTGAAACAAAAGTTATCCTTGTGCAGCAAAAATCGTTGAAAAGTTGAGCAAATCTAAAAAAGAAATAAAGCACTCTTAGCACGTACTGCCAGGGGTGGAATTGCCTGGTCGAAGTCACACTAATACCGTTATATTTGTAGACCCTCCTGCTACTCAATGAGTTTATCATACTTATGACTTTCATAAATATCAATAATTTTTTTCTTTGAAGAAATTCTTACTTTTTTACCAATAAATCGACTTCATAAGGCTACCATACAACTAATACAGTAACACTACTTAATATTAATTATTGTTACTGAACTCAAATTTGACAGTTATCGTTAGAATGAGATTGTTCGATGTAATCTTCAAAAGAATTTGTAAAGTTGTTATTATACGAACTATTGGGTAACGATAAAACTTCAACTTTCGATTTTTGAATTATTTCATATTTCATGGCCTCAGGTTTTCACATTTCATGACATCTGATTTTTGACATGCCGTCCGTCCGTAGTCGTTGTCGTCTGTAGGCCTAATGAACACGATATTTAATGTAGAAATATAAAATATGCTAAGGACTATTCAAATCCAAATTGTGTCTAAACTTCATAATTGCGTGTATTCCCTATTTTCTAGACGTCGCACTGTGGAGCATAATACCCAAAAGCTAGTACTAATATAAAAACGTTAAAAATTTGATGAAACTTCATATACGAGGTTAGAAAATGGCGGACTAAAAATTCAAAACATTTATCTAGCCCATCAATTTGTATGAAACCGACGTATATAGGTATTTTTGAGGTTTCTGATTACGATTACACGTTAGAATTTTTTTAAAAAATGGTGGATCCAATATGGCGTTCTGAAAATGAAGGAGCAGAGATTGACCTTTAGAAATCTGGATATACTATTGGGAATTTACATAATAAAATAATTTAATTAAGAAATAGTCGAATTAAACATTTTTCTGAAATGGTTAAAGAAGTTACATTTCTACTTACTCGTATAAAAACCTACACGATTTGCAGAATGGAAAATTTTGGCAGTTGTATTTTTCATGAGTCATTAGATAATATTACAGACTATAGACCCTATAAATTTCGTTGAGGAATTATGCAGGATTTATAACTTTTTCGATATTTAAAGACAAAAAATTGATAACATTTTTTTCAATTTACAAACAATACATTTCTAAAAAAGTTTTATATTTTTATATGATTGTAAATATTCTAAATTTTACATTTTTCATCATGAAAGTCGGACAACACTGCACAAAGTTACACGTACTTGAAGGGACCGTTAAATACAGGCCTTTCTGTATCTCAGACGTTATTCACTCGAGGTCACTTGTGAATTGGTGCTAAAGCGAAGGTATAAGCGAACCCCTTTTATAATTGTAGAATGTAACACTTTAAATATCACTCTAACCAACTGTATAATAAACATTCCCTAAATATTAACTTTTTTTTTAAATTTTGACCCACTGTGCATCGGCTAGGCGCTAATGGTCATCGAAGGTGTTTATATATTAAAATGTCTCCACTCGCTGCGCTTGCCCCTGGAGGACATTAAATCTGTATGTAAAGGAACCTCATCTCTATACATTGTTGTTAGTGAAGCGGTCCTGTCAGATTTCGTAACTATACAAATATCACATTTTCTTGACGTGTCAGAGTTTGAAATTACATTTTTAATAATAACTTCACTATTTTTCGTCGAAGAGAGATGGGGTTGGTACCACTACATGCAGCAAATAAATCCACAAATTTTAATTTAATTTAGTATGTTATAAGTTGAATAACACTCGATATAAACAAAAACCCGTTTGAAATAGCCTCCATTTGGACATTTTTAACACTCTATCAATTTCAGTAGGGATATATATGAACACAATATAGCCCTACATACCCAATTGTTCCTCTTTTAATGTTTATGGACTCTATCGTTCTTATGTATAGACGACGATGGACGGACCGATTTCGGAAATCAATTTTCGATTTCCTAAAACCATGAAACGTTAAGGTATTACCAATTAGGTAAATAGTTTCCAATTACCAAACTTACCCTATACTCCGTATAATGGGTAAATAAAATGAAAATATAAACTATTTTATCATTCGACTTGGTTGTAAAGAACTTTGTTCTTAAATTCCGTAACGTTCGGTCGTTTTCTGCGTAACAGAACAAAAGAAAACAAAATGGTTGATTAAAACTGGATCTCATTCCACCTTATCAATATGTTCATTAAATACTTATACTTAATAAGTTTACTGCTTAAGCTATGGCAACTTCAGCGACTCTTTGAATACAATGCAGATATCGGATTCAAACTTTTGTTGATAACTTAATCAAAACTCACTTGTCTTCAAAGGATTTGTTTGACAAAGTTTCCAATGAAATTGTTACTGGCACACATTCCAACACTGGCATACATTTCAAAGAAGTCCAAGTTTACTGATTTATAATTTACACTACAGTAAGACAGTCTGTTCTTGACCTCATTTTCAATTCTATTGTTAATTCGCTTCTCCAAAGTCCAGAGTTGGAGGAACTAATCCAGGTCAGTCCTGCAGGATCTTCATTTACATATGAATACTCGCTGTTCTAATGAAGTTTACTGAACAGACGTGGAAATATCTGTTTGTTTCTAAATGATTCAAAATATTATCCTCGGTTTATGAATATTTATAAATTTGTCTTCTCTTAACACTCAAGATGTTTATTTATAATAAATTTTTATTAACATTTCAATCAGCAGAAAATTATCTATTAATACAAGAGTCTTTTTGTGAACTGAAATTATTTTAACTAACTTTATCAACTCTAGAAGTGATTTACTTCTTCAAATCGAAGGTAACATAGAGCCAAGAAAAATTAAGATACATAACCTGATATAATTTATTACTAGTTTTAAAAATTTTCCCCCTCATACCTTAGTCCATTTCCAGCGGGCTTCTCGTCTCTTTTCCTATACACTTTTAAAGATAGCTCTACACTACGCGTCAATTAAGTTTGTAAGATGGTTTGACACATAGTGTGGAGGAAAAACCGAGTGGCCTGTGTTGATTACGTGCACACCTCGGAACCTGGACAATTTTCAAACTTCTGACCGTATTTTGACTTGCGTTACGATATAAAAAGTATAAACAAATTGTATGGAAGGTATTTTAGTAAAGTAAATTGCATTGAAGTTTCAGACAAAGTCTGATGCAATTGAGAGAAAGTCTTGAAATCGCTTCCGATACGTTGATCTCTTAAAAACTTCGACACTATCGCAGAGATTGAGACATCTCTACGATCTGGAAAGGAAGCTGGACAAACTACAAAATGGGAGCTTTCTTTATAAATTACAGAAAACATCCACTGAACAAGAGTGGTACAGGATTACCATGTTGTGTTCATCAATCATGGGTAACTTCTTTAAAACTGATGGGATACTAGCATCCATATTTTTATAAAACCTTGTTGTTAGCGGAAAAACAATACGTTAAAGGATTCTTATGATAGGGGTGAGTTCCAGATTGCTCTAATGACTAGGATCAAGCTTTGTAAGCAAACGTTTCCGGCTTTTAATCCCGAGGGGGTGGTTTTGAACTAGAATCGTAGTGCAACCTGACCATGAAATCTAGAATCGCGACGATGAGAACACGCTGTGTTGACCACACAACAACCTATGAAACACTTTCAACAGATCCATAACAGTTTGCTATGAATTTATTTTTAATTTTTGGGGTTTTCTGGTACAGTAGTATGACGACGCAGAGAAGACTTCCAACCATCAAAGTCGGCTTAATCTGGTAGTTCCCATAAAAAGAAAAATAGTAGAGAAGTATTTAAATGTAAAAACAATGAAATATTCCAGATTCGGTTCCAAAACAGCTGTAGGTGATAAGAAAACACTCATTTCACATTAGTTTTATCAATTAGCAGTAGAGTGCAGTTGTTTTAATTTTATGAATATGGAACTAAAACATAAAACCTTTGAAACTGATAACAAGTAGATAGTTTGAAAAGAATGTGCACATGTTTTTCAGTAGAATCTCCACTATTTTCAATTCAGTAACCTAAATTAAGCTCCACGTTTTTAAAGGCTATTAACAACACAATAATTGTGAATAAACAATAGATTATTAATAAATATGAGAAATTCTATTTATTTCTATTTTTATTTTTAAACACATGTAATTCTCAAATAACAATAAAGTTGAGGTGGTACAATTTTCGTTTTGGCTCCCTTAATGTAATCACATTATCCACCACAAACTTAGTTTTGACTTTTAAAAATATCTTCGTCACTTTTCTTGTTTCAACAAGCCCTTTAAGGTTTGATGTACCATTTCAAACTATTGACTCACACTCTACCCTTTCAAGTTGAATTCAACAACTTGGGCTAACAGAAGCACCCTGTCATTACAAAGGAGTTTATTACAAAACTATCTTGATTAATAACAAAGACTCTTGACTACTTCTCTAGGACTAATTTAGAGTCAGTACTCCCGAGTGATCATAACTGGATCTACACCTTGTAGTCTTGGGTTAGATCTCTCTCGTTCATCTTTCATATCAACTCTCTTGACCATTTTTTTTTCTTTTCAAACCATGAAGCTGACTTGAGTATTCGAGGACCAGGGGTCTTTATTTTATGCTATGTTCTTCTATTGTTTTATAAGGTGGTGACCGAAAGTTTTTATTAACACAAGGAAAAAATATAACCATTTATTAATTAAAAAACATCTCTCTATATATTAGCCCTTATTCAATTCTTAATACCTAAAACACAGCCAAACAGAATTATTTTTTTAACGATTAAGCAAAATCTTAAAAATCATACAATATCTTTGCATATTTTTAACCCCAAATTTTCTCATCATTTTTTTAATGCCAATTTAGATTTATTATTTGTCAAATCTGAAGCAGAGGTGGTAAATTAATCATTCTAAAAAATGTTCATAAATAAAAATAATTTTTAAATATTTTTTTTATAGAGTAAGGGAATATTGTTTAGTACAAATTAAGTGTAACATTTGAAAATTAAAAATTTTAAACGGAAGAAGTTGATGCAATTTTAGCCATTGTTATTTGAAAGTTTTTAAGATTAACAAGGACGATTTGCGAGGCATCGCTGCACAACTTATAATTGCATCGTTGCACAAACCTAATTTCTCAATAAATTCTGATTTTACTTAAAATTATTTATAAAAGTAGATCATATTTCGGCTTTAATTCGCGGACTTCTTAGGGGTCGTCATAAGTCTGTTACGACGGAGAGATTTTTCGTCCTTAAACAACAAGAAACTAATAACAAAATTAAATTGGAATGCAGTCACTCTTGATACATTATACCATAAACCATAATAAAAACAATAAGCCTGGTTCTAAGACTCATTAAATATCTACTCTTGGTCCTTTAGAAATCTAAATGAAACAAATCTACGTTCTGCAAGACGGTAACTATTTTACATTTTACCCTTCCTATAACTGCTTCAATGCAACCACAAAACCATTATCGTCCTCCTTTTGAAGTTTCCCTTCCTTCTCTTATAATTAGCTTCTTACAAGTCAAAGTTAAATTAGAATAGCCAATAAAATCAGTTCCATTCTTCCGACCCTGGAGAGTTGAAGTTGTGTTTATGACAGAGTGTTTAAACGTTCTTTGGTATCGTACTTGTTTAGTTTTCAAACTACCATTCTGTCTACATTTATTAATATGACTCTAACGACAATCATTGCGTTGTTATATATAAACATTTTAAGCGATAACATTAACGTAACAAAATAAATTGTTTTAATTTCTTTAAAACTAAATTATTCAAATGTGACAATGTTTTAAACTATCACACTTATATAATTACGTAGTATGCTACCAAATTTATTTGATGGATAAAAAATCTGTTTAGAGTTTTTAGCGGAAATATTCGTTTTGAGATCGTCTGAGTTCAAAATATCGGTTCTGACTGTGATGTCTGTCTGCCTATGTAAAATATTACATCCCAAACGGCTTAATAAATATAATCTAATTTGGTATATTTTGGCCGTGTTTTTAGATTTTCTATAATATAAAATTAGAGGTTAGCTGTTATAAATCAAAAACAAAAACAATAATTTTCTCAAACATTTCTATCGATTTTTATCGTGTAGGCCCTATTGTTCAAATTTAACCTTTAAGGACACAAACAAATCGAACTGACGCCAGATCAAATTTTATAAATTTTGTCCATATCTCGGGACTTTAGATAGCACAAAATTTTGGCGTAGATGTTGCAAGTGAAAAACAAAAATTACAATTTTCAGCTCTAACGATTTTGATCAAATTTTGTTCAACTTTAATTTATTCTTTTTTTAATCTTTTCTAAGGACAAAAACAAATCGAATTAGCCCAAATCAAGATTAAAATATTTTGACAATCTCCTGAACTTTCGTCCTCTTAAAATTTTGGGGATAGCTGTTATAACTCCAAAACAAAAGATAAAAATTTTCTCAATAGCTCTAAGGATTTTTTTAAAAATTTCGTTCAAGTTTAGCATCTAAGGACCCAAACTAATCAAATTGGCCCCCTTTGTATCCAAAAGTTTCTGAGTTAAAAAATCAAAAACATAATCGGCAATAAGGTTGATTATAAAAGATCTAATTTCTCAAAATCGTTTCTATGATTTCATTCAAATTTTGATGAAATATGAAGTAAATGACTGAAATAAGTGCATAAAATTGCAAATAAATGGAAAATTACCGTTAAGAAATAATTAGAAAAAATAGTATAAGTAAACTTGACTCTTGTCATTTAAACTTGATTGCATCTTATAATATTATGGTCTAAGAAGAGTTTATGACATAATGGAAGCAAGTTTAGACCTTTTACAAATATTCAAAAAATTCTATAAAATCTAAAAGGCATCGAAGTTGTTCGTTTAAATAAAAAAGGAGTTTAAAGTGATGAAATGTCTAGAAAAGAAAAGTTAAACACTATTGATATTTAGGAAATGCTTTGCCTCTAGAAATACACAGTATTATGTTATATTTAAAAATAAAAACATACATATTTAAAAATAGGTAAATTTTACTAATTGCACATAAATTTGTTACAGCACACGATATCTCGCAACCTCTTATCTCTTTATTTTAGACCCTCAGTACTCCATTTTTGAAACAATAAAGTTCAAAAATATAAATAAGCTTGTTGGATAAATCAAACCCATGTATTAAAATTTGAAAACAAACATTAAACCTATAAATTTTAACCTTGCTCTCGTGCTTCCAAATTTTGGGATTATAAACAACACTAACAAGCATACCCAAAATTTGTGGGGGGAGACACAAAAGTGTGTGAAAATAGAGGATTTTCATATTAGACTACTCGCATACAAAACAATTGCACTATGAAATTTTTTCCAGAACAAAAGCAAAATGTATTTGTCATTCGTTGAATTTATACCTAAAAGTAGAAATCTTACGGTACGTTTTTAAGATGTTCTACAGATATGTGAGATGAGCAGTTGTAGTTTTGTGAGATCAGTTCAGAATTTGATAGTATGTGAGACGTTGAGAATAGAAAGAAAGATCCGTCGAAACACAAAGACCTTTTGAATAGTGTCAGATTCGGAACAGAACAAGAGTTGGTTAAGAGAGACGTGCTAAAAAGAGCAATCTAATCCAACACTAGATAGATAGATAGATAGATAGATAGACGTAGACAGGATGTAGATCTAAATCTGTCGAACTACTTATAAATTAGTCCACTTACCTGGAAATAGGTAATTAAAGTGGCGATTACATCGGTTTATTTATTACAAATACTGTACGATCATATTTTTTTATAAAAGATGCTGTACATTCTTCAAAAAAAAAACATTTGGAAAGTGAACATTTTACTCTTGATAAATCCCATACTGTCCGCGCCTCATACTTTGGATTAACACAAACTATTTCCCTCGATAAGTGACTAAATTTGCAAAGATAAATACTTTTTCGTAAAGGATCAACAAAACGACCCTCCTTCTTCCCTCGCGTACTGCCGTGCTCGTTCTCTGTGAATAACAAATCAAAAGCGCACTCGTTAGCCGACGAACTGTAAACTGCGAAGCTAAACGAAATCTTTATTAGACTCATTGGTTAGATTTACGTCGGCCATCTTTTATTAGAGTGTGAATCATCTCAGAGCTCAGGTTGGAAGCAAAGAGAACAGGGTGGAGAAAGCGACGCGTACTGAATACAAGGCGCCTTCATTTGTAAACTCTTTAGAAATATTGGCCTCGATTTAAAACTGTGATGAATAACGTTACCATGGAATGATTACGAAATATATTTGTTTTTGTTAAAACCTTGTTTACTGGCATCAGTTTTGACACTAATGTATGCAAATTTACATTTGCAAAAAAAATAGTTATTACCGCCTTTTAGTAAGAAAATTTTACCGCCTTATGGATTCAAAGATTTTACCACCTTATATAACGAAGATATTACCGCCTTATAGCTGAGAAAATTTTAACGCCTTATAAATATTTAATTTAAATACCTTGTGTTGGTACAGTTCTCAATGCGGCTGTCCTATAAGGTACACAAAGTATCAGTCATATCTATTCAGAATAGTAATTTTCAAGACAATCTGTATGGAGTTATAAATCTGAATGGGGTTACGAGAAATTATTTTATACTTTTTAGTCCGTTTCAACATTTAAAAAAATTAAAATATTTATTTCCTGCCAATTAATATTGTGTATGAAATTTCGCAATCTATTTTAAACATATTGATTAGATTAACAAATCTCCGAAAACCATAACATTAACGCCACAGAATTCTTCATTTTCCTTCTTTTCAGTTCTCACAATGAAGAATCGATCATGCAATACATTTCGTATTTTACCATAGAAATACCATCGATGAACAGGAATTCGATGACCTTACACTGATTTCGCGAGATCTTCAAATATTTACCAGTGAGTGGTCCCAACTTTTCTACCAATTTTCCATCCTTTTCAACTGGTAATTTAAATAACGTGTGCAGGCGTTGTTCCACCAACAAGTCGGACCGCTAACACTAGTCAATGTGGCAACTTTTCTCCTTTCTTGTCATAGCAGCGATTGACGGACAGACAACAAAGCTATAATTTTATAGTTCATATTGCATTCTCATCCAGTTCTGAGCTATGTTTAATGCTCAAAGTCTTTAGCTCATTGGGAAGTTATTTTAAAATCGATTCCAAAATTTGTACCGAAGAGACAGACAGAGAAGAAACAGAGTTAATAAAAACGTGTTAAAATTGTTCGAAACTATTTCAATAAGTAAAGAGAAGGAAATTTTACGGTCAATAAGTGTCGGCATTTTCGAGAAAGATTTCGGAATAATTCACATTTCCATATTAGATATTCGGTAAAACATTATAATGTGTAAACAAAGTACTTCACTAAATCACTTCTAATTTTGAACCGTGAAATCAACCCCTGTTTAGCCCCTTATAGTGGAATTGTCGTGTTCCCAGATGTGAATTGCATCCCTCCATTATCGTTTTTAAACACTTGCCTCCTTAGCTGTCCACACGCCCTAAACAATTACACTAAATAATGGTCCCATACAACCCTTCTATCCACTATCTATGTCTCCCTCCGCACGCACAAAACACATGGCTATCCACCCTTGTGCTTTACAATTTTCCAAATTCGTGCAGTACCTCGACACCGGCTCTGCTTTTAACTGGATTTGACAACTGACCCTACGCCGCAGTTCTTCCTCTAAGTTATTTATAGATTGTCGTATATTACAGATGCAAAACTTTCGGAAATTGAAATGTATTCTGGGGTTCGTTTAGAACAAAGAGAGGGTATAAAGAAGTGAATTAGTACGGACACAACTAGTGGCAATGCTGGTATTTGTTTTTCAAATTGATTGACCCTCAGAATTTACAGTTATATCTTATTACTTTACTTAGTGTCATACTTAGTGAGGAAAAATTCACTTGATGAGAAAAAAAATACGTCAAGTTTTTTTTTCGTAAATAATCGTTTTGACGTTCATTAAATCCAAAAATTGGTTTTTGGAATGATATTTATCTGTCGTATATATCTCAATTGTCTGTAGCCAAAACAAGGTAACCGATTTTACCCAAATTTGTAGTCATATATTAGCCATATCCTAAGATAAGTTTCCCATTTTATCGACAACAAAACTATGAGTGTAGCTGCCCAAAATTTGTGTTGACAATTTTGATCAAATTCTAATAAACTGTATCACCTAAGGACGTAAATAGAGCGAAGTGTTCGCCATCTCATCAAAAATGACGGTTTGGGACTAATTGGTAAAAACAAGAATCTACTATCAAATTATTATAAAAGTTCACATTTGTCAAACTCGGATCTACCGATTTCTATCAAATTTGATGAAATGTGAGATTAATTACACAAATCAGTGTATCAATTAGCATGTAAAAGAAAATAACTTTTCCAGGATAATTGACAAGAAGGATAAAATGAACTCTAACCGCCATAGTTAAAAATTAAAGTATAATCAAATGCAATTACGTTTAAAGCAATTTTATGGCAGAAGTGAAGCAAACTTAGGCTGTATTTATATATGTAAATTGCCTTTCAAAATTTTATTTTTTTAATTTTTAATGTTGATAAAGTCAAATTATGTTCCCCTTTTACACCAACATAATGACAATTACAAACATATTTTATTTATCAAGTATATTAAACTATAGTTTATTAAGACTTGTTTTGACAGATAAGGTTAAATCGGTTTTTTATGGGTGTGTGTGTGTGTGTGTGAAAGTTAGTGCAATATTTATTCACAGTTGCAACAAGGAGAATGGTAATCGAGATTTTTTTTTTTTTTTTTTTTTTTTTTTTTTTTTTTTTTTTTTTTGTAACCGAGATTTTAAAAATTGAACGAAGAAAAGATTGAGAAAAATAGTTATGATTTTATTAATTTTTATGAATTGCCAAAGAAAAAGAGAGCTGTTGAATCAATTGTTACAAAAAATCCAATCCCTAGAGACTAGAGTATGATTTTTTTTCATAAAATTCGTTAATAATTGTAAAAAAAATGTATTTATATGAATATTAACTTTGATTTAAAAGTTAATTTTTTTGTAAATGTTCCTTAACCATCAATATTATTTTATACCTTTTAAAATGAGGGCTGTTAATTTTTCAATTTTTTTCTACCACCGGTTCTGCAAACAGCTGATATGTCTCCTTGGAAGTTTAAATACACTCATTAAATATTTTTTGTAAATCCAACTTAGCTACTGCCTAGCGAGCGATGTGATATACCAATAAGTAACAATAAATACATTTGAAAAAAAAACCACTTGCAGTGCGATAAAATAGCAGGATAGATGGCTCGATCTTTGCGTTGTTATTTACCATTATTTGTACCACAGTGGCTGTAAATATTTTACTGTATCTATAAAGTCTTAAATGGCGTCGATAAACTTCATCTCCAGCACTGTAGACCTTAATTGGTAGTGAGCTAATTTGTTGAAAGCGTAAACGATCTGACTAGCGTTTATATTTTAAATGTAATTAAAAATTCTCCTATGACCAAAATTCTACAAACTGCCCAAATAAACCCTACAAGACGGCGCCTTTTTAATATCCATAAATATATAAGTTTTAAAATACGAAAAAATATTTGTATAATAACAGGTAATATATTTAAATAAATCTTTCTTGATTCACGTTTCGATAAAACTACTTTGGTACGCCAGTATTGTTGGCCTAAATAGTTTTAACAATTTTCTAGAGTGGGTAGTTTTCTGAAATATTTAAGCTTCACATTCGCTTCCTGCTCTTATCTAAATTACCCAATATCTGGATGATAAATGCAACAGAAATATAAAGTTGGTGCTATATTTGAATATCATTTAATTTCCAGAACAAAGCGAGCTCTTATTTTAACTCAACAATTTGACGTTACATCTGTTTATGTTACTCAGTTCGGCCCAAAACGTGCATGCCTACCAATTTTTATGAAATAAATTTATAAGTAACGTACTTTACAATTATGCGAAACCTCGTACTTAAATGAACAAGATTTTTTTAATATTTTATTTTCTATTTTAGGCGACTATTTGTGATGCAAAGCTCCAAACTATTGTGTGAAAGAATCATATCTAGCAGCCATTAAAAGAAAAACTTCAAAAATAATTTCAACTGTTTTTAAAACTATGAACATATTTAAAACTATGAATATTTTTTACCAAACAAAAAAACTTTTTCACCAACTACTTGTAAGGGGACACAAACACTATTAATTATGATCCATAAATCTCGAATTTATTACAACTACCGGTTTCAAAGGATAAACTCATTTTAAATTAACTCTTAAATTAATTAAAAACTTTTATAGTTTTATTAGGTTATAAAAATAATAAATAAGTTATTATTTACACTGTTTTGTTCCCTTATATTTTACTCTAACACTTTATATAACAATCTTGTATGAGAGTTAAAGTAAAATACAAACAGTACTAGAATCGTTTACGCTTCCAAAGAATTCAAGAACCAGCCAACGAAGCCTACAATAGGTCAATCAGCATTTTAGTTTTTACACACATACATGGGTATAGATAGCATAATATTATTATATAAATATTAGCATAATTATCACTAAAAAACAAAACATCCTCAGTAAGGACCTACTATAGTAAAAGGCGTGTTTTTTTTTAAATTCGGCTAAACCGATTACATTCTAACTATAGTAAAATGTGAAGATCATTAACCCATATTTGTGGGCAAAAATGCAAGTAAAAAACACAACAGTCCAGGAATATTTCGTAAAAAACTACCTTTAACAGTCACGAAGCTCTACTATTCTAAAAACCAAATATTATTTAAATTTAAATACAAATTAATGTGCAAGTACATCCAAACTCAGAATTCATGAAGCAACGACCTAAGATAATCCTAAAGTAGGTTGTGTAATTAAAACGGAAATCTAACCAATTGCAACTAAATCTGCAGCTAGTGAATTGCAATTCAAATTCATTTCCTTCTGCAACTAATAATTCATTATGTACAGGAAGGACTAAGTCTAAAGTAAGCTCCTGGATGTTGTAGGAGGGAGTTCCGGGATAGTTGAGAATAAACCCTCCCTACATCCGTTTTCATAGTTTAATAACTTTACCGCCTGTATTATAGTTAACAAGTATATCATTGTGCTTACCCAGACCTGACTTGCAAAACAACCTTTCACAGAATCTTTAAATTCTACATTTCCTTCTTTCCTCTATGCCATCCGCACTGCTAATGTGACATTTTGGTGAAAGTTAGAATCCAAAATTACAATGTTAGAAATAATTCACGTATTTTTTATCATTTACTTGGGATTGATAACATTCTGACTAGTTGACCTGAATTGCATTATCCTATCTAAATCTTACCATTAATACTTGCGATCGTCAACTGTACAAAGCCATTTTAAAATTTTTCCACCATTCTTTCAATCATACTCAACAAATAGTCTCTCTTTTGAAGGCGCAGTCATCATTATATTAAAAAGAATAAAATACCATTTAATAAATATTCCTAACTCTTAAATATTTTATATGTCAACAATGTCGAAAAAGAAAAAGAGTTGGTCAAGAGAGACCTTAGGAAAGAGAAGTATCTAACCCAACATTACGTCAAAAAGTGTAGATTAGGCTAGGTTCCCTCGGGATTGCCAAGGCGTATTCTCTATAGTAAACTCCTGGGGGTGGGTAAAGATCCAGTGTAGAATTAAGAATATGAAATACAAAGTTCTCACTCACTAGAGAGCAATCATTTTATTTTTGCCACCATTGGTATCTCGTAAACTGATTGATCTGACAAAACATTTTAAATGGGGAACCTTCAATACTTGTTCTGGTTAATCAATATCCGCGTTGAAAACTTAAAAACACTGCCAATATTAACCAATAATGCGACCAACTATACAATCTCTTGTAAAGATTTGTATCTATTATAGAGTTTTCTACTTCTACACAAAAAGACTTTTTTATTGTTAGTAATTTTTTAATATGACTCGTTTAGGAGTTATATGTGTTTAAACTTTTAAAAAAATTGACGAGTGCACAATAGAAGTGCAGGTAGACGATTTTTTGTATCTCTCATTTTTGAATCAAGTTCAAAATTTAATTAGACATAGTATAAGAAGTGTAAACAA
This sequence comes from Aphrophora alni, assembly GCA_963513935.1. Taxonomy (NCBI): domain Eukaryota; kingdom Metazoa; phylum Arthropoda; class Insecta; order Hemiptera; family Aphrophoridae; genus Aphrophora; species Aphrophora alni. The sequence goes on along the minus strand of OY740767.1, from coordinate 136,076,465 downwards.
CAACACAGGACTAAACGTAAAATACATTATTACAGTTTTAAAAAGGCAACTCCGAGTCCCTAGTTGGATTTACACCTTTTTCATGCAGTCTTGGGTTACAACCCTCTCATTCTTCTTTCTTATCAGGTCTCTCTTAACCAACTCTTGTTCTCTTTCAACCCTAACGTTATTAGATATTCGAGGACTAGGAGTCTTTATTTTATGTTGTTTCTTCGATTTTACGTAAATAATTTTTAAAGAAAGCTACTATTTGTATATGGGAAATTTGTTAGAGCGCCTAAGTATTTATAATTTGAAGCTTTCCCAAACATCCCATAGAATTCGTTTATTTTAGTTTCACATTGTACAGAACAGACAAATTTGAATATTGGGTTTTAAAATTCTAGTTCGTAGAAATCAGATTGAGACATCGTTCAACATATTTCAAGTTTTTTTCCATCTCTTCATGAATTATGATTAGGCAGTAATGAGATATTAAAATTTGTGTTTTCTACAAATGATAGTTTGTTTCTAAATACTACATCAATTTATCTTTTTATTGTGTTGAGAAAGTCGTAAAATTGTAGACGACTTCATGGATTAGTTCCGTTCTTAAATTGCACTATCTGAATCCATGCGATAGTAAACTTATAATTTACTTGTTATTTTAAAACACAACCGTTTCAATTTAGCTTCTCTACGGAATTTTGCTTCAGTACATTCTTACTCTATAGAGTTGTGTTTTAATAAAGACAATTTCTGTAATTTTGAAAAGTGGTTGGAAGACAGAATGTCTCGTTTTACTCTTTCTCCGTACATTTCAGATTTCCTTATTTTTATTTTCATTTTTCGTTTATTTAATTTTGTAACTCGAACTCTGCTACGAAAGAAAATTGTATATACATATAAAGATAATCATAGTTTATTACTGTTCTATGTAAAAGCGTATTCCAAACAAACAAATATTTCTCCAGTTTTTATTTTTCCTATTTTGAGAAGTTAAGGGTTTTGTTTTTATTATTTGACTGTTTATCACAAAATGTAACGTGTAGTTTAACCAAAAGAAAGAAAAAGCTGAAGGCAACTGACACGCTGACATTATATGTCGCATTGAAGTTCTTCAAAAAATAGTTTTGCGAAAGATGTCCGTATGTCTGACTCTGTAGTTCTCTAGACCTTAAACGAGTGAAACAATCAAGGATAAAATAAAGCAAACGCTTAAAGTTTCAAATATTTTAATAATATAAATGAGCTACAATTGTTTCGCCTTGCGGCATCATCGGGCAACTGATAACTTACAGGTATAGACAACTATTAAAACATAAGTAACAGGAAACTGAAATACAATAGAGAAATCGGGAAAGGTAGGGGGATGACCTAGCAGGTAGGTAAAGGTTAATGAACTAGGTTACTGATGGGTTTTAGAAGAGGTGACGAATTTAATACAATTTGGTCATTTAAGTTGAGAATAGGCCTAAGTGAAATAGATCTATTTATTTCTAAACATTCTAAATTATTTTTAGTTCATCCCCCTACCTTTCCCGATTTCTCTATTGTATTTCAGTTTCCTGTTACTTATGTTTTAATAGTTGTCTATACCTGTAAGTTATCAGTTGCCCGATGATGCCGCAAGGCGAAACAATTGTAGCTCATTTATATTATTAAAATATTTGAAACTTTAAGCGTTTGCTTTATTTTATCCTTGAATATGGAGTTTCAACAAGAAATATCTGCTATTACATTAAAGTTGAGTGAAACAATGTTTATTAAATTCAGTATAGGTCATATTTTGGTCATATATCGTAAATTGAACTAATCTACTGGGTTAGAAATAGGAGGCTTAGCTGTACAATGGTCGCGATGTCTGGGACCTCTCTTTTCTTTAATCTAATCTTAGTCAAATCACACGATAATATTATCGCCATTTGTAATTAACACAGTATCATCAGCGAATATAGCTATCTTTGACATCTTCCCAAATACCCAAACAAAACGTATTGGTCACGATCACTACAAAAATCCCTGTTCATGAGTCACCCATCATAGACCTGTTGACAGCTCTATTATCATTTCACCCCAGAGGCTCACTGTAGCCAGTACGGACTTGGCAATCTTAGGGACAAAATATTTTTCTTTTTAATGGCAATTAAAATAGTTTTTGATTCGTTCTGTAGCTTAAAGGATGACTGAGTTATCGGTAAAAAACTGAGATAAACACCCAAGATTATCCCAGAAAAAAAATTAAGCAGGGAAAAAAATTAATCATTTTGTTCTCAATGATAAATTTGTTTTACAGAAAAACTAATGGAACCAAATTTTGTATCAAAGAAACTAAAGGAGTTCTTCAAAGTGGCCACTCATATTCAAAATACACGCATCTATGCATCTTCGCATTGATTACCTGAACTCTATCCAATATTACAGGTGTCTGACGAGTCTTTTGAATCCCATTCAGAACTCTTAAAAAATTCACACGTTTAAAGAAAATTTGTATCGGTGACCCTAACTGTGTCCTTCCCTTGCACAGCCAAACACACCCACCATTACCTTGGTAACCAAACATCATTCCAGACTATGTGTTTGACATCAAATACGTGCAAACTATGTCTTGCAAACAAAATAGTTTTGTCTTGCCTCCTCTTGGACAGCTAAACACACCCACCATTACATTGGTAACTAACCGTCATTCCAGGCAAATGAGCTTTAAATATTGAAATCAGCAAATAAAATAGTTTTTTTCTTGCCTCCACTTTCACACCCAGCATTACCTGGTTAACCAAACACCATTCCAGATCATGTTTTACGACAACAAAGGAGATTCTTTTAAAAATCACGAAATAGATAAGTTTCTTTCTTGTCTCCACTCACACAGCCAAACAATCTAATTAATACCTTGGTAATTACACACCATTCTAGGTCACGTTTTACGACATTAAAAGAAGAAAAAAAATAATTGTCTTCAAACTACTTCAAATTCAACGTTTAGATTATGTTTTTGGATCCTGATTCTGTAACATTTTATACGTTGAGTAAGGAGTTTATGAGTTTAAAAATATACCAAGAAACCATTAATTTACTTTAATTGCAGAGGTATTCAAGTGTCAAACATTTTGTTGACATCTGGAACTACATTATTATAAAGAATGAAACAAGAGCTGTAAAGATGTTTGCTGAAAATCCAGGGACAAAAACTCTTCTTGTTTCAAGAACGTCAAAAAGTTTTAAAGATGTCAAGAGACGAATTTAATTTAAATAAATACAACAGAGATATAGTTTTAGAAAGGACAAAAGGTTAAAGTGGTGTCTGTTTTCAGAGCATAGCTACCAATCCAAGACTCTTAATGAGACACTTACACATGGAGTCTAAGTTAAACTTCAGGCGATTTTAGAAGATATTTCTTCTTTTTTATTTCATATAATATTTTTCATACTTATACGTGTAAAGTAAGTGGTGTACAAGCATTGTACAAACTTTCTCACTCACCCATCCCCAAATCCAAATACAAACTAGCCAACAAAAATGTCAATTCGTTGGTTTTCACTAAATAAAAGTAGAAATGATCCAGATAAGCCGTTATTGAAAAACAAAAATGTATTTAAACAGGTTTTAAACACTTCGCTTGTGCCATAAAAACCTTCCGAGCATTGGTTAAAATCGTATTTGATTAAAATCAAGCTTTTTATTTACTATATATTCCAGAACCGTAATATCTACTTGCTGTTTAGCACACAGATACCTGATTGAATTTGACGAAATCAGTACTGTCGATTTTTATAAATTTCGTATTTTAAAGCAAATTGTCTCCGTGTAAAGATTAATTCAGAGTTTATTTCGTATTTAATTACAACAGATTAAATTATCCTCCTTACAGGCTATACTAGACCGAAATTTGATCAAAATCGGAAGAGCTGGTTTTGAAAAAATCGTAATTTTGTGTTTTTTTCTTACGGCAGCTACGCACAAATTTTTAGTTATATAAAACAAGAACAAAATAAACGTCCAGAGATATGGCTAAAACATGCGGTCAAACTAAATTGATTAAAATTGACCCCGCGTTTGGGCTGTAAACAGACAGACTTTTTATTAAAACTCGTTGACTTCAAATTGATATGTTGATCGGTTTTGTGACCCATGATATAAATATGACTTTCTGTATATGCGAGAATGTAAAACAATTTTTTTTTTTTTTTAGTTTGTTTTCTTCTTCTTCTTATCTTGATTATTGTATTATACTTCAAATAACAAACGCAAGATAAACCTAAAGGAAAAATATTTAAAAACAAAACTATCGTGATGGTGTACACTAGGTGAAATTTGGCGTTTTCAAATTAACTTTTTATTGTGAAGATAAAATAAACCCAAAACTACACAATAGTTTTTGATATTGCATGAAAAATTATTATGAGGTTAGAAACTGCTGAAACATTTCAGTCACGTTCAGTCAACCTAGGATTGGTGGTTGAGCCAAGGCAGGTTCACAATGCAGCCGTACAATGTTTCAAATTACTTTTCAATAAAATCTTGACTGTATGGAGGGAATTCACTGTAGTCTCAACAGACGTGTTATTTTTACATGTACAGACATACAGGCGAAATTACAACCACAAGGTCCTCTCTTCAGAGTCACCTCGTCAAAATAAACAAACCACAAAACAGATTTATAAAAACATTTAAAAAATACAAAAAGTTAAAATAAATAGATAAGTTGAAACGAAAACATTTGCGAAATATATAATCTATAACTTTGTTCTTCGGTTCATCCGCGTGTTACGAAACTTAAAAGAACAGTTCCACTATCCAGCGCATAGACTTAAACTAGTTGAACGGAGCCCGGATTATATTGGGATCAAATTAATTAATAAACTGCCCAAAAATTAAAAATCCTACCAGAAAAATATTTGGAAATTTGGGGAGATAATTTGAACTTTCTCAATACGTAGTAAGGCGGTTTATACCTATTTGGTCGTATTGAGTAGTATACTTTATAAAATACAGAATAATGTTAGGAACTCTTGTCTTATATTTTATGGGATCGTTCCTGGCGTTGAAGTAAACACGGAACAAGCATTCATTTGTTTGAAACAAGCTTACTTGTTTGTCAGTACTAAATGTTTGCCATTTTTGTTTTTGTATTAAATCGGTTTACTTATCTTGTTTCTGTTGAGAGACAATCTTACAGTCGTAGGTCTGTCGTCTTAACAGCTCTAGGGTCTGTCCAAGAAGAGGGCAGCCACTTGTAATCAATTTTCTATTGACATAAATAGAACAGACAGAACCTGACCTGACAGAACAGCTGAAACGTTGTTGGCGTTTATTAAGAACCGTATTTTACCAGGAATAAAAAGAATGTGGAACCAGTAGAGATTTGTTAGATTCTTACTTAAGTGAATTCACGTGGCGCCGTAGAAACATTGATGAATTTCTGTTTGACAATATCTGTAAGGACATCAATTTATATTGGGCTCCAGAACAATAATGTGTGTATTCATATTTTATATATAAAGTTGATTAGGTTAGGTTAGGTTAACCTGGAATTTAGAGGATAACCAACGCTGGACCATACCAACGTTCCCACATATTGTAGGCTGCCTGAAGTCCTACACTTCCATAACTACCGGGTTGCGCATAAAAATTCTCCACGGCTCTTCGAAAAAAAATAATTAAAAAAAAAAGGTTTGGCTAGGTTAGTAAACCTTCTGGGTACCACCGTTTGAATGGAGGTCCTATTCTTGAACAGACTCCAGCCCTAACGCGTGGACAGATTTTAATTAAATTTGTTTTATCGGCATATAGTAACTATTTTTCTGGACTTTTTGATTTTTTCGATAATTCAAAGCTTTTTGGTAACTGTAATAAAGAAAAAACACAAAAAACTTTTTTTTTCTCAAAAAACAGCTAAAACGGTTTTGATTAAATATTGCTCAAAGTGTAGCTTTAAAAGACCCAAATAAATCTCTCTAAATATTTCGGGTCGTTAGTTACAAATAAAACTAACAAATCTGTCATATGGTAGTTCAAATTATGCAATTTGTCAAAATCGACTCTGAGTATTTAGTTCAAATCTTAGTACAAGGGCAATATATTGTGCAAAATTAGAAATAATACAACACCACCGTTAAAAATAATTTTCCAAAACCAAATTTGACCGTCGTTATTGTAAGTTTATTTGATCTTATAATATTTATACTAAAGTCGAGTTAATAACACAAGTGAAGGAAACTTAGAAATTATTTAAATATTGTTTAAAATAATCTACAAAATTTAAGACGGCGTCCATACTTTATTTTCCCTTTTTTACTGACAACTACAGACATTTTTGGTAACGAATTAGTGTTTAGTATGTCGATTATGAATAGGTGTGTGAGAAAATTAAAAAATAATGAAAATTGCTTTACCAGGAAGTTATTTATTTTACATTTATAATAATAATAATTATTATTATTATTATTACCTTCAAACAGACAAACATTTATTTACAACTTGCAAAATTACCATTTTCTCTTGCCAAACCTTAAGTTTACTTGAACTGTAATTCCTTGGTGGAAGGAATGCAAACTGCGGGTCAGACCTGTGGCTCAAGATTGATGATGTGACGTCACACTTGATAAATGTACAAAGTAAAGGAAACATTTAATGTTTAATGAGAACGATACTGCGGAGTGGCGACGGTTTGTCCACTCTGAACTGAACCATTTGTTTCAAGTGTCGAGAGCAGTCCGGGACTGTTATTGACGGAACCTTGGTTTAGAGTTATCAAAACAAATCACTCTCAAATCTTTGGGACAGTTTTTCACAGCGGTTTGAACAATACAAGCAATTGAGCTATTATGGCCGTATCGAATAACATGTTGAAAAAAAAATTAGTAAAATATAGAAGAGTTAATTTCTTAAATTAAGATTTATGATTACGGAATATATTGATGTAACAATAAAATGTAACAAGAAACTGATTCAATGTAAAACAATTTCCTTGTTGTTTATAGACGAAAAATCTCTGTCGTCATCGCCTTGTAAAACAACAAAGAAACGAAGATAAAATAAAGACATTTAGCCCTCCCAAAACTCTAATAGCGTCAGTGTCAACGAAGAACAAGAGTTGGTCAAGATAAATTTAATATAAAAGATGAAAAGGAGAAATCTAACCCAAGACTAAATAATACGATCCCTTAGGATTACTAAGAGAGCCCGTGAGGATATAAAACAACGTAAATTTGGCCTTCAATCTCCTTTGCAGAAATAAAGTACCAAAGTAACGCAACTATGTTTTTTAATAAACAATATACAAAATAAATCTCGTGGTTTGAGATAGTGATTGTTAAACAAACAAAATTAATTCCTCTGTCGGAATGGTTAGGCATACAAGTTTCTATTACGATTTAAAAGCAGTTCGAACTGCATTACACTGATTTAAGTGAGAAATTATTAAACATATAGCCGTATATTTTAAATTGAAAGATCTCACCCTTTTGAACACATTTTTTTATTAACTCGCTTTCGCTACAAATTTCGCAATCGATTTTAAACTAACTTTTCAATGAGGTAGAGACTTGAAACTTTAAACATAGCTCAGAACTGGATGACAATGCAATATGAACGCGTTTTTTTTTTGTCTGTCCGTCAATTGTTGCTATGGCAAGAAAGCAGTTAAAGTTGGCGCATTGACCGGTGTATCGGTGCGACTTGTTGGTGGAACAACCCTGCCAGATTATGCAAATTAGCAGTTGAGAAGAATGGAAAAAGAAATGGTAGGAAATTTGGGACTACTCACTGGTAACTATTTGAAGGTTTTACAAAATCAATAGAAGGAGATTAAATTCCTGTTTACCGATAAGATGTCCATGGTTCCATACGAAATGTTTTGCATGATCGATTCTAGATTACGACAAATGAAAAAAAAAAAAAAAAGAAGGAAAATGAACCATTCGGTGGCATCAACATTATGTTTTTTGGAGATTTGTTAATCTAATCAAGATTTTTAAAATCGAATGCAAAATTGCACACACGCAAAATTAAAAAGCAGAAAATAATTAAGTAAATAATAAAAAATAACCACGATTTTTAAAACTGACTAAAAAGTATAAAATTATTTCTTGTACCCCATGCAGATTTATAACTCCATACAGATACCAAACCCCACAGAGTGTCCTGAAAATTTGTAAAGTTGAATTTTTAATAGCTACGAAAATACTTGTAAGATTGAAAACAAACACGTGGGGCGCATGCAATTGATAATCGTAAGGAGTGTAGGAAGAAGCTGTCATTGTCGTTGAGAAAACTCTCAACATTCCTAATAGAGGTAAAGTAGCTCCTAATTCAATAGATTAAGATAATCATCTAGTGCCTATTACAATATGTGATCTGCGTTTTTCGTTTTAAATCTTACAAGTATTTTCATAGCTATTAATAATTCACAATCAAAAATCTTCAGGACAAAATGTATGGGGTAAAAATCTGTATGGGGGTACGAGTACTTATTTGATACTTTTTAGTCCGTTTTAAAACCGTGTTTAAAAAAAAAAGAAAATTATTAAACAAATATTTAATTCCATGCACTGGTTTTAATCTGAAAAAATTTAATGTTTTCTGATTTCTTTTTTTATTTAATTTTTATTTACAAAATATTTTTTTAAATTTAAATACCTTGTGTTGATACCACTAAGTAGTCATTCCGGATGTCTTATAAGGTACACAAAGTATCAGTCATAGAATGTCAATCAATTTAATTGTCGGAGAATAAATGAATTTTTAGAATTCAGTAAACCACAAAACTGTTATTTTCGAGAAACATTCGTCACCGGTTTTTTGCCCCTTCACATAACTTTCTCCATACTAAACTGTGCGAAAGGAAAACAACCTCAAACTTAGAGAACAATCTGTTATAATAAATAAGCTATAGCAAATTGAATTTTAGTGATGTTTACCTTGTAAACTATGCTAAATGTTTTATATATATATATATATATATATATATATATATATATATATACTAGGGTTTTAAATATATATATATATTAAAAACTGCTCGCAAAATTTCAAAATGGCTGCAGTGCTATACCTTGTTATCCAAGATTTATAAAACCCTATAATAGTTTATTTGTGCAACTGGCGACCTGCATACAAAATAATTTTGCACCCTAACGTCCATATCACTTACAGGCAAATATTTTAATTTTACACAGAATTTTATCATCATTTCAGAACTCTAATTTCATTTATATTACATAATCTGAAGGAGTATTTAAATTGACGTAAGAAATAAAACATTTTTAAATATATGTATAGAATAAGGAAATATTGTTTGGTGTAAAGTAAGTGTAACATATGGATATTAAAAGTTTTACACGGAAGAAGTTGATTCAACTTTAGCCATTGTTATTTGAAAGTTTCTAACATTTAACAAGGACGCATTGCGAAGCGTCGCTGCACAACTTATAATTGCTTCGTTGCACAAACCTAATTTCACAATAAATTCAGATTTTATCTCAAATAATTCATAAAAGTAGATTATACTTAGTTTTACTGCAGAGTTTTTATAATTAGAACATTCGTTTAAAGTAAAATAGAGTTCCTTTATTATTTTGGTCTAGAAAACAAAATATTTTTATGAATAGATGTTATAAATTACATTATGAAATATAGTTTATTAACTATTGGATTGTAGGGGTTTTTTATAAAGACGTTTATTTATTGAATTTAACAAAAAGTAAGAGATTATATTGCTTCTATTTTTAAACTTTTTGAACTACTGTTAAATAATTAATTAACATACCTTTTTATATCCTTCCAATAATATCTGTTATAATTGTAAACCTGTGTAAAATTAAGTGTGAGTGTATAAAGTACTCTCGTACTGTGTCTGAAGATGACTCATTTTGAGGAGAAACAGCTGTGGAAGGTACATTTTTGACGAAGAATATAAAAAGGTATCTTTATTAAAGATTAGCATTGTACTTAGTGTGCTGTCTCTATGGTTTTATTTTATTGCATTGTGTGACTGCATTGCATTTTATTTATTGTAAAACTATTTGATTGTGAATATTACTGGTTAATTTTAATTTATTGTTATATGTTTCTTTTTGGTGTTTAAATTTGACTTTTTTTTCGTATCTTATTAAAATAAATGAAATTTAAAAAAAGAAAATTTTCTGGATTTAGTATTTATTAATTAAAATAATTCAAGCACGCAGCTCATGTGTACACCCTGTCATCAAATGATGATTTTTTTCTCACAAATTTTTTTTGTATTTTGAAATTTATGAACACTTAAATTAGTTTAAACTTACATTTTCCTACATTAAAAATAATCAAGTCTTATTTGATTTAAACATAGACATCTTCAAAATGGTATACATCAGTTAAACAATTACTTTAAATTATTAAATGTACTTGAGTAGAGAACTAATGTGGTAATTGTATATATTAATGTTTGTTAAAATGTAATAAAAGTTGAACAAATGTCATACCAGTAGAAAGAAAATTAGATGCTTCTTTATTTCTAGAAAAAAATAACTAAAATAAAAACCTACTTGATACATTTAAAATTCCTGGCGAATTTAATTTTCAACACAATTTTTATGTTATTAGACTATTAAATTTCACAAAAATTAAATCGGAATTTTATTTTCGTAATTTTATTAATTATAAGATGTTGAGAAGATAGCAACATATTTATTTAGTTTTGTAATTGGATGTATCAAAAAATATGCGCAACGTTGTAAGAGAAAGCATGTGAAATTTACTAACAATTCGTAGTTGTGTTTTTAACACATATGCAACATTGGAAATTGACTGTGAGAGAGACGTAGGCCATCTGTGTACAAGAAATGTAAGTTCAACATAGAAAATGGAAAGATAATTTTATAAATATCTAAGTTTTTACTAAAACACAAAATTTCTATTTTCTCTAGCGGTTATATAGAATAAAACTTGAACACAAGATCTCACAAAAATTACCTTTACTTAATCAAACGCGTTTCAGCGACAGAGTCGCCATCCTCAACGATATAATAACTACAATAACTAAACTATAACTTACATAGTTATAGTTCAGTGAGTTAAAGTTTAGTTATTGTAGCTCATGTATCACTGAGGATGGCGACTTTGTCGCTGAAACGCGTTTGATTAAGTAAACGTATTTTTGTGAGAGCTTGTGTTCGAGTTTTATTCTATCCAATATTATCACACAAGTCAAGCACATATATTTATTTAAATATATTATCTAGCAGTTATGATGAAATTTTACTCAAATTTAATTCTTTAGCGCGCCGTCAAATTTTATGTGCTGCCATCTTCCAGAACAAATTGATTCGAAAAATACAAAATAAACAAAAAGTAGACGATTCGAGCAAAGTGATGTTGATCGTGATTGGTGAAATATGAATGTTTACACCTGTTATGGTAATATAAAAATATAGTTTTTATTCTAAGTCGTTGTAAAGGAACTCAATAAGTGACGGAATCACTGACTCGCAATATACCCAACACAGAGAAAAGGAAACTATAAAATCCTAAACTGACCTAGAAACAGCGTCAATCAATAGTGAAAACCAGCCAGCACTTTACCAGAGATATCCTTTCTTCGAAATATTCCAAAGATTGGACTGATAGTTTACTTCACTATTGGCTTAAATGGCTAGCAAACCGAATTTGTATTCCATTCTGGGTGTTTTTAATATAAATACAGTTGTTTTATCCTTTCGAAACTATACTTAGCTCGTTCTGAATTATATTGTTTGAGAATAAATAGTTAAGGTAAGTAATATTTGTTTAAGTATTTAAGAGTTAAAGATTATGAAACTATTATATTAAGATTGTATCAGAAAATGTGTGCAGATCAATTGTATAGCCTAACTAATATTTAAACAAGTCAAATATATGTGAAAACTGAACCATCGATTTTAATATAACAGCAGATAATTCTTGTTGAATCTCCATATTCAAGGATTAAATAAAAGAATAAAGCTAAAGTTTCAAAATTATTTTAATAATATAAATGAGATACAATTGTTATGCCTTGCGGCATCATCGGGCAACAAGGTATCATCATGAATTTCCCGATGATAGCGCAAGGCGAAACAATTGTAGCTCATTTATATTATTGAAATATTTTGAAACTTTAGTTTTATTGCTTTATTTAATCCTTGAACCATCGATTATTTAGCTCACCCATTACATTGTTTCTTTGAAACACTATTTTGTAGCAGCTTACCATTTTGCTAACCTGTACACAAAGCTTACTTTTGTATTAAAGGATAACTTATGAAATATTTGATCCCGGAAATATTTACATAACTGATTAAAACATATGCAAATTTAAATTTCCCAGTGTGAGAAGATTTCTACCGGAATGTTTAATTGATTTCAACAAACAAATTCTAACTTTTAAGAGCATTCCGGTTGTTGTAGGCAATACAAAGCAAAAGTTCATATGGGTAACACAATTCACCTGCAGCCTACAGTAAAATTAATGACATCATTGTGTTTTTCGTTAGAAGACCACATTATCTTCCATTTGTAAATTCGTTATGTTTTCCGTTTTCAAGAAATTCCGGATCAAATATTTCAAATGGTCTTGATTTTGAAACAAATTTACATAAAATTAGAATACAATATCCAATGAACCTTGTGGTTATTAACGATAGGAAAGAAATAACACTCAAACCACAAATAAAACAGTAACACAATTAACATTAGCAAGTTTAATAAACCCTTATGTACATTTCTGTAACATAGCTATACTATCCTTAGAGGGATATAAACCAATACTCTCAATTTATATATTTATGATTTGGGCATTACGTCTTTCATATCATTAATTTTATAATGTTTTGTAATAACGTCAAAACATATTATAGAGTCAGGTGTACGAAATTTTATCTCGTTATCTAAATCCGTCTAAATAGAGTTTTTTTTATTTTATTTAAACACCATGGGCAGATTTATATCAAATGAAGTATATCTAGACATAAGATCTTATTGTTTCTTTATATGTCTTGAATTGATAAGTCTCATTAAAATTTATATATTTAAAATTAAGTACCATTAAATGCGATATTCGATACGCCCTTCTGAAATAAAAAATGTTTATCATAATTTTATTACCAGCCTCATCATACAATGTAACACAAAGAGTTTATTTAAATACAATAGGTAACCAAAAGATGGCCTCTTCGGCATTGTCGGAAATGTTAAATTATTTTGGTAGAGCAATGGGTCTTACCCATTATATGTAGTATAGGGTAAATATGTTTAAGGACACTTTGACACTTCTTCGTTCCCCATGTTAGGCTTATGAAATTACGACTACGACTTAGGTACTTTTATCTCAAAAACTATTTAAACTACATGCATGAAATTGTGCACTCAGTCCAGATTTATAAAAATAAACTCAGTAGTTTTTTTTCCAAATTTAAAAAAAGAGTTTTATTAATTAATAATTCAAATAATAACTAACATAACTTGATAAACCTTGCTGTAACAAGTCTTAATACTGAATACGGTTGTGGCTGACTCGAGGATCCTAGTTTTATCTACCCGTTGTTCCTGTAACGTTAAATCCTTCTCTTTCATCTCCTATCAGGTCTCTCTTGACCAACTTTTGTTCACTTCCTATCCTAACGCTATTAGAGTATAGAGTAGGGGGTCTTTATTTTATGCTCGTTTCTTCTTTTAGTGTAAGGCGATGACCGATAGGTTTTTCATCTTTAAACAACAAAGAAAAAATTTAACCATTTATCAATTAAAAAAATCCCTGTATTTATTACCAATTCAATTGGTCACAACTAAGCAGAAATAGTTTACTTTAAAGACATAATATTTTCAAAATGATTAAGCCTTAAAGAATATATAAGATCTTACAATATCTTCACACATTTTTAATTACACAGCAAATTTTCTCATATTTTTCGGAATACCAATTTCTATTTATTATTTGTTCAATCTAAAGCAGAAGTTCTTAAAGTGGAGGTAAGTTTCGAAAATAAAAAAAATACTCATCAATTAGAAAGTTTTAAAATATATTTGTTAAAGTAATGGAATATTGTTTGGTGTAAAGTAAATGTAACATATGGATATTAAAAGTTTTACACGAAATAAGTTGATTCAACTTTAGCCATTGTTATTTGAAAGTTTCTAACATTTTAACAATGACGCATTGCTAGGGGTACAACTTAAAGTTGCATCGTTGCACAAACTTTAATTTACGATAAATTCTTATTTTATCTAAAATTATTTTTAAAAGTAGACTATATTTCTGCTTTAATTTTACCAAAGTGTTTGTATAGTTTAATCTTTCATTTAATGTAAAATAGTGTTTCTTTATTTAGTCTAGAAATAAAATCCTTGCGAGTAATTGATATATAACCGAATCAGCGTGTGTTCACACAGTTCGGTATTTTCACTGGACAGCCACAAATTTCGAGCTTTATTTTTTTATTCATGTTCTCGTTCGTATCTCAGAAATTCCAAACAATTATTTTCATAACGCCGTTCATCCAATGGTTAACGTCGCTGTCATGTGTATGAAAGCACAATAGCTGCCACAAAAATTAAGATAGGAACATGAAATCTGGTTTATTTTGTGTGTGTTTTTTAAGGCGAAAAGTAATTTCGGTCATTATCGCCTTCAAAAATTTGGCAAAAATATGCTAAACCTTAAAATATAGAAATGAAAAAACAATAACAAAACAAAAGCAAGATAAATGAAAATAAACAACATAATAGTATGCAAGGCTGTAAAATGGCCCTACAACAAGTTACCAATTACAATTATAAACTACGATAAATTAAAATTAATAACAATTAAAACAAATATTACAGGGCTGTAAAAGCAAGGACCGAAGTGGCTGGCTACTGAACAGAAACCGCGCATACGTCTTCGGCAGAGCAAGCTCACATCAGCTTACCAGATTCAAAGGTTGTCACGCTTTGGTCTGGTAAACACTCCCAGATGCGCTACGGTTCTGCACGGTCAAAAAAGGAAATCCCTATATATGAATGTAGAGTGTTTATGTATCCCATGTGAATCGTGAAGTGTAACAGCCTTTACTAATTTTTATATAAGTATGAGTGTTTATGTGTGTATATTCGGAGAAGACGTTCTATTGTAACACCCCTGTATAGCTCGGGTTCCGTAAGGGACGCTAAACCCCTCTCAATATCTGCACCTCCCTGCGATAAAACTCTAAGTAAATGTGGAGGTAAGAGAATGTATGTAGGCGAAATGGATGTATAGTCTATATCTATGTGTTGTGACTGTTTGACTGGGGACCGCGAGGGACGCCAAACCCCCTCTTATTAGGTGCAGCTAGTCTGCACCCCCCCTGCGGTGAACAACATCAAAAAACACCCCCCACCCCCTGCGGTGTGAAATTTCGTTTAGAGTACTATAGTGTGCTCTTATAAAAATTCAAAAATGCCTAATTGAATATCTCAAAACAGCTGCCAAATTGTTGTTGTTACATATATCGTGCTTTAATCAACTTATAAATTTCATACGAATTTTCAGATTTCAATTCTGCATGCAATGGTACCAACCTCATGACAAAAAAGTA
Source organism: Aphrophora alni (assembly GCA_963513935.1). Lineage (NCBI taxonomy): Eukaryota > Metazoa > Arthropoda > Insecta > Hemiptera > Aphrophoridae > Aphrophora > Aphrophora alni. The sequence continues at coordinate 136,060,934 of OY740767.1, read as the reverse complement.
ATTTAGTAATTTAGAACACTGACTTTCCTAGAAAACGTGATATTTGTATAATTACTTGATCCACATGGCAGAGTCACTGATAAGAGAGTAGCGAGTAAAGGTCTTTCACATATGTTCAGCTTTGTGGCTCGTCATGGCCAAGACACTGTTACGAGCGAAGCGAGTTGAATCTTTGTAATACAAACAAGGCCCATTAGAGCCTAGCAGACGTCAAGTAAACCAATAATATTTAAATGTCCTAAAAGGCTCAAGAAAATAACTTTTGGGTATTACGTTTAAAGAATCTGCTAATATTAAATTGTACATTGTGCCTGGGTCCATGATGGTCTATTAACTTATTTTCAACCTCAACTATTATATGGATCAATTCGTTTATGAATTTAATTATGATTTTAAAAAACTGCATTATTAGTTCTTGAATTTGTCCATTAAATAAAATATTTCGTACTAACTTTCTATGTGTTTTAATTAGGATAAGAATCAATTAACATCTAAGTCTAAGTCAATATTTGTATTTATTTTAAGGCTAGACTTAAAAAGCTTTCGGCGTTTTAACAATAATTCTCAAACTTGTAAGATTATAAGTGGGTGGTTTATTTTTCCTTGCAACAACTAGTTACTTAAAATGTTTAATATTTAGTGATATACACAATTACAAAATTCACAAAACCTGTGTAACAACTGTTTTAAAAGGACTTAACCTACTGGTTAAACCTCTCTCTCTCTCTCTCTCTCTCTCTCTCTCTCTCTCTCTCTCTCTCTCTCTCTCTCTCTCTCTCTCTCTCTCTCTCTCTCTCTCTCTCTCTCTCTCTCTCTCTCTCTCTCTCTCTCTCTCTCTCTCTCTCTCTCTCTCTCTCTCTCTCTCTCTCTCTCTCTCTCTCTCTCTCTCTCTCTCTCTCTCTCTCTCTTTTAAAAGGACTTAACCTACTGGTTAAACCTAACTCTCTCTCTCACTCTTTTAAAAGGACTTAACCTACTGGTTAAACCTAACTCTCTCTCTCTCTCTCTCTCTCTCTCTCTCTCTCTCTCTCTCTCTCTCTCTCTCTCTCTCTCTCACTCTTTTAAAACGACTTAACCTACTGGTTACCTAACTCTCTCTCTCACTCTTTTAAAAGGACTTAACCTACTGGTTAAACCTAACTCTCTCTCTCTCACTCTTTTAAAAGGACTTAACCTAATGGTTAAACCTAACACAATTAAACGTTTCCTACAAGACACAGGAAACCATTTTTTTTTTTTTTTTTTTTTTTTTTTTTTTTTGTCATTACATTCATGCTTCTGTTAATTGTAAGGTGAGGTTTGGTAAGTATTATAATGGAGCCCATTAACTTGTTTTCTTCGTCTCTTTTATTACTCAAAATTTTGAGATAGAATAAGACAAAACACGAAATTTTAATTAAATTTTACTGAAATATAACCTCCAAGTACCCATACAATATATTGATCGCTTTCTCCTCAAGGCTAAATATAAATGTATAACTTTTGTTTTTTTATTCACGTAGCCCACCCTATAATAGGCATTTTTTGTAAGAATATTTTTAATAGGAGTTATTTAGTTAGGTAGCCTATGTGAGAAAGTAAGTGCAATACTTTTGTACCACTTATTTAATTACTGTTTCTTAATTAATGTAAAATGTTTCTGAAACACTATTTTAAACACACTTTCATAACCTCTCATTTTCAACATTTCCCATTGTTGAAAATTGAACAATAATTTTTTTGTTTAGCTATTTTTATACAAAAGAACCAAAGATTTTCCAAATATGCTAACCTACAAATTAGTGATATTTTGAAAACTGCAGGCCTTGAATATTTATTACATTTTTTTAAAATATATCAATACCTTCAGAAAGATTGTATTTAATTACCATTAAATAGTTTTACTTACAAAATAACTATA